>JAHNEJ010001837.1:0-280972 GCA_022559845.1 Amorphophallus konjac
CTGAAAGGAGAGGGTGAGTCACGCCAGACTCAGTAGGGGTCACGCGGATCCCTACCTCGCACTAAACAAGCATTCATGCATAAATAAAAGCAATTAGAGCATGCATTTAATTAAAATGACAGGCAATGGCATGAATAAACTACTCAAGTAAAGCTGTAAACTCTAACTAAGCAAGTAGAACAGCTAACACATGCCAAAGCTAAATAAATGCAAGCGATTAAAACTAAATCTACCAAAATAGAATAAGCCTTAACTAATCCAAACAATAAGGAAGGACAACCACTGGAGCAGAAACCAGAAGCGTCCACTGACGACTTACACTGCGTCTCAAGCACTCGCAGTCGACAAAGCGACAAGCTGGGCGCGTAAACAGTACCAAACCAAGTGACCAGTCGGAGTGGCACCCGTCGGTGTCAGTCCACAGTCTCCGACCACGTGTGCACACACTGACTCTAGCCTGAGCCAGGCCCTCTAGCTAGTTTTCTCCCTTGGTAGGACGCTACCATTGGCTGGGAGCCCACGGAACTAGCTTACAAACCGTGTATGGGAAACACCCCTCCGCTATCCTCAAGCGGGTCGGCACTCAACAGACCTTAGGGCAACAACAGTGGTTCCATTGCATGGAAAGAAAAGCTATTCTATTGGTATAAGAAACATGCCATCGAACAATGAAACAACATAAACATGGCACATTTACGTAAAGGAACGCATAACAAATGGCTGGCAACTTATTAAACCCAACAGGCAAGCGGCGGTCGGATGCCCACGCGCTACATGAAAGTAACGGTCGGAGGCTGGCGCGTTACACCAAGAACGACGTGTCTGTCTCCGTCCGTCACTCCCGCCTGAGTTCCAGCTCAAAAGGCCCAAAAGGGAATGTGACGGTAGGGGCCCTGTGCGTTACATCGATGCAACGCGTTGGGTCACCGCCGTTACATCCACCCGAGGCCAAAAACCAACGTACAACGCTCGAAATCAGACGCAGGCGAAGCGACGCGCTCGCTCAGGCGCGTCGGACGGAAGCGACGGCCGGCCGACTGGCCGTCGGAATAACCGCCTCACCCGGTCAACGTAAAATGACGGACGAGTAACGGATGGGGATCCCACCGTTACTCTCCAAATAATGCACCCTCATCGGGCCATTGTTTGGAAATGACGCGTCCACTAAGGACCGTCACGCGTGTGACGGTTCCTGGCAGGACCGTCACACCACCTGGAACACGGGCGGGTACGGTTTGAAAACCGGAGCCCTCCCGGACGATAAAAATTGTCGGGTAACATCGTAGAAACATGTAACCTGTCAAACCATACAACCCAAACAACAAAATAACACCCAAATACCACACATGCAAAGCCCACAATGCATCAAATTCAAGAATTAAGCTAAAACCCCAAAATTTTGAAATATGAACATTAAGCATGCTACGGGGTTCTAATCAAACGAACGAGCTATAGGAAATGATCCTAGCGAGATCAGGATTCCATCCCCCTACCTTTTGCGAGTCGAAACCGACGAAAGGGCCGCATGCAAGGAGGTAGGCTCACCGGGCCTTCAAGCTCCACCTCGCTCCCACGATCACCGAACCACGCCGAGATGGGTACCCACGCGTTCCACTCGACGCGATGAATCCAACGGTGCCAACCACGCTTCAAACCGATGTCGTCTCGCCCGAATCCCAAGAGAGAGGGGGAGAGGCGATCGGCCTAGAGGGAGAGAGCGTGAGGGTGAGTGAGATCGATGAGAGAGAGAGAGGGGGTGAGGGTGAGAGATTAAAAGAAAAAAAATAAAATTAAAATATATATAATATAATTATTATATATATTAAAATCTTATTAATTTCTAATAACCCTCAAAGCTCCAAATAAATCCGGAAAAATACCAGAAAAATTCCTAAAAATCCAGGAAAAAACCAGAAATTCCAGAGCACATACAAGAACAAAATCCATTAAGGATCCATTAAGGCACGGGCCTTACAGGGTCAATCTCTCAGCTTGATTCATGTCCCTTGATTGGTGACAGGTCTAGTCATCCACTCAAGTTATCTCGGCTACCTAGCTAAGGTACCGATTCTACCCAGGTTATCGACATGTCATGGTTCTCATTGGTTTTATCATTGACCATCTAATGTTCTTCCTTGAATTCCGTGGAACCTATCCACGAATCTACCTTGATATCCTACATGAGTTTGTTCTTGGAAATCCATGGCTATCACTAAAGTGGTTGTCTAGATATTACATGTAACAATGTCCGCGCATATAGGGCCCGATCTGGTCCTGGGAGGAGCACCCGAAGTACTTGTGCCCATGGGAGTTATATTGATCACGGTGTGGCATTGCACCGAAGTACTTGCTTGAATCTACGACACTCCACTATCTCTCTCTCGCGTGCTTAACTTGATTGACTTAACATGACTTGCGTGGCCCGGAATGGGCAAAGTACTTGCTTGTTAATAGCCATTATCTCATGACATGAAAAACTTTATCGATATACTCGGTACTTGTTTAAATACTTGAAATCTTGAATACTTGAAATTCCTTATCTTGGATCAACAGCACTTGTTATTTCCTCTCGTTATTATGTTCAATTCTGTATCGTCCTATTTTACATGTTTTACATGCTTGACTTACATTTTCATTTGGAAGAAGTAATTACTTAAACCAATTGCTAGTTCTTGAGATATAATTCCTACTGAGCGTTTGTTGGCACTCAAAATATGATCCCTGGCGACCGAGCCGCAAAGACGAATGATACGGCCCACTGAAGCACAGAAGCCGATGAAAATCAACTTATCGAGGGTCCCTCGAGCTGACGAAGCCCCGAGCCACCTTGAAGGGAACACCGGGGACCTTACCTCAGGAGAGTCAAAGTCAACCCGCAACCAACCGGCAGTGCGATCAAGCCTGCCCAATGATCCGGCGTCGACTTCGTCATGCCGCTACCCCACATCCGTCGCCCGACCAAGGACGACGGTCTACCCAATGACTCTCCTAAGGAGGAAGAATGTCCTCGGCCATCCGTAACAAGGGGCCGGAGGTTCTGTCAGCAGAAGACCCCGATTACCCGGCACGGGTTCGGCTTCTCGACATAGTGGGCCCGTTAGTGGTCGATTGATCACCAATTCAAGGTGGAATTGTCCAGGATGTAAACGTCATCCTATAAGAGAGCTTCGAGCACGAGTCCGTCTCAGCCAGAAGCACAAATCACGGTGCCGAAGACTGTGCCAGTAGGACACTCGTGTGCTCGGACCGGACACACACGAAGTCTTGTTTAAGGCCATTCGTCCTATCAAGAGCTTCGTGAACACCCCATCAAGGCCCTTCGATGGCCAGGGCGAGGGGAACAGTGGACGGAAGCTTCCGGAATCATCTCTGGGCCTACCGGACTACACGCCAAGTGAACAGGTTAAAACGGCGCCGTCAAACCGGCGCGCCAAGAACAAAAGGGAATCTCTCCCCGGCGCCGTCAAACCGGCGCGCCAAGAACAAAAGGGAATCTCTCCCCGGCGCCGTTTACCCGGCGCGCAAAGACCAAATGGGGCCTTCCCCGGCGCCGTCTATCCGGCGCGCAAAAGCCAGATGGGGTCTCTCCCCGGCGCCGTCTATCCGGCGCGCAAAAGCCAGATGGGGTCTCTACTCGGCGCCGTCAACCCGGCGCGCTTCCTGGGGCGCCGTTTTAACCCCGAGGCTATATATAGCCTGTCGACAGAAGAGATCGATATAGCGAGATAGATAGATAAAAAAAAAAGAGAAGAGAGGAGATCAAGGGGGACCCGATCAAGAGGGAGAGCGGAATCAAAAAAGAAAAGAAAGGGAATTAGAAAGAAAGGGGGGAGGTCCAGAGGGTTTTCGTCTATCTACAGAAGCTCCCGTCCGAACCTCTCGGCGGCCGCCACCCTCTTCCACTCGAGCTCCCCGGTGTCGGAGAGGACGATCGACCGTTTCCCTGCCTTCTAGGTGGGTCGTCGTCGCGTTTATCGTCGAATCCCCCCGCTTTTGTTTTGCGATATTCACCCCAGGGCTGCAATGTAAATGGAGAAAAGGGGGAGGGGCGATGATACGAGCCTTTCCCCCCCTTTTCCTCATCTTCCCTTCTGCATTCTTTTTACTCCGCCTGTAATTGTTTCTTCGATTAATGGAAACGGCGGCCGGTCGACAACGACGGCGCCGGAATCTATGTGCTCTGCATATACATAACTGTGTCTTCCATGGGATGAATAAAGAGTCGCTCTGGTTGATATTGTATCCCTTCTTCCCGTTCTCCAACCCTCCTTCGAGCGTGCACTTAATGATTTCTCCAACATCTGTATATACTCTCGTGTGACCGGTTTCTCCGATGTTGGTTACGCCCTCGGGCTACATGAATCATTCATCCCCCCTCCCCGGGGTTCTCTTTCTTTCGAGTTCGATGCAATGGTTGGGTTCAGCATTGAACATTTCATGGGCTTTGCGAGCAGAGATGTACTCGTGTGCAAACCTCTGTCTGGTCTCCGCCTAGGGAATAAGGTTCTTCACCGTCCCCTTCACGCTATTTCATGGACCAGGGGGATGGGAAGAATCCTTGGATGGCTCCCAGTCGTTCGACGGTGAGCCCCATGTGGGTTTGTTCCCGAATAACATATACATGTATATGTATATCTGTGCTCCGGGCTATGCGCTGGCTACATATTCTGCTGGTGATTGACTTGCTCGATCCGTGGGGCTCCATCATTTCAACATATTTCTAGGCAATTAGCTTGTCTGTCTGGCACCGTCAAGCGAGGTTTCCTATTCCTTCCTGTTATGGCATTTCTACTTTGATGGGAGTATGCTATGTAGCATCACTCTAGCATCCGGGGAGGGGGAACATTCCCCAAAACCTTGTTTTCACCAATCATTCGGTCGACGGAGGGATCGTCCCTCGATGACGAATCTCCCTGTGGACCGCTGGATGTACAATAATGGGGCTAAGCCCTACAGTGCAGAACCTGCGGTCCTTAACGGACTCGACAGTGACCGTGGGTGGTGTTCCCCTCATAGGCTAGCCCTCGGGGATCCTTTCCCTATATGGTCGTCCCGATTAGAGTGTTGTGGTGGCTCGGGTCGCGCGCCCCTCGTAGGCTAGCCCTCGGGGTTTTCGCTCCCATATCGAATCACCTCACTCACTCACCGTTACCCACGGACTTGGTACCCCTAGCAGGCTAGCCCTCGGGGTTCTTCCTATCCGTTCGGGTCTGCCGGCCGCCGTTGTGCCACCCGGCTCTTTAGGGGTTTACTCCGCCACGTGAGTACTCCCTGCGTCTCCCCCACCATCCTTTGAGATGGGGAGATGCTGCCGAAATTTCGGCTCGAACGAGTTAAACTCGGAACAATCGCCTCATGCGAGTCCGTGACTCGGCCTTTAAATGACTCGGCACCGATTCCACGAATAATTGACTTAATAAATTCTCAAAGCCATTCAAAATCTTAATAAATCCATGAATAAACTAACGAGACTCCTGTCTCCTTGAAATCGGGTTAATTCGGCGCGTTCGTGCGCGATCACGCCTTAAAACGGCGCGCCCTTCCCGGCGCGCCCTTCCCGGCGCGGCCTTCCCGGCGCGCCCTCCCCGGCGCGGTCTTCCCGGCGCGCCCCGGCTCCCCGCGCCGTTTTAACGGCCTGCCCCTTTACCTACGGTTCTGGCGCCGTTTTAAACTTTTACCTACGTTTCAGGGCGCCGTTTCAAGCGTTTTGATCCCTGTCTTCGCACGCGCTGCACCGGGTTCATTCCGAATCGTGTCGTCGCATCATTCTAACTCCTTTCCCACTTATGGGATGATTTCTTATGCTAATCACAGAAGGATGCAAGTCCCTCAACTAATAATCCTCACGTAGTTCCTTTTTCCGGCTTCGACAGCCCGATATCTCGGCAATTAATCAAAGGTGTTCCCTCCTCGTGGGGGATGTAATTAACGCCATAGCCTTTATGGTATGGCGGACTGCTGGTCCCGACCGAACCTCACATTCGCCCTACATGGGTCAGAATGAGCGCACAATTGAATCGTCATGCATGTGACTGGCACGCCCGCGTCGTCAATCAGTCAGTTGACTACAAGTTAGTTAATTGGTCGATCGATACGCGAACGAAAAGGCAAAACAAAAAAAGAGAAAGAAAAAGAAAACGCTGAAACAAGTCTGGCACGCCGGGTGGGACCAGTGTCACCTTTCATCTCTTTGCCGAGATATTCGGGCTTCGAAGCCCTTTCAAAGACTACTGATTGTTTTCCTGTCTGTCTTTTCAGTGCAAACAATGACGACTCACGGGATAACCGGCGTCGACTTCAGTCCTGCGATCATCGCCAGACACGCGCAAGGGTACCTGGCGGTGCCCATGGAGTTTGGTAGCTTTCCTCCTGCTGTGGGCTTCCCCAACTTCTTGGGGTTGGCCTTTGTTGACATGCTGGAAGTCGAGGCCACGGAATCCGTCAAGGAAGCTGTGAAGGAAATGGAGCCTCTGAAGGCCCCCTGCCGCGGTAATTCGCTCAAGAACCCGGCTCCGGCCGCTAGCTGCCTGGTGCACCACCTGGTACGGGTGATGCATCCCACTGATATCAACAAGCCCCCTGGAGGACGTCAGCGTCGCCAGGCTCGCAAGAACACTGCCGTGATCACCGGAACTGTCTCTCAGTCCGGAAAATCAATGCTGGTGGGAGGCATGCGTGTCTTCCTCAACGGGCGCACGGCACGGGTGACCCCAGATCGCGTCATCCCGAACGTCCCTGTCTACAACAACTATCAAGCTCTCGCTGGAAGGAGGGCAGAAAGAGAAGAAGCCGGCCACCATGGCCAGGAAAACCTGGCGCTCAGGCCAAGGAAATTCAAACAGGTGTGGGTTCCCAAGCGGACCCAACATGCCTACCATCCAACGCCCACCCACCGTCGTCCTATGAACGGCGAGGCGAGAGCGAGAAGAGAAAGGGGCTTGTCCCTGATGAATGAAGAAGAGGTGGTTGCGGATCCTCCGCGTCACAGAAGTTCCCGGGCTGCGGCCCGTCAAGCCAACGTCCCTGCCACGGGGCGAAGGTTCCAACAGCCAGTCGATAGAGCTCGACTGGCCTACATTCCTCCTGCTGGAGGTCGACCACTTTCCCCCGTGCTACATCAAGAACGGGGTCAAGAAGAAATGGCCTGCCTGGTCAAAAGCTATTTCCGAGGATTGGGTAACACCACACTCGGACAGCAGCGGCTGATGCAGACAGTCGCCACTGAAGAAAATTACTGCCCATCAACGGCAGATAAAGAAGAAATGGAGGATATAATGAGGATGTCGTCAGTCGACGACAATGGACGCAATGACGGCTCTGAGATCAAGGCCGATGAAGCCTCCCCCGAGCGGGAAGAAAGAAGAAGAATTTCTGTGTTCGAGAGGCTGACCTTTCCGCAACAAGCAAGGCGGAGGGTCCATCGACAAAGAAGGAGGATGCAGGTTTTCACTTGCAACATGGCTGGCGTGTCCAGCCGATATGGGAAGCTTCCTGAAGACTCCCAAGAACTGGCTCAGTTGGCCGTACGGCCGGGACCAGCTACCCGCAGGACAGAAGTAGCAAGAGGGCTTCTGACAGCGATGAAAGAGAAACAGCCCGAGTCATACCTCCACTGGGATGACAAAGCCCCCGTCTTGACCGCTAATGTGGTAACGACGGAAGAAGAAGACGACGTACTCCTCGACATCCTGCCCGAGGGTACATCCGGGGAAACAACAGAAGGTGTCCCCACCACTATAGACCCATCAGTCTTGATGCTGCTGCAAAGATATCAACGGGAAATAGATTCCCTGAAGAAACAGCTGATGGAGAAAACTGAACACTCATCAGCCTCCAAACCACCTGAAATCCAAGGTGAATCATCCCGGGGAGCGGCTCGTCGAGATGACCCTCCACCACTTTACACGCTACCCCAGCCGTCAGAACCAACTGTGACGACAGCACAACAGCGGCCGTCACAGCCTCAGCCGCTGCTACCTCCGGTGCTTCCTCAGGTGCACCCAACACCCCCGCTGCTGCATCCTCCACAGGCGACCACCTTGGTCACCCCATGTCTGCAGCCAGCACACTTCTATCCGGAGCCAGTCGACCCCACGGTCGTGAACCGGATGATGGTGGAAAGGATGATCGAACTGAAGCTCGCAGAGAAGTGCGAAGGCGACTACGTCGCATTCGATGCCTACCGGGTGCCCTACCCACAACACCATGCGGCTAAGCGACTTCCCCCGGGAGTCAACAAGCCACCCAAGTTTGACAAATTCAACGGGAAGGGTTCCCCAAAAGAACATATTGCATATTATATGACCGTTATGGGTGATCTGTCCACCGACGAGTCGTATCTGTTGAAATTCTTTGGGTCCTCGCTGACGGGGCTCGCATTTGAATGGTACTCCAGCCTCTCGGCCGGGTCAATCAATGACTGGTCAGATATGCAGAGGAAGTTCAGAGAAAGATTCCATGTCACAGAGAGGGAGGTCACAGTGGCCGAACTCTATTCGACAAAACAAAGGGCAGATGAGACCGCCCTTGACTACATCAAGAGGTGGAGGAACCTCGGAATGAGATGCAAGCGGCCCCCGCATCAGGAGGACGCTGTGCAAATATGTAAGCAAAATCTCAGGAGGGAGATCTTGGAAAAGATGATCGGGATGGAAATACGGTCGTTCAACCGGCTGAATAATGTGGTGGCCGAGGTAGAGGCTTTTCTAGCCAAGCCCGTCCCGCCGTCAGCTGCCAGCACAGCCCAGAAAGGCAAGTCGGCGGAACGGCGCCCCACACCCAAAGAAGCAAATGCGCTTGATATCAAGGCATTCGAACAACAGAAGGAGAAAGGCAAGAAAGTGGTTCCCCCGCAACCTGCGAAAGCTCCAGATGACAAAGAAGGTCCTTCGTTGAGGGACAAAATGAAGAAGGCTTATTCCTTTCCTAAGGATAAGACCCGGATCCTGTTTGACTGGGTAACAGAATACAGTATGGTCACTCTGCCTGAGCCAAGAAGACCAGAGGACCTCAAAAGAAGAGACAGTCCAAGATTCTGCCCCTACCACCAAATGTTGGGACATTCAATCGAAGACTGCTATGTTTTCAAAGACGTCATCGAGGGGATGGTGAAGAAGAATGAAATAGAGCTGGGAGAATACAAAGTAGACCCTCCTCAGCCACATGAAGCTCCTCCCAGAAGGGCGACAGTCAACATGGTCTCCCTCTACCAGGCACTACCTGAGGAGATCTCTGAAGCAAGCACACGGAGCACCTACGAAATCCATTTCCTGGAGCCCGTGAAAGAACAGCAAGGGTGGCAGCCCGTCCCTGTGAAGCACAATAAGAAGAGGGCACCCTGCCCGAAAGAGGGGGCACATATCCGTGGCGTCACGCCCCGGCCTGCTCCGCCAGTGATAGCGCCTACGTGGACTACTCCATCTGCAGCTATCAGAATACATGCACCCAACAGAAGGAGACAGACTCCCCTGCCAGTGGTCAAGGAAACCAACCCCGGGGTCCTTCGACTGCAACACCTGATTGAAGGGCTAGATGAATATGTACAGCGCGAATTGAAACCCCTGCTCGTACGGGACTACGTCCCATGGCAGGAGCTGGGGCAACTCTCACTCAAGCAGACGGAGGAAGCTGAAGCAGCACCCCCTGAAGCGAGCAGTCTATTCTGGGGGCAGGTGCCCGCAGAAGCAAAAAGGAAAAAGAAGCAAAAGAAGAAGAAAAGAAAGGCCGCTGGCGCCAATAAAGCACAGGTTGTCTCCTGTAATACACTATCAGCCCTCTTCAACCTACCCGGGGAAGAGGAAGACGAAGAAATATGCTTTACACCCCACACTGGGGAAAGCAAGGTCGAGGCCGCCACTGCTGCACATGCCACGCGGTCAGGCCGAAAATGGGGGCGCCAACCCCCACCAAACCACAATATTGTGTTCAGAGGGGAACAACCCTACAAGACACCTCCGCCGGAGGTCAAGGGAGTTCAAATCCCTCCTCCGTCAGGTCTATACAGCAAGACTGGGGGCAAGATAGTCCCTCCATTCCTTGAATTCGTGAAGATGTCAAAGGGGAAGCAGCCTTGTCAAGACACTAACCCTACGCCCGGGGTCAATCACCCTCGGCCAGTGCAATCTACTGAGGATGCAGATGCAGATGGGGCTTGCCCTGCAGCAACCAATAAAGAAGACTCGACAGTCGGTGCCAGTCGAGAGGGTGCCGAGTCCGAGGAAGATGAAGCAGGTCCGTCTGGACCCACAAATCAAAACCTTCCTAATCCCAGATGGGTTGAGGAGATGAAGCTCTCCAATGTCCGGGCTGGAAGCCGAATAATGAAGCTGCTCAAGAAGCTCCCTGCTCGTTTTACGATCTGGGAAATTCTCTCTTTGAGTGAAGAAACTAGACAGGCAATCATCACTGCTCTGCAGACGCCTGCCCAGTTTGAAACCTGCATAGCTGAGGCTATACCAGAAGCCAGTATGACCTTCTCTCCAGAAGACATGCTACTGCCTACGGCCAGTCACAACAGGCCGCTATATATGAAAGGGCACCTGAATGGAAGAGAACTGAACCGGATTCTGGTCGATCCTGGCGCAGCAGTCAACATCCTGCCATATAGAATATACGAGAGGTACCACTTCAATGTGCATCTCGAAAAGGCCGGGGATATGCGTATCGCGGGCTTCAACTAGAAATGTGAAGTATCTATGGGGGTGGCAGAATTTACACTGACTCTGGCAGATTTCACTACAACGGTGCAGTTTCACGTCATTGACTCTCGCACCTCCTACAAAGCACTGCTCGGCCGCCCATGGCTGCATGAAAACTTGGTGGTGCCCTCCACGCTCCACCAATGCATCAAATACAGCCTCCAGGGGAAGGAGGAAAGGATATTTGCTGACATCCACCCATTCGAGGTGTTCGAGTGTCACTTGGCGGACGCCAATCTGTATACGGGGTCTCCCCGGAAGACTTCTAAAACTGAAGCCCCCGTAGGGGCATCGAAGAATAGATCGGGTGACGGTTGGTATCCACCACCGCCGCGCGGATATGTCAAGCCGAAGGTGGTCTCCCACATCACGGCTTCTGGAAATGTCGGCAGGGTGACACCCCCAGCATTATACCCCAAAGCTAAGGAAGTGCATGTTGACCGACAACACGGCCGCATCGGAGTCCCGGCCGGCCTCACCAAGCCAGTCTCCGGCCTCGATGGTCCCACTGTCGAACCTTTCAAAGTTTGGGAAGTGGCACGGGAAGATGGGCACAACAGCTTATTCTATATAGCTGAGGAGCATTCTACTCAGGAAGACACGGATTGCAGCCTCCCTGAAGATCTAGCCAACCCACGGGTTCCTGTGCAGGGCCTGGCATTCACCACTGATCGGACGGCCAGGATGTTTGAAAAGCAACACATCCCTCCCGATCAGCCTCAAAAACGCAAGGAAGCTTTCCAGAAGATGTGGTATCCTGTAAATCTGGACAAAGAAATGAGACGTGTCTCTCAACACCCGGGTCTGGGTTTCACCCTGGAAGACTACTATTACAGTGGGCGGTACGAGGTGGACACCATCTCCACCTTCTATCCAACTGAAGACAGCCCTCTGGGGGCAACCTTTGATGAATATCCGGCGGAAGCCGAACATGCTGAATTAGCCCTATCCGGGAATCAACAAATGGAGACCTTGATCTCATGCCGATGCTGGGAGCAGGTCCGTCCTGAAGGAGCGGCCTTTCAGGCCGAATTTGATACGGCTAGCAGCAGCGAAGCCGAAGATGCTCAAGGAGCAGAAGTCTCTCCCTCCGCAGGGGTCATGCTAATGACGACTTCAACACCCTTTCTGCCAGTCAACAGAGCCTCGGTTTACTCCAATCAAGGGGAGCCGGCTACCAGAAAAGAAAAAGCCACTTCTGTGGAAGACACAACTGTCCCAGAAGGCGAGACTCCCTCAACTCCTGCTACCAATCCAATAGGCTGTCCGAGTCCGGCGGCAAACAACTGCTGGCCTGTCATGGCTGCAACCTCATCTACAAGCACTGAAGCTGTCCTCTCGCCCTCGGGAGCCGCACCGGCAATGGATCTTCTAATAGAACAATCCGCCCAGCCGCTAGCACAAGAGATCAAGAGACCCCATGAAGCTCTGGCGGTGTCTGACGAGGAAGTCGAAGTACTCGACCCTCAAGATGGTATTCCAGACTTCGTCGACCTCCAGCCGGCACCTCCGGAAATAGAAGACGGAGGCCAAGCCACAGTCGATGAACTAATAGAAGTCAACCTGGGAAATGAGAAGGACCCTAGGCCTACCTTCCTCAGTGCCCAACTGTCCCCAGAAGAACGGGAGCTGTACATCCAGCTGCTGCTATAATACCGGGATTGCTTCGCCTGGACTTATAAAGAGATGCCAGGTCTAAACCCTGCTGTCTCACAACATGAGCTAACAATCAGTCCCGAAGCTGAGCCGGTGAAGCAACCACCGCGGCGTATGAGGCCAGAGCTCATCACCCGAATCTGTGCTGAAGTTGACAAGCTCATTGATGTGGGATTTGTTGAAGAAAATCAGTACACCACATGGCTGGCAAATATCGTCCCTGTGAAAAAGAAGAATGGACAGATCCGGATTTGTGTTGACTTCCGGGATCTAAATAAAGCTTGCCCTAAAGATGACTTCCCGGTGCCAATAACCGAGGTAATGATCGATGCTACAACCGGCCATGAAGCCCTGTCATTCATGGATGGGTCGTCCGGCTACAATCAGATTTGGATTGCGGAGCACGACCGGGTCCATACTGCTTTTCGAACTCCCAAAGGCATTTATCATTACAAGAGAATGCCATTTGGACTGAAGAATGCTGGCGCAACCTATCAGCGCGCAATGACTAAAATTTTTGATGAATTGCTCTACCACAAGGTCGAGTGCTACATAGATGACCTGGTGGTCAAAACCAGAAGAAAAGAAGATCACCTGCAAGACCTCCGGATTGTTTTTCAGAGGCTGAGGCAGCATGAGCTAAAAATGAATCCTATGAAATGTGCGTTCGGAGTGTCGAGCGGAAAATTCTTGGGCTTCATCGTCCGACATCGGGGAATCGAGATAGACCCCGCAAAGATCAGGGCGATTCAGGGGTTACCTCCACCAAGGAACATCTCCGAGCTGAGGTCACTACAAGGCCGCTTGGCTTATATCCGGCGGTTCATTTCCAATTTGTCAGGGCGATGCCAGCCTTTTCACAAGTTGATGATGAAAGATGTTCCCTTCTATTGGGATGAAGATTGCCAGACAGCCTTTGACAAGTTAAAGGATTATCTGAAGACTCCTCCAGTATTAGGCGCACCGGTGAAAGGACGGCCGTTGATACTGTATATAGCAGCTACACACAATTCTCTGGGGGCAATGCTAGCCCAGAATAATGAAGAAGGGAAAGAGCAAGCCCTCTATTACCTCAGTCGGAGACTGGTCAGAACTGAAGAAAAATACACTTATATTGAGAAGATCTGCCTGGCACTAGTCTTCGCAGTCAAAAAGCTTCGGCACTATATGTTGTCGCATGAAATCAGCTTGGTGTCCAAGGAGGATCCCCTGAAATACATCATGTCCCAGCCGGCACTCAAAGGCCGCCTAGGCAAATGGGCGGTAATCCTTATGGAGTTTGATGTCTCCTACGTACCGCGCAAGGCCATCAAAGGTCAAGCTATTGCAGATTTCTTTGCTGAACATCCGATACCCGGGGAAAGCCCGTGGGAACCGGAACTTCCCGAGGATGAGACCCTAGAAGCCGCCCAAGTGCAGCCTTCCTCATGGCAGCTATACTTTGATGGCGCTTCCAGAATTGACACCTCTGCTACCGGGTCATCTAGGGTCAGAGCAGGAGCAGGCATAGTCCTGAAGTCCCCAGAAGGAGAAGTGGTGCATACTTCCTGCTCCATAAACAAACAATGCACAAACAATGAAGCAGAATATGAAGCCCTGATAATCGGGTTGCAGATTGCTCTGTCCATGGGAATTCAGGTGCTGGAAGCATTCGGAGACTCCATGCTAGTTATAAAACAGCTGGAAGGAGAGTTCGAGGTGCGAAAGCAGGAGCTCCTCCCCTATCACCAGTTGGCAACTCGCCTGATGTCGAGATTCTACTTCATCAGCATCAAGCACATCAATCGAGGCCGGAATGCTCAGGCAGACGCCCTCGCTAAGTTGGCCAGTTCATTGGCGGTCCCGCCAGACACGAGCCTGAATATATCAGTGATTAACCGCCGACAGGTCCCCAGCGTAACAGAGGTTCTGGCCGACGAAGAAGAGATGGAAGTAGCAGTCATCGAAGGGGTTCAGCAGCCCGACTGGCGAGAGCATCTCCTACGCTGGTTTCAACACCAGCAACTTCCAAAAGAAAAGGAACAAAGAATGAAGCTCCTGAGGATCAAGGATTCTTACGAGATGAGAAGCGGGACCTTGTTCCGAATTATGGCAGATGCCCGAAGGAAAGTCCTACTCCGTTGCTTGTCTTCAACAGAAGCGGGACAGGTGATGCAAGAAGTTCATGCAGGGTCAGCTGGGGCACACCAGGCCGGTCCGAAAATGAAGATAGAGATAAAGAAATTGGGTTACTATTGGCCCACTATATTCAATGATTGCTGCAAGTTCGCCAAGGCTTGTCAGAAATGTCAAGAACATGCTACTGTGGCGAGGAGACCCCCAGTGCCACTACATCCCACTCTACCAAGTTGGCCGTTTGCTCAGTGGGGCACGGACGTGGTAGGGCCACTTCCAGCATCTTCATCAGGGTGCAAATACATCTTAGCAGCTACAGACTATTTCTCCAGATGGGCGGAGGCAGTAGCACTAAGGGATGTGACCGGAGAACTAGTTGCAAGATTCTTCCGGCAGAATGTAATATTTCGGTTCGGGATCCCCAGCCGAATCATCTCTGACAACGGCAGCCATTTCAGGAACCAGAAGGTTTATCGGCTGGCTGACAAGTACAAAATTGACTGGAGGACATCGTCCCCCTATAACCCTCAAGCTAATGGACTAGCAGAGGCCTTTAACAAGACCTTGTGCACGCTATTGGCGAAGACTGTCAAGTCTAACAAAAAGGATTGGGAAGAAAAGATGTACGAAGCACTTTGGGCTTATCGTACTGTCTACAAGACCCCAACCGGCTGTTCACCCTTCTCCCTTGTCTATGGGTCGGAAGCTGTAGTGCCAATTGAACTTGAAGTTCCTTCATTGCGAGTTGCCATCCAGCACGGATTAGTCAGCGGTGAGCAGACCAACGCAGAAAGAAGATTGGAAGAGCTCGCTGAGCTCAAAGGAAAACGTCTCCAGGCGCAACAAAACATCCAACTCTACCAAGCTCGCATGGCCCGTGCTTTTGACAAGTTAGTCAAGGGTCGAGAGTTCAAGAAAGGAGACCTGGTGATGGTCAAAAGAAGAGAAGTGATGGCCTCTAACCCCAAGGGGAAACTGGTCGAAAACTGGGTCGGACCGTATATCGTCCGCCGAGTATATGAAGGGGGTGCCTACGTCCTTGTAGACCACAAAGGAGCCGTCCAGTTCTCCCCCCTCAACGGAAAACACATTAAGCTGTATCATGCGGTGCAGCCGACACACCCCGAGTGATCGGTCGGAACATACCTTTCCCTTGATTAGTGGCACTCCGCCCTAATCAAGCTACTTTCCCTTGGTTAGCGGCACTCCGCCCTAATCAAGCTACTTTCCCTTGGTTACACTCCGCCCTAATCGAGCTACTTTTCCTTGGTTAGCGGCATTCCGCCCTAATCAAGCTACTCTTCCTTGGTTAGCGGCATTCCGCCCTAATCGAGCTACTTTTCCTTGGTTAGCGGCATTCCGCCCTAATCAAGCTACTTTCCCTTGGTTAGCGGCATTCCGCCCTAATCGAGCTACTTTCCCTTGGTTAGCGGCATTCCGCCCTAATCGAGCTACTTTTCCTTGGTTAGCGGCATTCCGCCCTAATCAAGCTACTTTCCCTTGGTTAGCGACATTCCGCCCTAATCGAGCTACTTTTCCTTGGTTAGCGGCATTCCGCCCTAATCCAGCTACTTTCCCTTGGTTAGCGGCACTCCGCCCTAATCGAGCTACTCTTCCTTGGTTAGCGGCATTCCGCCCTAATCAAGCTACTTTTCCTTGGTTAGCGGCATTCCGCCCTAATCAAGCTACTTTCCCTTGGTTAGCGGCATTCCGCCCTAATCAAGCTACTTTCCCTTGGTTAGCGGCATTCCGCCCTAATCGAGCTACTTTTCCTTGGTTAGCGGCATTCCGCCCTAATCAAGCTACTTTCCCTTGGTTAGCGGCACTCCGCCCTAATCGAGCTACTCTTCCTTGGTTAGCGGCATTCCGCCCTAATCAAGCTACTTTCCCTTGATTAGTGGCACTCCGCCCTAATCGAGCTACATTTTCCTTGGTTAGCGGCATTCCGCCCTAATCGAGCTACTTTTCCTTGGTTAGCGGCATTCCGCCCTAATCAAGCTACTTTCCCTTGGTTAGCGACATTCCGCCCTAATCGAGCTACTTTTCCTTGGTTAGCGGCATTCCGCCCTAATCAAGCTACTCTTCCTTGGTTAGCGGCACTCCGCCCTAATCGAGCTACTCTTCCTTGGTTAGCGGCATTCCGCCCTAATCAAGCTACTTTTCCTTGGTTAGCGGCATTCCGCCCTAATCAAGCTACTTTCCCTTGGTTAGCGGCATTCCGCCCTAATCAAGCTACTTTCCCTTGGTTAGCGGCACTCCGCCCTAATCGAGCTACTCTTCCTTGGTTAGCGGCATTCCGCCCTAATCAAGCTACTTTCCCTTGATTAGTGGCACTCCGCCCTAATCAAGCTACTTTCCCTTGGTTAGCGGCATTCCGCCCTAATCGAGCTACTTTTCCTTGGTTAGCGGCATTCCGCCCTAATCGAGCTACTTTTCCTTGGTTAGCGGCACTCCGCCCTAATCGAGCTACTTTTCCTTGGTTAGCGGCATTCCGCCCTAATCAAACTACTTTCCCTTGGTTAGCGGCACTCCGCCCTAATCGAGCTACTTTTCCTTGGTTAGTGGCACTCCGCCCTAATCAAGCTACTTTCCCTTGATTAGTGGCACTCCGCCCTAATCAAGCTACTTTCCCTTGGTTAGCGGCATTCCGCCCTAATCGAGCTACTTTTCCTTGGTTAGCGGCATTCCGCCCTAATCGAGCTACTTTCCCTTGGTTAGCGGCATTCCGCCCTAATCGAGCTACTTTCCCTTGGTTAGCGGCATTCCGCCCTAATCGAGCTACTTTTCCTTGGTTAGCGGCATTCCGCCCTAATCAAGCTACTTTCCCTTGGTTAGCGGCACTCCGCCCTAATCGAGCTACTCTTCCTTGGTTAGCGGCATTCCGCCCTAATCAAGCTACTTTCCCTTGGTTAGCGGCATTCCGCCCTAATCAAGCTACTTTCCCTTGGTTAGCGGCACTCCGCCCTAATCGAGCTACTCTTCCTTGGTTAGCGGCATTCCGCCCTAATCGAGCTACTTTTCCTTGGTTAGCGGCATTCCGCCCTAATCAAGCTACTTTCCCTTGGTTAGCGGCACTCCGCCCTAATCGAGCTACTTTTCCTTGGTTAGTGGCACTCCGCCCTAATCAAGCTACTTTCCCTTGGTTAGCGGCACTCCGCCCTAATCGAGCTACTCTTCCTTGGTTAGCGGCATTCCGCCCTAATCAAGCTACTTTCCCTTGATTAGTGGCACTCCGCCCTAATCAAGCTACTTTCCCTTGGTTAGCGGCATTCCGCCCTAATCAAGCTACTTTTCCTTGGTTAGCGGCATTCCGCCCTAATCGAGCTACTTTTCCTTGGTTAGCGGCATTCCGCCCTAATCAAGCTACTTTCCCTTGGTTAGCGGCACTCCGCCCTAATCGAGCTACTTTTCCTTGGTTAGTGGCATTCCGCCCTAATCAAGCTACTTTCCCTTGGTTAGCGGCACTCCGCCCTAATCAAGCTACTCTTCCTTGGTTAGCGGCATTCCGCCCTAATCAAGCTACTTTCCCTTGGTTAGCGGCATTCCGCCCTAATCGAGCTACTTTTCCTTGGTTAGCGGCATTCCGCCCTAATCAAGCTACTTTCCCTTGGTTAGCGGCACTCCGCCCTAATCGAGCTACTTTTCCTTGGTTAGCGGCATTGCGCCTTAATCAAGCTACTTTCCCTTGATTAGTGGCACTCCGCCCTAATCGAGCTACCTTTTCCTTGGTTAGCGGCATTCCGCCCTAATCAAGCTACTTTTCCTTGGTTAGCGGCATTCCGCCCTAATCGAGCTACTTTCCCTTGGTTAGTGGCATTCCGCCCTAATCGAGCTAACCTTTCCTTGGTTAGTGGCACTCCGCCTTAATCGAGTTACTCTTCCTTGGTTAGCGGCATTCCGCCCTAATCAAGCTACTTCTCCTTGATTAGTGGCACTCCGCCTTAATCGAGTTACTCTTCCTTGGTTAGTGGCATTCCGCCCTAATCAAACTATTTCTCCTTGGCTAGCGGGTTTCCACCCTAATCAAGCTACTTCTCCTTGGTTAGCGGCATTCCGCCCTAATCAAGCTACCCTCTCTCGGATCACGTTCCAAATAAAAAAGAAAAGAGAAAAGAAGGGGTTAAAAATAGAGATACCCCGCCAGACTTGCCCCCACATCGGGACAAGTGCAAAAATGGCTATAACCCGGCTGTGGCGAAAACCCGAAAGGGCGTCGCAGGCAAAATTGGGTACCCCGCCACGTGAAAACCCGAAAGGGCGCGTGGGCAGAAGCAAGAGGGGGCTGGCTTCGGCGAAAACCCGAAAGGGCGCTTGAGTCGGTAAAGTGGTAATTTCCCAAATGCCTCTCCTATCTTTCATCCAATAAGACTCCGAAAGGGACAATCATCAAAGTCCCACCGGGAATACTTTAACAAACCCTTTTTTGACCCTCGTCATCATCGACGAGATCGGTCGATCTCTGTCCATAACTTGGACCTTACGTCCTTGTTAATAACCTCATCTTTGCTTCGGCATGTGACCCATGTCGATGAGCAAACCCTTTTCGACCCTCGTCATCATCGGCGAGATCGGTCGATCTCTACCCCCAACATTGGACCTTACGTCCCTGTGGGCAACCCCATCCTTGTTTCGGCAGCAACATATGCCGACAAATAAACCCCTTTCGACTCTCGCCATCATCGGCGCGATCGGTCAACCTCTACTCTTGAGCTTGGATCCTACATCCTTGTTGATAAACCACTTCCTTGCTTCGACATTTAACCAGTGTTGATGAAATAAACCTAAGACCCACCCTTGTCCTCATCAACAAGGACGGTCGGCGTTCCCGCGATCCAGTTCTTCTGAATCTCAAATTTAAAAAAAAAGAGAGAGAAAAGAAATTGGGGTTAAAAATAGAGATACCCCGCCAGACTTGCTCCTACATCGGGACAAGTGTAAAAATGGCTATAACCCGGCTGTGGCGAAAACCCGAAAGGGCGTCACAGGCAAAATTGGGTACCCCGCCGCGTGAAAACCCGAAAGGGCGCGTGGGCAAAAGCAAGAGGGGGCTGGCCTCGGTGAAAACCCGAAAGGGCGCTTAGGTCAGTAATGTGAATTGAATAAAAAAAAAATTGTATGATGAATAGTGATGAACCATCCACCGTCCAAAAGGCCGCTTTCAAAGGTCATGACGAGGATCTTCATCCGATATCTCACTTATACACGTCCAGTGTCTACCCTGCCGACCCTTGTCATCATCGGCAAGATCGGTCGCTACCTATAACGGTTTTTGTCATCATCGGCAAGACTGTCTACCCTTTTCGACCCTTGTCATCATCGGCAAGATCGGTCGCTACCTATAACGGTTTTTGTCATCATCGGCAAGACCGTCTACCCTTTTCGACCCTTGTCATCATCGGCAAGATCGGTCGCTACCTATAACGGTTTTTGTCATCATCGGCAAGACCGTCTACCTTTTCGACCCTTGTCATCATCGGCAGGATCGGTCGCTACCACTTCCGGTTTTTGTCATCATCAGCAATACCGTCTACCCTTTTCGACCCTTGTCATCATCGGCAAGATCGGTCGCTACCTATAACGGTTTTTGTCATCATCGGCAAGACCGTCTACCTTTTCGACCCTTGTCATCATCGGCAGGATCGGTCGCTACCACTTCCGGTTTTTGTCACCATCGGCAAGACCATATACCCTTTTCGACCCTTGTCATCATCGGCAAGATCGGTCGCTACCTATCCGGTTTTTGTCATCATCGGCAAGACCATATACCCTTTTCGACCCTTGTCATCATCGGCAAGATCGGTCGCTACCTATCCGATTTTTGTCATCATCGGCAAGACCATCTACCCTTTTCGACCCTTGTCATCATCGGCAAGATCGGTCGCTACCTATCCGGTTTTTGTCACCATCGGCAAGACCATCTACCATTTTCGACCCTTGTCATCATCGGCAAGATCGGTCATCATCGGCAAGATCGGTCGCTACCCCTCCGGTTTTTGTCATCATCGGCAAGACCATCTATCATTTTCGACCCTTGTCATCATCGGCAAGATCGGTCGCTACCCCTCCGGTTTTTGTCATCATCGGCAAAGCCGTATACCCTTTTCGACCCTTGTCATCATCGGCAAGATCGGTCGCTACCTACCCGGTTTCTGTCATCATCGGCAAGACCATATACCCTTTTCGACCCTTGTCATCATCGGCAAGATCGGTCGCTACCTATAATGGTCCTTGTCACCATCGGCAAGACCATATACCCTTTTTTTGGTCCTTGTCACCATCGGCAAGATCGGTCGCTTTCCTCCCAAACCTGGCAAAGGCCCTGTCCCAGGGACGGCTACACCGCGGTGGAGCGAACACCTCATCCCTTCCCTGAAGGCGTGAGCGCTCTCCTGCGTTATTGGCACTCGTTCCCGGGTTCAGGTGATTAGCTGAAAGAAAGAAAAGACGAAAAGAAGTCGTGGTCAAGACGGCGAAAAGAAAGGCTTTCATTTAATAAAAATGAGGGAATACATTCTTCTGCCCAGGGCATCCCCCAGGGTACATAAACTCCAAAAAAAAAAGAAGAGAAGGGGAGCAGAGCTTCCAAAAGGAAAGGAAACAAAAAAAAGCAAAGGGCAAGGTTACGGCAAAGGACGCCGGAATATATCTGCCATTTCTAAAAGACCCAGTGAAGAGTGACGGGTCAGTTCTTGCAGCCGGGCCTCAGTGGCTGTCAACTCTGACAATCTTTCACCCAGTGAGGCAAGTTGCCCTTCGGCCAGATCGGCTTCTTCCCTTGACCGGGTTTCGAGGCGCTCGCCTTCCTGCAGTGCGGCTTCGACCTCGATAAGCTCAGCACGCAGCTCTTCCTCCCGTGCCCTGAGGAGCAGCTGGCGTTCTGAAGCATCTGCGGCAGCACTTCTCAGTTGCTCCACAGTCATCTTCAAAAAGGAAGCAGTAGTGTGGCAATCTGCCCTCTCCAGCTTCGCGGCCGCTAGCTGATCGGAAACCTCGCGGCTCAGGAACTCTCGCCTATTGGCGTGCTTTAACAGCATTATGACCCGCGGAGTCCAATCATCCATGGGGCAGCCAAATGCTAATAGTGACCGGGAGAGGTGGTCCACCAAGCTCCTCAGCTTCACATAAGTCAAGTCTGGAGAAGCTGACATGGCCCGCTGGAGATTATCCAGAGACTGCCACACCATGTCTCCAGAAAACTGTAGCCCCAATGGCGAAGTCTCGGGGAGCTGAAAGTCTACCCTGCTGTCTACCTCAGCCCAGATGTCATCGGCCACCCCGAGGGACGTCGACGGCATAGTCTGCACGGCGCCCACTCCCGGTCCGATCACTGCAGCCATATCAGCTGGGGGGACCTCCATAACAACAACTTCTTTGCCTGCCCTTTGGGGTGAAGCTATAATAGCCGTGCCGTTTTAACACGGCCGAACAAGTTTCCCGCCTCGTCCGACGGGCTTCCGAAGCCAGAATTAAGTGCCGTTCGAGCTCTCGTCATCACACGAAGCTCATCCGTAGGCACTGCTGCACTCCTGCCTCGCTTGCATCACCCACGTCTGGGGGGCATTTGTTGGCACTCAAAATATGATCCCTGGCGACCGAGCCGCAAAGACGAATGATACGGCCCACTGAAGCACAGAAGCCGATGAAAATCAACTTATCGAGGGTCCCTCGAGCTGACGAAGCCCCGAGCCACCTTGAAGGGAACACCGGGGACCTTACCTCAGGAGAGTCAAAGTCAACCCGCAACCAACCGGCAGTGCGATCAAGCCTGCCCAATGATCCGGCGTCGACTTCGTCATGCCGCTACCCCACATCCGTCGCCCGACCAAGGACGACGATCTACCCAATGACTCTCCTAAGGAGGAAGAATGTCCTCGGCCATCCGTAACAAGGGGCCGGAGGTTCTGTCAGTAGAAGACCCCGATTACCCGGCACGGGTTCGGCTTCTCGACATAGTGGGCCCGTTAGTGGTCGATTGATCACCAATTCAAGGTGGAATTGTCCAGGATGTAAACGTCATCCTATAAGAGAGCTTCGAGCACGAGTCCGTCTCAGCCAGAAGCACAAATCACGGTGCCGAAGACTGTGCCAGTAGGACACTCGTGTGCTCGGACCGGACACACACGAAGTCTTGTTTAAGGCCATTCGTCCTATCAAGAGCTTCGTGAACACCCCATCAAGGCCCTTCGATGGCCAGGGCGAGGGGAACAGTGGACGGAAGCTTCCGGAATCATCTCTGGGCCTACCGGACTACACGCCAAGTGAACAGGTTAAAACGGCGCCGTCAAACCAGCGCGCCAAGAACAAAAGGGAATCTCTCCCCGGCGCCGTCAAACCGGCGCGCCAAGAACAAAAGGGAATCTCTCCCCGGCGCCGTTTACCCGGCGTGCAAAGACCAAATGGGGCCTTCCCCGGCGCCGTCTATCCGGCGCGCAAAAGCCAGATGGGGTCTCTCCCCGGCGCCGTCTATCTGGCGCGCAAAAGCCAGATGGGGTCTCTACTCGGCGCCGTCAACCCGGCGCGCTTCCTGGGGCGCCGTTTTAACCCCGAGGCTATATATAGCCTGTCGACAGAAGAGATCGATATAGCGAGATAGATAGATAAAAAAAAAAAAGAGAAGAGAGGAGATCAAGGGGGACCCGATCAAGAGGGAGAGCGGAATCAAAAAAGAAAAGAAAGGGAATTAGAAAGAAAGGGGGGAGGTCCAGAGGGTTTTCGTCTATCTACAGAAGCTCCCGTCCGAACCTCTCGGCGGCCGCCACCCTCTTCCACTCGAGCTCCCCGGTGTCGGAGAGGACGATCGACCGTTTCCCTGCCTTCTAGGTGGGTCGTCGTCGCGTTTATCGTCGAATCCCCCCGCTTTTGTTTTGCGATATTCACCCCAGGGCTGCAATGTAAATGGAGAAAAGGGGGAGGGGCGATGATACGAGCCTTCCCCCCCCTTTTCCTCATCTTCCCTTCTGCATTCTTTTTACTCCGCCTGTAATTGTTTCTTCGATTAATGGAAACGGCGGCCGGTCGACAACGACGGCGCCGGAATCTATGTGCTCTGCATATACATAACTGTGTCTTCCATGGGATGAATAAAGAGTCGCTCTGGTTGATATTGTATCCCTTCTTCCCGTTCTCCAACCCTCCTTCGAGCGTGCACTTAATGATTTCTCCAACATCTGTATATACTCTCGTGTGACCGGTTTCTCCGATGTTGGTTACGCCCTCGGGCTACATGAATCATTCATCCCCCCTCCCCGGGGTTCTCTTTCTTTCGAGTTCGATGCAATGGTTGGGTTCAGCATTGAACATTTCATGGGCTTTGCGAGCAGAGATGTACTCGTGTGCAAACCTCTGTCTGGTCTCCGCCTAGGGAATAAGGTTCTTCACCGTCCCCTTCACGCTGTTTCATGGACCAGGGGGATGGGAAGAATCCTTGGATGGCTCCCAGTCGTTCGACGGTGAGCCCCATGTGGGTTTGTTCCCGAATAACATATACATGTATATGTATATCTGTGCTCCGGGCTATGCGCTGGCTACATATTCTGCTGGTGATTGACTTGCTCGATCCGTGGGGCTCCATCATTTCAACATATTTCTAGGCAATTAGCTTGTCTGTCTGGCACCGTCAAGCGAGGTTTCCTATTCCTTCCTGTTATGGCATTTCTACTTTGATGGGAGTATGCTATGTAGCATCACTCCAGCATCCGGGGAGGGGGAACATTCCCCAAAACCTTGTTTTCACCAATCATTCGGTCGACGGAGGGATCGTCCCTCGATGACGAATCTCCCTGTGGACCGCTGGATGTACAATAATGGGGCTAAGCCCTACAGTTCAGAACCTGCGGTCCTTAACGGACTCGACAGTGACCGTGGGTGGTGTTCCCCTCGTAGGCTAGCCCTCGGGGATCCTTTCCCTATATGGTCGTCCCGATTAGAGTGTTGTGGTGGCTCGGGTCGCGCGCCCCTCGTAGGCTAGCCCTCGGGGTTTTCGCTCCCATATCGAATCACCTCACTCACTCACCGTTACCCACGGACTTGGTACCCCTAGCAGGCTAGCCCTCGGGGTTCTTCCTATCCGTTCGGGTCTGCCGGCCGCCGTTGTGCCACCCGGCTCTTTAGGGGTTTACTCCGCCACGTGAGTACTCCATGCGTCTCCCCCACCATCCTTTGAGATGGGGAGATGCTGCCGAAATTTCGGCTCGAACGAGTTAAACTCGGAACAATCGCCTCATGCGAGTCCGTGACTCGGCCTTTAAATGACTCGGCACCGATTCCACGAATAATTGACTTAATAAAGTCTCAAAGCCATTCAAAATCTTAATAAATCCATGAATAAACTAACGAGACTCCTGTCTCCTTGAAATCGGGTTAATTCGGCGCGTTCGTGCGCGATCACGCCTTAAAACGGCGCGCCCTTCCCGGTGCGGCCTTCCCGGCGCGGTCTTCCCGGCGCGGCCTTCCCGGCGCGCCCTCCCCGGCGCGGTCTTCCCGGCGCGCCCCGGCTCCCCGCGCCGTTTTAACGGCCTGCCCCTTTACCTACGGTTCTGGCGCCGTTTTAAACTTTTACCTACGTTTCAGGGCGCCGTTTCAAGCGTTTTGATCCCTGTCTTCGCACGCGCTGCACCGGGTTCATTCCGAATCGTGTCGTCGCATCATTCTAACTCCTTTCCCACTTATGGGATGATTTCTTATGCTAATCACAGAAGGATGCAAGTCCCTCAACTAATAATCCTCACGTAGTTCCTTTTTCCGGCTTCGACAGCCCGATATCTCGGCAATTAATCAAAGGTGTTCCCTCCTCGTGGGGGATGTAATTAACGCCATAGCCTTTATGGTATGGCGGACTGCTGGTCCCGACCGAACCTCACATTCGCCCTACATGGGTCAGAATGAGCGCACAATTGAATCGTCATGCATGTGACTGGCACGCACGCGTCGTCAATCAGTCAGTTGACTACAAGTTAGTTAATTGGTCGATCGATACGCGAACGAAAAGGCAAAACAAAAAAAGAGAAAGAAAAAGAAAACGCTGAAACAACGTTCGCTCACCAAGTTCTTTTCCCCAAACCTTTTAGGTAATACAGACCCTGACTCGGACTCGGATGGGAAGGAGCAAGAGTGACGAGCGTAGAATCTGCAAGCGCCATGCTGCTATGCCTTATCATGCCGAGTCGTCCTTAGTTTATTCCTTGGAGGCTTGTCGTTAGATATTTTGTTATGTCAAGAGTTGTTACATTTAAGGCTTGAGGGCCTGATTAGAATTGTATCGTCTTAGAGTTATGTGACTTTGTTTAATGGTTAAGTTGTTATCGATGGTATCAATATATGGTTAAGTTTTAAAATTCTCGTCTTCTTGCGCACTGTTGTGATGTAGAAATTCTACTTGCTCTGATTGACATGATTGATATAAACTCGTCACGTTCTCCCGGGTTCCTTCCGCGCTCGGGGCGTGACATCTGCACATTTCATACCAATAAAGAGTCGATGGTCTGTGGATATCCTGGCAGCATTATACATAAAAGAAATTGTTAACCTACATGGTGTTCCTGTCACTATTATATCAGATAGAGATTCTCGATTTACATCGCAATTCTGGAAGAGCCTACAACATTCACTTGGGACCAGATTAAAATTCAGCACAGCCTTTCATCCACAAACTGATGGTCAGACGGAAAGAGCGAATCAGGTAGTGGAAGACATGCTCAGGGCTTGTGTCATTGATTTTGGAGGAAGTTGGCATGATCACTTGCCTCTAGTGGAATTTGCATATAATAACAGCTATCAAGCAAGCATACAAATGGCACCTTTTGAAGCTCTATATGGGAAAAGTTGTCGATCACCAATATGTTGGAATGAGATAGGGGAAAGGAAATTTCTAGGCCCTGACCTTATCAGAGATTCTACAGAAAAAATAAAGCTCATCCAGGAAAGAATGAAGATGGCACAAGATAGGCAGAAATCTTATGCCGACAATCGAAGGCGCGACTTGGAGTTTCAAGTAGGAGATCATGTATATCTGAAGGTTTCTCCGGGTCATGGTATTTGAAGATTTGGCATTAAAGGAAAGCTAACTCCTAGATTCATTGGCCCGTTTGAAATTCTTGAAAGGGTCGGTGAAGTGGCTTATAGATTAGCTTTACCTCCACAGTTAGCAGGAGTTCATGACGTATTTCACGTCTCCATGCTAAAGAAGTATGTATATGATCCAGATCATATTTTCACATTTGATAATCTCGAGATTCAGAAAGACTTAACATACGAACAAACACCAATAAAGATTTTGGATCGGGAAGTGCGTTAATTAAGGGATAAAGTTATTCTTATGGTCAAGATCCAATGGAAGAAAACATGGCCTTATGAAGTGACATGGGAAACCGAATCAGCTATGAAGAAAAGATTCCCAGAATTGTTTGACTGTAAGTACACTCTCCACAATCCATGTATTGAATTTGGGGACCAAATTCTTCTAAGTGGGGGAGGGTGTAGTGCCCTAGAATTTATTTGAGAATTTTCTAGCATTATTAGCAATTAAATGGACTAATTTAACTTTATTAATCAATATAAGGCCAAATGGTGTTAATCAATTAACCCAACTCACTTGATTAGAGTCCAAAAAGGTTTTAAGACCAGGCCCATTAAGTTTGGCCCATATTCTAGAAGGTTATTAAGCCTATCCACGAATTTTTAAGGATAAATACTAATTATATAGATAAATATATGGATAGGTAAATAAAAGAATTTTAATAATTAGAAACTCTAGCTACGACGACTGTAACGGTCTATCGTAAGACCGCCACAGCCGTGTAACGCGGTAGGGTTCGACCGTTACACTCTGCGTATTCCGTGAGTAGAAGAAGTTGTAAAAAGATTGGAACTTGATGTTCCTATCCACAAGAGACCTAAGTGGAACAATGTATAAAGACTCTAAGAACTCTTAGAGATTGGGTTTTGATAGATTAAGGACTCTAAACTCGATCTAATCTTCAAACCCTAGCTAGAACCCTATAAATAGGACCTAGTTCTGAACTGTGCGACCCTTACTTTTTGGACGTAAAGAATCAAGGTAAGGAGTCACTATCTCAGGTAAGTTCTTTAGAGGCATTTGTTTACAATACTTTAGACTAACTCCCCTCCAAATTTCACATCTTTAGATCAATAGGTCGTGGAGATAGAACCTAAAGAAGTCGCTGGAAAAGTCACAGAAGAAGGAAAACTAGGGCAAGATTCTCAACCCAATTCAGAAGATACAGCCTAAGTTAAGAGGTAGGTTATCTCATGAATGGCAAAAACAACCTGATAGGACTAAAAGCCCTCTGGTTTGATTGAATTTCATGCATAGTAGAGCATTAATTTCATATTTTACTAGTTATTATACATGTCATGCATCTCTTAGCCCTAATAGAGAAATTAAAGCATGCTATTCATCTAATCCACTGATACCCATGCATATAGATAGCCTATACTTCGTCATCATGCCTAGAATAGATATGATGTTTGATTTACAGACATGATGTGAGTTGATCTCTTAGTGTTTTACATGTTTTCTGTTAGCAGACGCTCTGACGCATCAGCGTAGGACCGTCACACTCATATAACGGCCCTACGACAGACCGTCACACACCCTATTATTTTTGGATTTTCACTGTTGTCTCTAACGCACTAGGATAGGCGCGTTACGTTCATGTAACGGCTGGTTCCTGACCGTCACAATCACTGTGACACCCTATCTCTAGACCGTCAGAGTCTATGATCTGTCAACCCTAGACAGAATATAACTTGCCAATATTATTTATTGTTAAGGCTAGTTACCTAAGTTTTAACCTGATCATGTGATTTTAAGGTTATTTGATTGTTCATGATAGGTATTGCATGATTTGGTGTCTCGTTGTTATTTTAAGTAATGTTAGTTTAATGAGCCCAATTCTATAGTTTGTATTATAAAGCATGACTTTTCTTTTTAACCTTGTATTGACGGAGTTTTCATCATGATTTTCACATTGATTATACATATCTCTCTCTGTCAATAGAGTCATTTCTATAAGTGCATGGCACATATTCTGGTATGTTGTCATTAGTTCACACTTTGCACTATAGGAACACAATCTTGGACTTGAGGACCTCTCTATTGGATACTCCTTCCAATGGACTAGGAAATCATTATTTCAAGGCCTCCGTAATTCTCCGCGAGCCTGGGTTTCCCACTAGGACGCCGAGTTGGTTGTACCATTAAAAGCCTATTAAATAGAATACACTATCGTTGTTTCTGATTCTAGTAATGTAACGGCCTTGCACTGGACCGTCAGGCTCATGTAACGGCCCAATGAACGACCGTCACATTCCTCTGAGTCTATTTTCATCTTTCTGGACTCGGATCACTGTAACGGCCCATTACTGGTGCGTCACATTATGTAACGGCCCGGTAAACGACCGTCACACTGCTGGCATATGTTAACCCAAGATTTGACCAAGGGTTGATATTTCAATGATTCTAGATAACCCTTGATGATCTAGAACTTATCATATTACTTAATAGACTTAATGTAATGAATGGAAGATAAGAAAAATACCGTTATGCTGTCGATTTATTTCTAAGAGCATGACATTGTTTAAGTCATTTTCTTGACTCATTCTTGCATCGAAGCATTCATTCATTGATTCTAGTTATCATGAAATTATTGGAAGTACCACATTCTTGGCCATACTTTACTGTTATATTGCGTGGAAGTAGCTTAATTTATAACTGAAGATGCGATCGAGCACTGATTGTGTTCAAGGGCTCTATGCTAGTCCCCTCGGCTAATTGCCGGAAACATACTATTTTATAAACCATGGGGTATGATGCTACTAGCGTCGCATTGCGCTGGGAGTACTATTTCTATAAATAAGTGAAGATCCACGATACGACACGACATGACATTCTTGCTTGATATTCCACAGAAATTCACGAAGCACTTGCTCATAAGCATAAGATGCTAAAGTGATGAATATGTGGCTTGCTAGTACATTCTCGATATATTCTTGCTCGTGAAAGACCAAATATCATGTTCATGTTATATTCTTGCTAGTTCGTTCTTGATCATTCTATCTTATCTTGTTACTTTGGTTTGATCGCATGATTGATTCGCATTCGCATGATTTTACCTTATTCTTTAGAGCTAAAATGTTAACTACTTTAATAGTGCATTCATGTTGATGCGAGGATACCTACTGGGCAAGTGTGCTCATTACCTATTTCCAATGTTTTACAGGAGGTGGAAGTAGTTCGGATTCGGATTCAGGCTATACTAGTAGCGGGTCCGGAAGTGAGTGAAAGTCTTGTAAAGCTACGAGTGAAGACTTAGGAAGTTTATCATGTTTAGATTGAGTCAATGTAATTTTCCTATTTCTTGAGTCTAGTAGAAGGAAAAGATGATGAAAAGTGGTTGTATTATGAATATTGATCATTTATGAAATAAAGTTGAAGTTTGATTAAATCTTGTGCAATTGCATTTATGTGTGTGATTGTCTTGCGCTCTGATTGTTCTTGCTTGCAAGAGGCTTACCATGCCGGCTGTTCGCGCTCCCCGAGCGAGTCTTCCACTGTAAATTAGGCTCGGGGCGTGACAGATGGTCTCAGCATGATGTTCATGTTGCTATCTTAGCCATCTGCCAACAAGATGACAGGGAAGAGGGTGAAATTATCTTTGTAGTTGACAACCACTGTCGGTGGGTGGAACCATAGAGAGTGATGGAGGAGGATCTAGGAAAAAAAGTATATACTTTTGCATATGGCAGCAGTTCTACCGCCTCCCTGTCACCGATGGCGGTCGCATCCACGACAGACGTCGGACCATCGGGTTCTCCGACGGGCACCTCATCATGTTCGATGACGGTGCCCATCGGTCGCTATTGGTCAATTTGTCCGACAGGAAGGATGACTTGGTTCCCCCCCATGGCGGCGCACACATACTTCTACTATAGCTTCCTCATGGCTCAGTTGGGAGCAGCGTCTGCCATGGAAACCACCTACGTGCTAATCCTATTTTGTCTACCGGAGGGCGACCTCTAGCAATGCTGGCTTGGGGAAGAGCTGTGGTCGGTGCACCAATTCGTGAGCACAGGGTGGTTCTTCACAGTAGTGGCAATGTGGGTGGCAAGGTCTACGCCTTAAGTAATGGAGGCCACCTCATGGTCATGGACCTGCTTGCCCCTTAGTGGCATCACCGTGACAGGAGTAGCTCGGTGCCATTCCGCCAGGAAGAGGAGCACATCAAGGTGAAGGGTTTCCCAGAGTGCTTCCAACACGGGGGAGTGTTGTTGATGCTAGTGACTAGGTCCGACGGGGAGTTGTTGTTGATCTATGTGGGCGTGAGGATGGAGTTCTATAGGTTGGATTGGTCAGAGATGAGGTGGGCGAAGGTGGAGGGGCAGGGGAATGGCACTGTGAGGGTGAGCCACCGTGGTTGCTCCGTGTGCTTCGTGCCCTCGGTGTGGTGGCAACTGCGACAAGACACATTGCAACTAAGGGGGTTCGGTGACAATGGGTTTTAGGTGGAGATGCCACTAGAGAGGGCACTAGTGGATGGGGTGCTCGTGAAGCTAGAGTAGCCGTCGTTGGTTTAGATTCTGCTAAGCATGTAGCAGTGTAAATAGCTTGGCTTCTACTCCAACTTCTAAAAATCCATTGAATTGTATATTCTATGTTGGCACCGTGGTAGTGAAATGCCTCAAGGACTCAGCAAGGAGCAACGGGGGACAACAATCCTCCTCTGCGTTGGGGTAGTGGGAGTTTGAGCAGCAAATGGAGGCACTGGGGGGTGATACAGAGAGAAAGAGATACAGAGAGGGGGAGAGAGCAAGGGGCGACGACACCCCCACCTAGTGGGGTGGGGGTCGTAGAGAGAGATGAAAAGTGAGAGTGAGAGAGAGAGAGGGGGATAGAGAAAGAGATATAGAGAAGGGGAGAGTGTGCGAGAGAGAGGGGTGAGGGTGCCGTCACCCTCCTAGAGAGAGAGAGAGAGAGGGTAAAATGGAAAATACAATTTTTAATAAGTAGGGGAAGGAATATTTTCTCTGGAGTATTTCATTTTTTTGGGTTGCAGTTAACTCGAGCTGTTTTTTGACAAGGGTTAAAAGATTTTGAGGGTTTTTCACTAATAGGTGAATTAGGGGATCTTTTTTCTAATTTAAATTTTTTAGGGACTTAAACTAAACATCAGCTACATAATTTGTACATGGTCATAGAATTATTGGTAAATGGTCATAGAATTATTGAATACTGATAAGCCAGGACAATGGACTCGTGATCCGAGGGAGAGAGCTGGTTTAACTTTTAAGGGCGCGTTTGGGAGTTCACTTTCACCTGGGCTTTCGACCTATAATCCCCGGCCAACTTTAATTTACTCCAAATGTCACAGCCATTCCTCGGTTTTGATAAAAAGCACCTTTTGGGAGGAGAGAGAACTCATGCACAAAAGTGCTGAGTTCTCCTCCTCCTGCGAAGCTCCTTTACATCATATTATCACTCAATAATGAGAAATCCTTTGACCCTGTGCAACGCGTACGGATAGTGAATTATGTGAAAATGAAAGAAGTCCATCGCTGCTTCAAACATACCCTAAGCTTAAACATGCAACCACTGTTTTGCAACTATATTTTCACATCCAAAATTTATTGTATCTCATGTTTAACCCAACACCTCTCTGCTGTGTTAGAAAATCTAGAGTCAATCCGGAGTTAATCCACTTTTAATTGGGCTACGAAATTCGACAATCAAACTAATGAAACATGGTTAAAAGTAGGTTAATGCCGAGATAACTCCCAATCGAAGCTCGGCGTAAGAGTGTAGGTATAACTAGTGTCAACGACTAATTCTAACACATGATCACCTAAATAACACAACCCAAAAAACAATGTAACAATTGGCCCAACAACGTATATGCTACTAGGCCCACGAAAATAGATTTGAATCTCAAATCTATATCTTCAAATATTTATGTTGTTTTAAACGTCAAGTAAAATATTTTTAATAAATAATATCTCATCATTTCAGATCCATTAGATCCCAAAATAAGTGTGATCAAATATAACTTTAACACCCTTGCCAAGATAAATAATAGGGATTTTTACATATATACTTTCATAAAGTTTGATTTTATCAAATATACTTCTAGTCTAAACATATTATCACGAATATTTTTAAAATATAAATAATGTCACAATTATGCTCTTGCCCAACTTCCTTGTATTTAATCCGAGTTAAATATGAGTTAAAAAGTAAGATTTATATATATATATATATACTTGTTAAATTCGATTTTGTCAAATATACTTTAGATTTAACGATTGTAGACATATTTTACAAAATATTATCCTCTTGTCAATGACAATAAATTAAATGATATAATCATAACATTTATATCTAAATGAAGATATTCGTGATAATATATTAAAAGATGAGAGATATATTTGATAAAATTAAATTTTATGAATGTATATATATATATATCTAAATATTATTCATCCGCCGTAATTTCTCCAAGGCCACTTCTTCGGGCCCCGGACCCGGAGCGCACCGTCCGCTGCCCGAGGAGTCACCTTATCTCGTCAAATTCCTCCATCCCCCATTCGCGGCTGTTCCACCACGAGTACGAGACATGGGGAAGGACCAGAAGCCCCCCCTATAAAACCAGAGATAGCCAGCAATAGCTAGCCGGAGAACGTTCCCGCCCGAGGACGATGGCAGCAGCGGCTGCTTCCTTCGCCTCCGCCCACTCCCTCCGCCTCAAGCACCGGCACGCCGCTCGCCTCTTCTTCATCTCCGCCGCCGCCAGGAACCCCACCAGGCCCGCCCCCCGGAGGCCCCGAATCCCGTCCACTGGTCCTGCGGATCCTTCGCTGTTCTTCTCCCGCCGCTACTCTCGGTTGACTCTTGCCGAGCCCCGGGTCTCCAAGTGGAGGCGATTCTGCAGCGCCGCTCTTTCGGCTGAGAGCGAGGTGCAGGAAGCGACGGCAGCCGGCGCAGGGCCCGGGCAGAAGATCCGGGAGTTCCGGAGACGTGAGAGGATCGCGGACATAAGAGGGGAGCCGGACGAAGGGCTGGGGCGGGTCGGGCAGAGACTTTTACTGAGGGGCTGGGTGCGGACTTGCAGAGTGCAGAGAAGCGTCACGTTCATCGAGGTCAGTTCTTCTCACAGCCGTGTGCTTCGGGTGTTCAGGGTTCCGAGGGAAATGGGAGTCGCGTATGCTGCATCCATCTTGTTAACTCGTTATTGTTCTCGTCCCATGCAATGCTGCGTCAGCTTTGACTGATGGACATGTAGGAGCCTGGAGAATTATTTATCCCGTGGATAACAAACGCCAGTTCCATGTAGATTTTTATAATGTTACCAAATAAAGGGGACAGCTTGTATTTGTAAAAGGGAAATGATGCAAGCATAATTTTAATGTTTAAGACCAACCGAGAGATTTACATGTAACCGAAACTTAGCCTTCTGGTTATAGATCACGGAGCAGGATAAACTTCACAAATTTCCTCCTAGACTGTGCCAGCTCAAGAAGGCAAAAAGAGCAAAAGGAGAAAATCCATCTTAAAGCAATAAACATGTGGCCAGCAGGTTCTCATGTCTATTAGTTCCCGCAATCTTTTTTTCTTTTTGGGTGCTTCTGGATTAAATATGGTTTTTTGGGATATGTGTAGGGTTTGAAGAAAGTGTGCGTTGCTTTGAGACAAAACAGCATCTGTTGTTGTAGCTTCTATAGCTGTAGCTTCATTGCCGTCTATCTTTTGGATGGTGAGAGAGTCCGACACAAATGTAAGAGCAGATAAGTGAAAAAACTGTAATGCCAGACACAAATGGGTACCTTACAATGCACTTCCACTTTCCAAAATTCTGATGCTGTGGTTGCACACTAGTTCATAAGGGCGTTAAACTTTCCCCATATTAATAATTATGCTCCCAAGAGGGCAGGAACAGGACATGTATTAACTTTTGCGCACTCCCTACTAAGAAACAAGGAAAAGTTAAGTGGTACCCAAGGGTTTTTGGTTTGAGGTTGATCTTTCTCCTTGTCTAGGATATCCATGTTTCTGTAGGCTGGTTCCTCTATTGGTTAACCAGAAGTACTTGGTATCATTGCATTTCAGTTTGACTGTTGATCACTGAGATTGGCACAAATATGTGTCGGCGACCTCATGTTAATAACTAGCTAATATTTATAGTTGTTTCTTCTTCTGAGGACACTGGACCAATGGCTGTCATGAGGCTCATATTTGATCATGAATGAAAGTGTGCTACTGTTCATGGTTTGCCAGATAAAAAATTTCTATCAATATATTATTTGATTGCATAGCTGGATGCATAAATATTTAGGCACGGTTTCTGAATTAAGAAACATTACTTAGCACATTTTTCAATATTTAGGTGAATGATGGTTCATGCGTCTCGAACATGCAATGCGTTGTAAACTCTGATGCTGAAGGCTATGATCAGGTATCCTCGGCTATTTTCACATAATTATGGTGAAAAGATTTTTCTTTATCTGCCTGTTTTATCCGTGTCTTAGTCATTGTTCATATACATATTTGGAAAAAAAATTCAGTCCTTTTATCCTGGTTAGCCCATGTCCTCATCGACAATCCTCTTGTCACACTTGGATAATTTTGCACAGTTATTCTAAACAACCTTACACAACTATTCTTAACTATGAAATGGAGAACGATATTAAATTTTCTTGACATGGGGGACCTTTTTTCAGTGCCACAGCCTTTTTTTCACCTAAACAATTCTCTTTTAGTGCAATGCATGAAAATTTCCTTGTGGCACACAAATATATTCAAGCAATGAGTTGCAAGAGAGGAGAAGAATGGTCGAGCTGGATTTTGAGAAAGCATATGGCAGCTTCAACTGGGACTGCTTGTTTCAAATGATGAGGCATATGGGTTTGATCTTTATTGAGAGATTGGTTGGCTAGATGAGGTCATTCATTGCTTTGGCAAGGGTTGCAGTGTTATTGAATGTGGATCCGATGGAGTTCCGCCACAGTAGCAGCAACGTTAGGCATTGTGTTTGGCTGTTTTCCACTCATGTAACCAGCAGGATGTGGGACAGAGCAAAGTGGCTGAGCCTATCAACGGCTTTATCATGCATGCATAAGGGTTCTATATTATTCATCTACAATATGCAAATGGCAATATTTCGTTTGTTGCAGATGTTGACAATGATTCTTCACTCTGGGGCAACTACTTACCATTGTTGGGGGAAGTGAGTGGGTTGAACATGAATTATGGCAAGAGTCTGATTATGGAGCTGCATATGGGACACGTGGAGGTATCTAAGGCAACTTTGCTGTAGGGATGCAGGATAGGGATGTTCCATTCAGCTGTCTAGGTCTCCCATTGGCTCCGAGAGGACTACAATGGGGACACTAGAGAAAAATCTGTACATGGCACATTTTTTCATTTGTGAAGGCAGTGGTTTGATCAGAATTCTCTGGTTTGAATTGGAAACATCCATTGCCAATCTCGAGTGTGTGTTGGGGGGGGGCATGTCTAATTCCCTTAATTTATAGTAAAAGGGAAAAAAAGGATCTGGATTCAGCTGACTGGCCCTTTATTGGTTGACTTTTGTGCAAAGCAGGACCAAATAATATATGCTTTCTGATTTCTCTGCCTCCCCCTTCTAATTCTGGTAAACATGTGGAGGGGAGCAGAGGTTGAGCGGTTGATAACTGCCAGCACTTTCACATGCCTTGGATGGGGGAGGGATGGAGGTGAAAAAACTTCCCCATTTGTTGTGTCACACCTTCCCCATTTGCTGCTTCAATCCTTATTGCCAACTCTGCAACCTACTGCTGTGCTGCTTGTGGTCAATCTCCTCCTGCCACTTCTTTTACTGCCTTTTCCATTTCCTTTTCCACATGGAAGGTGTCCAAGAGTTTATGATAAGGCTTATGTAGGTGGAGAACTTTAAAAGGTGTATTTTTTTTTAACTAAAACTAACCTGAAAGGTATTTACAATTTTGCCTTAATATACAAGATATACATACAACTATTGTTTCAATCCTTAAAATCTATAAAATCTCCCTCTTTTATAAAATCTCCCTGTTAAGTTGTGTACCCTATTTTTTTACTTAAAAAAAAGTTGTGTACCCTGTTTTAAAATGGATTCCCATTTTGGCCAATTCGGTTTGATCCAAATCGAGGAACAGTTTGGAACTGTGACTTGTTCTAATTTTAGAAACCTTGTAATGGATTTGGCTCCAACATGAGAACCAAATTCCTTTCATGTGGCTTACGGCTTACCATTCCATGGGGATAGAGAAAAGTTGTCAATTGATAGCTTTAGTTTTGCGTGTCAAAGTTGTATGTGAACATGACTTATGTAGACTGTTTATTATTCGAACTATTGTGCCAGAGCAGTATTGAGGTACTCTCCTTCAGCCAGATCAGAAATTATTCTTCTAACTGATTTTCACATAAATTGATTCCTATTTATTAGCTCCATTGTTTTGTAAGGGCACCATTTAGACTAGGTGGTTAAGCTGTATGCATTGGTACTAGATCAAATATTTTTTCGCTGTTATTTCATGAGTAACTTTTTGGTTGCGGGTGATGTTTTTACATTTTAGCTATAACTTCAATCATAAATTACCCATTTGTGTTCTATTTTTTATTCGATAAAAATATGTCCAGATACATGTATGCCCAAACTCATCAAACAAATTTACTGTGGATTATGATTTTATTTACCCTATTTTTTCCCTTTATGATGCATATATAGTTTGATGGTTTTGTGGTACCATCCACTTCCAAAATATGATCGACATCAGTTGTTATCTAAAAATTTTGAAAACAAAGAAGACGATGGATAGGAACAATGCTTCGAGGGAGTTAGTGGTATTCTAACATCTTGCCCCACCTAGGTATTTTTTTAAATTTGTTTATCTTGAGTCATGAACTGATAACAACCTTCCCCTGATTCTGACATGGCTAGCAAAATTGGACAGTCTGATATAACTAGGTGGGAGGTTGCTTTTCTGTTCATTCATTTATTGATAATTTTTCTAGAAAAGAGAAGAGAAGAGAAGAGAAATTGCCATGTTTTTTTTAAGTGGGTAGTACCACTATTGTATTAAAGAAAAAGGGATATACAAGTGTAGGCAATGATCTCAAAAAATCCCTGTACAAAAAGGCCTAACACCCCAAGATGGAGTAGTCATCATTACTCCCCTAACAAACCCAAAATGGAAGAATTTTGATAGTTCACTTTACAAAGGAGCTCTGCCCATTCTTTCACTCTTGCACAAATGAAATATGCCACTCTATCTGTAGCTCTAGCTTCAACTCTGAAGGATATGTTGTTCCTTTAACCCCATAAGGCCCAAGAGAAATTGCCATGTCAGAGGTGGTATCTACTTTTAGCAGACTGTATGCTTATATTTCTGTACAACTGTGCATTTCATTTCTTTTATTTCTTTTCAATTAGCCTAAATTTATTTAAACTTTAGACTATCTTACAACTATAGTGGACACAAGCATCTGCTTTCATCGTTGGATCTTCCTGATTGCATCATAACAACTATTTGTGTTGCATCCTTACCAGGTGGAATCTGGCTTTGTGACGACTGGTGCATCACTCATAGTTGAGGGGATTTTAGTGAGCAGTCAAGGGTCAAAGCAGAAGGTGGAATTGAGAGTGGAAAAACTTATTCTGGTAATTGACTTGTCTTGGTCTTGTCTTTGATTTAATATTGTTCCAAAAGGATGTTAAATGCTATGGGAAGAAAATAAACAATTACGAGAAGTAGAATTTTATGAGGGATTGTGGTAGAGTGCTACAGACCTCTATCAACTTGATCTTGCAACTCCAAGTTCAGTTAAGTAGATTGGTCTAAAAATGCAAAACAAAAAGGTCTTTCTGAAGTAATTCCATGATAAACCCTTCTAGTCCTTATCCCAACAAGCCAAGGGCCTAGGATTTTCGGGACTTCGGGCCTATTAGTATGTCGAACGGCATATATAAGATCATCAGCAAGTTGCTGGCACAAAGCCTTGATAGTGTGATGGATAGGGTGGTCAGTTGTTACTAGGGATCTTTCATCAGGGGGAGACACATTAAGGATAATTTCTTAGTGGCCCATGAGTGATTATTTGTTATGAAGACTCAGAGGAAGAAAGGGGTGGTCTTGAAGCTGGATTTTGAGAAGACACATGATAGGGTAAATTGGCTATATTGATTTGAAGTGTTAGAGAAGATGAGTTTTGGGAAGAAATGGATTGGCTGGGTCCGGGCTTATATTTCCTCTGCTTCGTGTGCTGTCCTAGTCAATGGGAAGCCGAATTCTTACTTCCACAGTAGAAGAGGGCTCCGGTAGGGAGATCCTATATCACCTCTCCTCTTTGTGCTTATGGCCCATGTTCTTAGCAAGGTGTAGTTGAGAGCAGAGGACTCGGATTTGATCAAGGGATTCCACATTGGGAGAGGGGGGTTTTTTGTTACTCACTTGCAGTATGTTGATGATACTATCTTGTTCCTAGCAGAGGATGAGCCACAGTTTTACATGACTAGACTTTTGCTGGAGCTATTGGAAGAGGCCACTGATCTGAAAGTTAACTTCAACAAGAGTATGTTGGTTGGGGCTAACATAGAAGAAATCCTACTCCAGAGGGTAGTTTGCATTTTGGGCTGTCAGTTAAGGGCTTTCCTTATCTCTTATTTGTGACTCCCTCTTACCCCAGGTACTCTTTGGTTTGCAGATTGGCTTTCTATTATTCAGAGTTATGAGTTCAGGCTGGCTGGTTGGAAGGCTAGACTGCTATCTTATGGGAGCAGCTTAGTGCTATGCATATCAGTCTTGGATAGTTTACCTATCTATTTTCTCTCTGTGTTCCGGATTCTAAAGTCTGTGGTGAGGAAGATTGAGTCTATTCGGGGGGAGATTTTTTTGACATGAGAGTGAGAGAAAATGTAGAGGTTGGCATGATATCAAATGGGGAAGGGTGGTAGCTAACAAGGAAGTGTGGAGTGTGGGGATCAAGGATGTTAGAGATTTTAATCTCACTCTCTTGTGTAAGTGGATGTGGAGGTTGGGGGCGGGATATGATGGATTATGGGCGCAGGTTATCAGACAGAGATATTATGGCAGGAGGAGAGTTTGGGATTTGTCTTTACCAACTTAGTACCAGACCTCATCCCTTTGGTGTGACGTTTTGACTTGCAAAGATGTTATCTTCTCCGATGTGCTGGTCCAACTTGGGAAAGACGATCAGTGCCTTTTTTGGAAGGATAGATGGTGTGGCAATTTCACTTTAGAGGCTTCTTTCCCGAGCCTCTACACTATCTCAGCTGACCTGATGGGGTTGGTCTCCAAGGCTTTCGACTTCTAGCTTTCAAGAGGTACTTGGGCGCCGGACCTTCAGGAAGGAGGTCACGATCATCGAGATGGAGCAGTTCCAGGCCCTTTTACCCCTCCTCCTCGACGACGCGCACAACCCCGATAGGGAGGATGCATGGACCTGGAGGTGGGGGAAGGAGGGTACCTTCTCAATTAGGTCGGCCTACACCATTATCTCAAACAGTAGGGTGTGTCACAGTCTCGCTCCTCAGGTTTGGAGGTCGAGGAGTCTACTGAAGGTGAAGATTCTCACTTGGAGGATCTCCCATGGGAGGTTACCCACCCGAGACAAGCTGCTCCAGTTCATTCTGGACATCCAGTTGACCTGTTGTTTATGTGGATAGGAGGATGAGTCACTAGACCACATGTTTGTAGGTTGTTCCTACTCACAGGCAGTGTGGGAGGGGCTTGCTACCAGCCCGCTACGCCATCGGTCGGCAGAGAGAGGTGCTTCACATCATTCAACATTGGGGCAGAAGGTGGCCAAATAGAGGGGATAGCATTGTGTGGTGGCTGATCTTGCATGCCACTCTTTGGTCTCTATGGGGAGAATGGAACAATAGGATTTTCAGAAGGGAGGCTAAAACTGAGGAGTCTATTGTATCTTTCATTTGTGATAGAGTGAGAGAATGGACGGAATTACTTTCTAATGTGAATTCCCTCAACTCCCAACTTTTTGGTTTGGGGGGGGGGGGTTAGTGAGTGCCACAATGCCTTGGTGTGACTTTTTGTACAGGGATTTTTTCAGAGCTTATTGATTATACTTGTACATTCCTTTTTTTTTCATTTAATACAATAGTGTACTACCCCCTTCAATAAAAAATTGTATGCTGTTATTGTCCTGTGAATTTGTATTCTTATTCCAGTGTCTTTGCAATGGCATCCTCAAATTGATTATTTTCAGTGAAGTGAAGCCTCAGGAAATAGCTTCCATATGCCATGAAATAAGGCCTTCTAGAATTCTACCAGATCTGCGTGAGGAAATCCTAATCTTATTCCCTACCACATTCTTAGCCAATCAGGGTCCACATTCATGGGGCTGTTATATAAAACATTTAACTATAAGAAGTTTTTTAAAGGGGCATAAGAGTATAAATAAAAGGTGTGTTTCAAAATAGGTTGAACATTAGATATACTGGAATTTGTGTAAAGATTGCAACCTATTGAAGATCAAACTAGAAAATTGGTTCAGTGTTGAACTGCATGTTATTTATGGGCTGTTTCCCAATATCAAATAAGATTATTAAATCATGTGTTACTTTATATATGGATTTTATCCTTCCCAAACAGAGTTATTAAGTATGATATCTTTTTGTGGGACTTGTGTTCTACTACCATGTCTTGCAGTATACTCCAGTCTGCTCATTGCATTTTTCATTCCTTTATATAGGTTGGAAAATGTGATCCTTTAACTTTTCCAATTCAAAAGAAAAGAGTCAGCAGAGAGTTCTTGAGAAGTGTAGCCCATCTTCGACCTCGAACTAATACATTTGGAGCGGTGAGTTTCATTTGTGGCTGCTAGCTTTGCACCTACTGGTTTCTTTTTGTTATTCAACCTTTCTTCTGTTTTACAATGATGGAATTTCCCAAATTACATCGAACATTGTAAGATAATTATCTTCAACACTTTTCTCGTTATGGTATGCAATTTACAAGCATGATGACAATCCCTCCTTTTTCTGTTTATGTTTTTGTTGATTTCTACATATAATTGTTCTTCTTGCATTTCTTTCTTTTGGAAGGGGAGAGGTCTAGATTCTATGACAAAGTAAATCCTGAAGCTTCCATTATCCAAGGTAAATATATGATGAAATATGTGGAAATTTGAAGGATCTAATGTGATGATTGTAGAGGACATAAATTGTTGTTGCACAGGCTGGGAGAGGCAAGAATTTTTTGGGTTTTCCACTTTGATGATCTGCCATGGTATTATGGACTATGAGTTATTGCTCTTTGAAGAGAAAAGTGGTTAGCCCAATGCTATGCTATGTTTTCCTACTCATTTTGGGCAACAGTTTTTATGACTTTTTGTTGGTCAAGTAGGCCACAATCCCCCTTTCAAAAAAAAAAAAAAGTAGGCCGCAATCCATCCAAGTTTGATAACTTAAGCGCAACTTATCACCTGAAAATGAGATTCTACGGAGCTTCTATAGGCAGTAACTGTGGTATAGTCATGATTAACCATGGAACTACAGTGTCAATGCTGTTCCCATATGAAAGACAAATCTGTTTTGTGTAAGGTGTTTCAGTGAGAGGTAGCTGAGGTGTTTTGTTTCAATTCACCAGCTCGTCTCTCCTGTGTTGTGGTGGTTTGCAACAACCAGCGGGCTCTAGAGGGTTTACTTGGGAGGTTCTTCATGAAGTTCTGAAGATGCCTATAGAGCAAGGTAGGATTTGATGGAGCAAGTGCAGAGGAAATTTTGCTTTTACAAGAAGGGATACGGTTGTTGGCCTGGTGGTTGGTGGGTTCAAAAGGTTTTTGTGGATGCCATCTTCACCTCTTTTGAAAGCAGGGATCTTTGCTTGAAGGGCAGCAGGAAGAAGCACAAACATTCTGATGTAAAATGAGAATGGCGGACATCTTCTAGCTTGCAGATAAAAGCTTGAGATGGGGTCGGGTAGCAGGACAGGATAAGGAAAAATATGGATGCTATGAATGTGGCAGCAAAATTTAATGTGAGACTATAAATATGGCGACATGGAAGACTTGAGAAGTTGGCATGATCATGATCCAGTGAATGGGTGCACTTTTTCACCCCTTTCTGTAGGAGACCAGAGAATAATAACGAAATTGTCAGCACTCACTTTGTTTGATTAATTGAAGTCATTATCATCTGGCAACCGTGCATCTTCTGTGGGTATTTCAGTGAGACATGATCATCTATTTCTCAATTGCGGTATTATTCAGATAGTCTGGGATCAGTTCGTTAAAGCTGCTGGGGCCTCTGGGGCCAGAAAGGGTTGCATCGGGGATTGGATGTCAGACTGGATGACTTACAACCCAATAGACACAGATAAGGAAGTATAGAGCAGTTGTTTTGCTGCCATGTTGTGGTCTTTTTGGAGAGAAAAAGAGAAAGGAGTAATAGTGTTTAAAGAGGAATTTAGGCATCTCTCTGTCATTCAAAACTGTATTAAGTGTCTTCATGAGTGGAACTTTAGAATGTGTGGAGCTAGGATTGATCAGTCATCCGTGTTGGACAGAATGGGGAGGTGGAAAAATCTCGCTTTGTAATCCTATTTTTTCATTTTAATTGCAGGCATTGGTGGGGGGAGGGGGGTTTATCTACCATCTTGGTAGATTTTTTGGTTTTTTGTCAGTTGTAAGGGTTTTTAATTCTTTGCATCTCTTTCTGTTTTCTCAATGAATTGTGGCCTTCCGGTGACCTTCCAAAGAAAAATTGAAGTCACTATCCTCCCATCTAATTGTTACGGAAAGTTGATGGTGATTAGTGTGAACTATTTTCAGCATCACCATAGCATTATTCACCAGGGAGGATATACCATTTGTGGTTGGAACCGCAAGATGTGGTCCATAGGTCTGAGCCTTTTCATGCTCTATACCGATCCCTTGTAACTCAAGATCAGTGGAAAATCAGCACGATGACGCTGTGTTGGTAGTGTAACGTAGACTTTTTGTCTTTTGATGCCACCAAGGGGACACAGGGGGATTACATCCTACCAATGCACGTTTTATAATATTTTGAGTGCTTATTTTTCTCACTTGTAAATCCCTTTTTATTATTTTTATTTTATATATACAGTGGTACCATCCACTTTCAAAAAAAAAGGTCAGTGGAAAATCCAGATCATGGTCCCCTCACCCCCACTCCACAAGGTCGTGCCTTTTCTTGTAATCACATATCAACACGAAAATGGATGTCACATCCAATGCATTTAAATCAAGTTTCCTCCTAAACTGTAAAGTGGATCAATTTCATTTGGTTCAACACAGATACGTTATGTATATTATGTGATCAGATTGTAGATTGTTCCACTACAAAGCACAACTAGAAAATACAAACATCATGAACCAATTGCCTCTGGGGTGGGGTCGCCACAACTTGCATGACAACTTATCCTTAGAATGTGGAGAGTGAACCTAAGCCCAATGGTGCAGTGCCGCTACTAGAAAAGAAGTTCTACTATCTGGGATTTCAATTTGTTTAAGTGAAGCAGTTGAAGCTCATGGCCGATCAGTTCATGATTACAATCTCAAGTAAATTATGGAGGCAGCTTTCAGTAGCAGCTACTTTGGTAATTTCAATGAAAATGATTAGTAGTCAAGTATTTTGGTAATTTCTTTGTAGTCGCCCCCTACAAGTGCTATGCATGGTCAGGGAGAATAAGTGGGTTAGCTTTTAATGGCATATTCACATTTCTTCAGGGACTTTTCATCTTTCAATGTTCTTTGTGTATTATTATTGTAAATAAGTGTGGAGGAGGAATGTTGAAGAGTTATTGCTGTTCTTTCTGCTATTTTGGTTCTTTTGAGTATTTGTGCAGTTCTCTATCTTTGGTACATACACAATGGTATGGTTTCCTTTTCTCATTTTCCATCTGATTATTCTGTGACCTGCAGGATTGGCTTCTAGGAAAGACAGATCTCCTAATATTTTGTTTCTCTTGTAGGTGACAAGAGTGAGAAATGCTTTGGCATATGCAACGCACAAATTTTTCCAAGAAAATGGATTTGTTTGGATCTCAAGTCCAATTATTACTGCTTCAGACTGTGAAGGAGCTGGTGAACAATTCTGCGTGACTACCATGGTATGCATATTACTTGCTACTCCCATGATCTTGTAAAAACATTATCTGTATGGATAATGATCTGGGCTGTTTCTCAGTGCAAAGTGGTAGTTGACATGTTGTTAAGTGTCTTTGAGCATCTTCTTCCGCTATTGTATGCCACAAGGCTTGTCGACTTGAACTGACTTTACCATGTAATATGAAGCCCCTTTCAAAAAAATATGAAGCCCCTTGCTTTTACAGGATTCTAGGTCTTCATTCATGTAGTCCTTGAAGTCACTTATGACAACCATGTATGTGTTTGTTGGACCCTTTCATAATTATTTTTCCAGTATATTTGAAATAAAGAAATTATTTAAATTAAATTCACTATGAGATGGAATAAGACGGTGTAAAACTGTGGTCGTTATATGTGGGCGGATGTAAACGCCCTCGGAATCTCGTTGGGCGGAATTGTCATACAAAGTTCACGTGTTTAATACACAGTAATTCTGACAAACATTTGTGGTGAGGACACTAGAGCACGAGTACGGCCCGACTCAGCGAGCCGTCGGTATCGGACCCGCAGCACGACTCGGTCGACATCGACATCATTGTGGCTGGGCGACAGTATGGAGTCCCTACCTGAGTGTTGAAACTTTCCTATCTTTATTGTGAGTGTATTAGCATGTATTTGCTTATTGTGAGTGTATTAGTGTGTATTTTGTATTTTAGCTTCTAGTTGGGTCAAGATTGTAATATGGGCTACACTTTATGTAAGGGGTCCAATTTCTAAATTGGGCCTCAAGACCATTAGGAGCCCAAGCCCAAGGTGGGTTTCTAGAAGACTTGGACTATTGGACCAAGGAGACAAAGGTAGAGGATGCCCCATCCTTGTCCCCCATGCTTGTCTCCCACCTACCCTTGATCAATGTTAGTGGGTGTCCTTTGGAGTTAGTGGATGTCCTTTGATATTAGTGGATGTTCTTTGGTGTTAGTGGATATCCTTGCATCTAGATCTAGGGTTTTCATATTTATAGTCTCTTGTTGTATTTTGTGTGGAACTAATGAAAAATTCAAGAGAATTATGCTTGGTGTGCACCCCCCCTCTTTCTTCTAGTGTTCTTGGTGTTCTTCATCTCCTTCCCCCTCTCTTCTCCAGATCTAGATCTAACTCTCCCCTATCTCTCAAATCTCTCCCCCTTCTCTTCTCCCTCTACCTATTGTGAATGTCCACTGCCGCCGTCATCGCCGTTCGTGCCGCCATCAAGCTGCCACCACCACTTCTCCGAGTTGCTGTCCTGGATTTCGGCCTGCAAATCTGAAGTTTGAAGAGGAGGCCATAACTCCAGATCCGACCGTTGGATCGAGCTGAGATTTTGAGGGTTGGTTTCCCCATGTCTCCTACATCTCCAGTTTAAATTTCACGCCGATCAGAGTTCGTTTGCCCCCCGTCCCAGTCAGTAGTTTGTTCCCCTCACAGTCTGCCTGTGAGCAGGCCAGCGAGATAGTCTGTGGTAGGCGATTTTTCCAACCCCCCAAACGTGATCAGAATCCTACAAAAAAATTATGTGTGTCACCGTGTCCCTCCCCTCTACCCACCATAAAAATCTCAGGTCCTACTTCCTTCCTTTGATCCACGGTCAAAGCCCATAAATAGGCTGGTTCTAGTCTGCCCTGTGGATTCTGAGTTTCGGGACAGAACCATCACTCAGTTTGCAGAGCTGTTCATTTCCATTCAGACCGTTGGATGGTTCTGAAACTCCAGTATGTTGAAGTTCTTCGAGTGCTCTTCGCAACGGCGCTAACCTCGTCTCGATCTGACGTCATGGCTGGGCGTACCGGCTGATCTCGTCGGAGCACGCAGATCTGACCAGAAGCGGAGCTGCGGGACAGCCTTGGGAAATAATTCTCGAGAAAATCGCCGGCCCCCACTCCGGTGATCGCCGCTCCCGGGGACCCCCCCGGGACATTCCAGGAGTGCCCCCGCCAGTCGCTACACCCCGGAGCCGCCCCGGACGTCTCCGTCCCAGCCGTGGGTCCCACGTGTTGTCCTCCGGGCCCGAGTGAACCGTGTTGAACCGACCGACCGCGCCCGTCCGAGCGCCATCAATTGCTGCCCGTCAACCCTTGGACGGCGCTCCCGGACCGCTGTTGTGGCCTTTTACCTCCCTGCGTGGAGTGGGCCGTGATTAGAATGCTGTAATTAATTTAATTATTGTACCGGGAGTTCCGGATCTCGGCCGGGAAGTCTTCCCCACGCCCCGAGCGTGGAGGTACACTCGCCACCCCCCCTTTTGTCGTATTTGCTTAGCTAGTATGCGGTCTAGATGCCGCTGCATGTGAGTAGGATATGTTATTAGCTTGCTATATATTAACCACCGCTGTGAGTTGTGAGTGCGAGACCCGTCCCGCTACTCGTTCCGAGCGCGAGAGTGAGCCGACCACCCGAGACTCAAAGTCGGTTACTCAACCGTGCAGATCGTCGCGCTTCCCTCGATGGGGACGACCGTGAGTTAGCGCTTCTTGTTCGAGACATATCACCTCTTCTGGAGCTCTTTAGGTGCCGCAGTGTATCATTGTTGCTGGTCGCGTCGTCCTATAGAGTCCCCAGGTCGTAACCCAATCCGAGTCGAGTCTCATAGTCGTCCCGCATCAAATTGGTATCAGAGCTGGTTTGAGTTTAGGGTAGTCTTGTCCAAGGTCTTACGTTGCGTCCCAATATTCGGTATATAAAAAGGTGTTGCCCGACCGTTAGGTTACACCTATCGGGGAGGCGATCCACTCGCGTGAGAGGATCTTCAGATCCCCGGACTCCGCCAGGTACCGGATATCGGTTTAAGTCTAGGGTCCTCGATCTGCATCGGTCCATCCATATAGGTCTAGTGAGTCACCCTTAGCTCTCTTTACGTCTCATTGCATGCCCACCCGTGGAGGTGCCCAGTACCATCGCCCTGACACTATGGGTGAACACCGAGGTGCCAACCCAGGAGGCCGTTCCCTGGAGGACATGATAGCTCTACTCATGGAGCGCATGGATAGGTCCGAGTAAACTCTTAGGGAGCATACCGAGCGTATGGAGAGCCGATTCAAAGCCATGGAGGACCGCGTCGAGGCTTCTGACCGATCTGTCCAAGGTCTGGTTGGAAGGTTAGAGAGTGTGGAGAGAACCCCTCGCCGAGACCTACCCGGCATTCTCCCGGCCCCTCAGGCACATGCTGCCCAGCCCATGGCTGCTGCCCAGCCTGCGCTTGCTGCCCAGCTCGCACCACCTCGGGCTGAGGAGCAACGGCAACGTGCCCCCCATTTTGAGGACTATGAGTCTGACAACGATTACGAGGGAAATGGCCGGCGCCGGCATGGTCACCGACCACATAGGGATGATGAGGACGAACGGATCTTTAAGACCGTCCGTGTGGACCCTCCCACGTTTGATGGGTCCAAGCCTTTGGAACCCAAGATCTATCTTGATTGGGAGGCCAGCATGGATCGGTACTTTGAGTGGTTCGAGATGACGGACCATCGGAGGGTCAGATATGCCAAGATGAAGTTGTTGGGGCAAGCACAGACTTACTGGAGCAATGTAGAGAGCTTGCTCTTTCAGCGTCATGAGCCTCAGATAGGTTCTTGGGATGAGATGAAGGATAAGCTTAGGCGTAAGTACCTTCCTGTCACGTATCGTCAGCGACTTATTGATAGGTGGCAGAGTCTCACCCAAGGGGACCGATCCGTGTCAGACTACATCGCGGAGTTTGACGAGTACTTTTTGCGATGTGGCGTTACGGAGGAGAGCACCATGCCTGTATCGCGCTTCCGTCGTGGTTTGCGGCCCCACTACCAATATGAATTATTTCGCCGCAATGTTACCACCTTGGAAGACGCATACCAGGTTGCTCTAGAGTTGGAGCAGTTCGAGGCGGAGTTCGCTCCCGTCCAGCGCCCGGGGTTCACTTATCAGCGTGGGACCGACCCTCGTACCACGCCTACCTCCTATAGCCGGTTTCCGGTAGCCCGTCCCCCGGAACCCCCTCGGCAGGACCCCACTGCTCCTAGGCTCCGCACTTTCCCTCCGAGGGACCGTCCCCCTCGCCCGCAGGCACCCATCCCTGCCACTCGGCCTTATCAGCCCGCCGTACCAGCTCGGCCTCTTCTTTCTACACCCCCAGTCCATCGAGAGGACAAGGGTAAGGGGCTAATGATTGGTGGAACATCTCAGGGCAATGGGACACGAGACCGTTGCTACACTTGTGGTGGAGTTGGCCACTTTGCCAGCAAGTGTCCCACCCGGGGAGCACTTGCTATTTCTGACACACCGGCCCGTGACCCCACGCCTGAGTTGGTGCCAGTCAGCTACGAGTCGGACCAAGAATTGGCCGAGGAATTCTTTGACGAGTTATTGGAGGGCGAGCAGGTTGACGTCCCTGGTACCTCGTATCAGGATGACGTACATTTGGGTGTAGTCAGGTGCATCCTTACCCAGCCTCAGGTGAGCGACGACTGGCGTCGCACCACCATATTCCACACATTTTGTAGGCTGGAAGGGAGAGCTTGCAAGGTGATTATAGATAGCGGGAGTTGCATCAATGCTATCTCCACAGGCACTGTCAAGCGCCTTGGTTTGACACCCGTGGATCACCCTGCACCTTACAGAGTTTCTTGGGTGGATTCCACTTCCATCCCGGTCGGACTGCGGTGTCTGGTGCCACTGCAGTTCCAGGCGTACCATGATGCGATCTGGTGTGATGTACTACCTATGGAGGTGGGTAGTATCATCCTTGGTCGGCCTTGGCTCTTTGACCGAGATGCCATCCTTCATGGTAGGTCGAACACTTGCACCTTCGACCATGATGGCCATAGGATTACCCTCCACCCAGTCCAGCCGAAGGACCCATCTATTCGCGGACCAGCTGGCCCCAGCACTACGACCACTTCTGGTCAGGGGAGGGCCGGTCCACCCACTTTGTCCTCGGCACAGGCATCCACCTCTTCGACTACTCCTAACAGAGTGGACCCTCCACCCAGGAGGTTGATGATGATCAGTCCGAGAGAGATGGAGCAGGAGGTGACCGGGGGTAACCCCATTCTAGCTGTCGTCGTCAGGGGCGTTGAGGACGTTGCCCCTAGGTCCGAGGATGAGCATCCCCCGGAGATAGCTGCAATATTGTGGGAATTCTCCGATGTATTTCCCGAAGACCTCCCGGGAGGCCTTCCACCCATGAGGGATATCCAGCATGAGATCGACCTCGTCCCGGGCTCATCCTTGCCCAACCTTCCCCACTATAGGATGAGTCCCACGGACCATGCCGAGCTACAGCGGCAGGTCGAGGAGTTGATGAGTCGGGGATCTCTTCGGGACAGCAAGAGCCCTTGCGCTGTTCCCGCATTATTGGCCCCGAAGAAGGATGGCACATGGAGGATGTGCATTGATAGCCGCGCAATCAACAAGATCACGGTGAAGTATCGTTTTCCCATTCCCCGACTGGATGATCTGCTTGATATGATGTCGGGAGCCACTATCTTCTCGAAGATAGACCTTCGTAGTGGCTATCACCAGGTGCAGATCAAGACGGCATTCAAGACCAAGGATGGTCTTTATGAATGGTTGGTTATGCCCTTTGGGCTTTCCAATGCCCCTAGCACCTTCATGCGGTTGATGACCCAGGTCTTACGCCCTATGATAGGGGTCTTCTTGGTCGTCTACTTTGACGACATTCTTATCTACAGCCGCACTAGGGAGGATCACTCAGACCATCTTAGGCAGGTCTGCATTGTGTTGAGGTGTGAGACTTTATACGCCAACCCGAAGAAATGTGCTTTCATGTCTGATCTTATCACTTTCCTCGGGTTTATTGTGTCGAGAGATGGAGTCTCCGCTGATCCGGAGAAGATTAGGGCCATCCAGGAGTGGCCCGAGCCCCGCACACTCCACGATGTTAGAGTTTCCATGGCTTAGCGACGTTCTACCGTCGCTTCATTCGTGGTTTCAGTTCTATCACTGCCCCAATCACTGATTGCATAAAGAAGGGGGCATTTGTATGGACCAAAGCCGCGGCCACGGCATTCCAGGACATCAAGGAACGTATGACCCAGGCACCTGTCCTTGCACTTCTTGATTTTTCTAAAGTGTTTGAGGTCACATGTGACGCTTCTGGGGTAGGCATTGGTGGAGTGTTGAGTCAGGAGTCCCACCCCATCGCATTCTGTAGCGAGAAGCTTAACGATGCCAAACTGCGTTGTTCCACTTATGATAAAGAATTTTATGCAGTCGTCCAGGCATTGAGGTATTGGAGGCATTATCTTTTACACCAGGAGTTTGTGCTCTTTTCTGATCATGAGGCCTTACGATTTCTCCATACCCAGAAAAAGTTGAACGCTCGTCACAGTCGTTGGGTGGAATATCTCCAAGAGTACACCTTTGTGCTTAAACACAAGGCAGGGGCGGAGAACAAGGTGGCCGACGCACTGAGTCGTCGGGTGATGATGTTGACCACCATGAGCATGGAGGTGGTAGGGCTAGAGAGGCTGAAGGACGTTTATGTTGACTGTCCAGACTTTGGTCCGATCCATGCCGTCCTTCAGGATGGTCCCTCGCGCGATTATAGCGAGTTTGTGCTACAGGAGGGTCACCTATTCCGAGGTGACAAGTTGTGCATCTCACGGACTTCTATTCGCGACTTTCTTACGTGGGAGATGCACGCAGGAGGTCTTGTTGGTCACTTTGGCCGGAACAAGACCATAGAGGCGGTTGAGCATCGATTCTATTGGCCTAGCTTAAAGAGGGATGTTGCTCGTATTGTGGCCCAGTGTCGCACTTGTGCTATGGCCAAACAAAGGAAGCAAAGTACCGGCCTCTATACCCCCCTTCCCGTCCTGGATAGTCCATGGCAGGACATTAGCATGGACTTTGTGTTAGGATTGTCCCGCACCCTCCGAAAGCATGACTCGATCTTTGTGGTTGTCGACCGATTCTCCAAGATGGCATTATTCATCCCATGCTCTAAAACCTCAGATGCCTCTAGAGTTGCCCGTCTATTTTTTTCACATTGTGTCTCCAGGTTCAGACTCCCACGCACTATAGTGTTCGATAGGGATGTGCGCTTCACTAGCTATTTCTGGAAGACCCTATGGCACATGATGGGCACCCAATTGAAATTCTCCACTGCATATCACCCCCAGACCGATGGTCAGACTGAGGTTGTCAATAGGAGTTTGGGGGATCTTCTTAGGTGTCTTGTCCGAGATCGAGTCAGGGATTGGGATTTGGTCTTACCCTTGGTCGAGTTCGCCTATAACGATTCGGTCAATAGGTCTACAGGTATGAGCCCCTTCGAGATTGTCACTGGCCGTAGACCTAGGAGACCCATAGACCTAGTCCCATCTCCCATCCAGTCCCGTGTGTCTGAGTCAGCAGAGTCTTTTGCTAGCCATATTAGACAGTTGCATGAGCATATTCGTCGTCACATTGAGTCCAGCAACGCACGATACAAAGAATTGGCTGATGCCCATAGGCACCACCGTGAGTTTCAGGAGGGCGATTCTGTCATGATCAGGGTCAGACCTGAACGGTTTCCCTCAGGAGCCGTGAAGAAGTTGCATGCTCGCGGTGCCGGTCCCTTTCGGGTAGTGAGACGAGTATGATCGAACGCATATGTTGTGGACTTGCCAGAGGATTACGGGATCAGCTCGACTTTCAACGTCTCGGATCTTGTTGCTTATAGGGACCCAGCGGTGATACCCAGTGAGCCCTTTGAGCCGTCTCCACCCATTGTGAGTGACACCACCCTAGAGTGTCCACCTCCAGCCTTGTTGATGTGGGACGGACCACGGACACGACAAGCTCGCAATTGTCCCTTAACGAGGGAAGCGTCGGACGTGCACGGTTGAGAAACCGGCAGTGAGTTAGGGTGGTCGACTCTCTCGTGTGCCCGGATCGGGTCACGGGACGGTAACTCTCTCTCTCGCAGCAGCGGTGATATAAATAGAAAGCGAGCTAATTGCTCTATCATGCTCTCTAGCAGCGACATAAACAAGCATATGTGAAATTAAGCAAAATGCCAAGTAAGGAGCGAGGACGATACCTCTACGCGCTCGGCGTGGGGACGACGGACCCGGCCGAAACTCGTACTCCCGGAACAATAATACACAAGATTACAACAATACAAATCGCTGCCCACTCCACGCAGGGAGGTAAAGGGCTACACAATGGGGTCCGGGAGGACCGAATTCGGGTTGACGGGCGGCTTCTCGCGTTGATTCGGCAACACCCGAACTAGTGACGGTGGGGCCCACGTGCTGTCCGGAGGGGCCGTGTGGGATCCGGTGGCACCGTTGTGGTGGTGGATGCCTGGATGAGCGCTCCCTGGAGTGGAGGCGCGCTGGTTCGCCGGCCGGAGGCCGGGCGGCTCCGATCGGCACCGGTCGGAATAACCGGCCACGGATCTGCAACTTCTGGTTTTCAGCGCGCGTCCCGGCGAGAACGGGCGCTGCGATCAGCCCCGATGTCAGATCGACACGAGACTGGCGCCGTTGGAAAGCTAACTTCAAATCCTTCAATCTACGCCTGAAGATCTGGTCTGGATCTGCACGGATCTGGGCTTTAATGAATTGTTGAGTTGCTGTTGTACAGTGACATGACTCTCAGATCTGCAGAGAACTTTTCTGAGAACTGCCTTTGACCGATATGTGAACGTCCGAATCTGAAGTTATGGTCTTTAAAAAAGTTATAGGAAATCAAGATAGGAAACTGGGACTATTTTTTATGAAGGATTTGGAGGTGGTGGTGATTTGTTCTGATTTTTGAAGTGGAGGGTGGTCGGATCTGGAACTTGGCTGAAAACACTGTAGCAGAGATAGTACACGAATTTTGAAAAATGGATAGAGGGCGGATCAAAAATCAAGAAAAATGGTGGATGTAGGGGATGGTGGACAGAACTCCCAGTAAAATTGGGAGGGTTTGGAAAAATCAAAAAGAGGGTCGGAGGTGAGAAACACAGGGCTGCTGTCACTGTAGACAGAGACAAAACAGATCTGGGAATGAAAGATGCACGAAAATGGAAAAATACTAAACGAGAGAATTTGGACCTGAATCTTTTTGTGGATGATGGGGTGGAAGATAGGAACACACCATAAAAATTGCAGACCACGAAGAGGCCGTGGCTGGTAGCAGAATTTTCGGGAAGACACCTCTGTCCAGCAGGACAGAATACTGAAGACGGCTTCGCGGCGGCTCGAAGGCGGCACGAACGGCGGCGGCGGCGGCACCGGTGAAGATCAGAGGTTGAGAGGGGATGATAGAAGAGGGATACACTCTAGAACTGGAGGTTGAGGAGAGAAAACCAGGGGGAGAGGAGCTGGGGGCGCAAGAAGCTTCAAGGCATTCAACAAAATTTCTGATTTTTCATTGATTTTCACATGAAAATGTAACATTTTATATGCTAGGTATCTAATCTAATCTAGACCCTTGGATCTAGGGATGGGGGATTGAAGGGCTGGGATTAAGTGTGAAACACACACAAAACTTAATACAATAATAAGGGGAGAGGGGCGCCCCCTTGACCAAGGGGTATGGTAGGTGAAGGTAGGTGACCTACCTTGGACCAATTTAACCACTTGTCTACCCATGTGGCATTTTGACATTCAACCCTTCTAGATGGCCACCTAGGATGGTTGACCAACCCCACATGAGTGACATGGACCAATGGGAAAGGGCTGAGGGCCCCCTTGCTTGGTCCTATTGGAATTTTACATATAAACCCACTAAGACCTACAATTGCGTACCCATATAACACAAGGGTATACATACAAATATGAAAAGACATAAATGCAAACAAAATGCGTACGGTCTTGCCTCGATTTCCCCATCACTTGTTACCTCAGCAGCGAGAGCAGATAGAATGTATACTAGATGAGCAGGTAACGACTACTCGAGGTGGAGTGTACCAGCGCTACTTGGTGCGTTGGAGAGGACGGCCCGCGTCCGATGACACCCGGATCAGTCGGGGAGAGCTACAGAGGATGGATCCAGATCTACTGGATCGGTACCAGAGCAACCCGGACCCTTACTCGACGGGGTCGAGCTTCTCCCACCCGGGGAGAATTGGTGAGGACACTAGAGCACGAGTACGGCCTGACTCAGCAAGCCGTCGGTACCGGACCCGCAGCACGACTCGGTCGACATCGACATCCTTGTGGCTGGGCGACAGTATGGAGTCCCTACCTGAGTGTTGAAACTTTCCTATGTTTATTGTGAGTGTATTAGCATGTATTTGCTTATTGTGAGTGTATTAGTGTGTATTTTATATTTTAGCTTCTAGTTGGGTCAAGATTGTAATATGGGCTACACTTTATGTAAGGGGTCCAATTTCTAAATTGGGCCTCAAGACCATTAGGAGTCCAAGCCCAAGGTGGGTTTCTAGAAGACTTGGACTATTGGACCAAGGAGACAAAGGTAGAGGATGCCCCCTCCTTGTCCCCCATGCTTGTCTCCCACCTACCCTTGATCAATGTTAGTGGGTGTCCTTTGGAGTTAGTGGATGTCCTTTGGTGTTAGTGGATGTCCTTGGATCTAGATCTAGGATTTTCATATTTATAGTCTCTTGTTGTATTTTGTGTGGAACTAATGAAAAATTCAAGAGAATTATGCTTGGTGTGCACCCCCCCTCTTTCTTCTAGTGTTCTTGGTGTTCTTCATCTCCTTCCCTCTCTCTTCTCCAGATCTAGATCTAACTCTCCCCTATCTCTCAAATCTCTTCCCCTTCTCTTCTCCCTCTACCTATTGTGAATGTCCACTGCCGCCGTCGCCGCCGTTCGTGCCGCCATCAAGCTGCCACCATCACTTCTCCGAGTTGCTGTCCTGGATTCCGGCCTACAAATCTGAAGCTTGAAGAGGAGGCCATAACTCCAGATCCGACCGTTGGATCGAGCTGAGATTTTGAGGGTTGGTTTCCCCATGTCTCCTACATCCCCAGTTTAAATTTCACGCCGATCAGAGTTTGTTTGCCCCCCGTCCCAGTCAGTAGTTTGTTCCCCTTACAGTCTGCCTGTGAGCAGGCCAGCGAGATAGTCTGTGGTAGGCGATTTTTCCAACCCCCCAAACGTGATCAGAATCCTACAAAAAAATTATGTGTGTCACCGTGTCCCTCCCCTCTACCCACCATAAAAATCTCAGGTCCTACTTCCTTCCTTTGATCCACGGTCAAAGCCCATAAACAGGCTGGTTCTAGTCTGCCCTGTGGATTCTGAGTTTCGGGACAAAACCATCACTCAGTTTGCAAAGCTGTTCATTTCCATTCAGACCGTTGGATGGTTCTGAAACTCCAGTATGTTGAAGTTCTTCGAGTGCTCTTCGCAACGGCGCTAACCTCGTCTCGATTTGACGTCATGGCTGGGCGTACCGGCTGATCTCGTCGGAGCACGCAGATCTGACCAGAAGCAGAGCTGCGGGACAGTCTTGGGAAATAATTCCCGAGAAAATCGCCGGCCCCCACTCCGGTGATCGCCGCTCCCGGGGACCCCCCCGGGACATTCCAGGAGTGCCCCCGCCAGTCGCTGCACCCCGGAGCGGCCCCGGACGTCTCCGTCCCAGCCGTGGGTCCCACGTGTTGTCTTGCGGGCCCGAGTGAACCGTGTTGAACCGACCGACCGCGCCCGTCCGAGCGCCATCAATTGCTGCCCGTCAACCCTTGGACGGCGCTCCCGGACCGCTGTTGTGGCCTTTTACCTCCCTGCGTGGAGTGGGCCGTGATTTGAATGCTGTAATTAATTTAATTATTGTACCGGGAGTTCCGGATCTCGGCCGGGAAGTCTTCCCCACGTCCCGAGCGTGGAGGTACACTCGCCACCCCCCTTTTTGTCGTATTTGTTTAGCTAGTATGCGTTCTAGATGCCACTGCATGTGAGTAGGATATGTTATTAGCTTGCTGTATATTAACCACCGCTGTGAGTTGTGAGTGCGAGACCCGTCCCGCGACTCGTTCCGAGCGCGAGAGTGAGCCGACCACCCGAGACTCAAAGCTGGTTACTCAACCGTGCAGATCGTCGCGCTTCCCTCGATGGGGACGACCGTGCGTTAGCGCTTCTTGTTCGAGACATATCACCTCTTCTGGAGTTCTTTAGGTGCCGCATTGTATCATTGTTGCTGGTCGCGTCGTCCAACTAGTCGCGTCGTCCTATAGACATGGTTGGCAGTATCGTCCGAAACCGATACGTTTCGGCCGAAACGTATCGGTTTCTGCCGGTACCGATCCGAAACCGGACCCTAACACTGTAGCAGGTCCGAAACCTATTAAATAATAGTTTTTTAATGGTTTCGGACGAAACCATTAAAGGTTTCAGCCGAAGTTGACCTGTTTTGGTCCGAAACCGTCCAGTTTCGACCGAAACCATAGAGAATTACTATTTTTTTTAATTTTTTGAATGGTTTCAACCGGTTTCGGCCGAAACCGAAACCGATACTGAAATCGGTACGTATCGGTTTCGGTACCGGCCGAAACCGGTATCGAAACCGATACTGCCATCCTTGCCTATAGAGTCCCAAGTCGCAACCCAATCCGAGTCGAGTCTCATAGTCGTCCCGCATCAATTTGGTGGGTGGCAGCAAGCCACATACCCACACACAAAGTCAACCAAAAAATGATGACTCCCGGCGTCTGTGGGGTGTTCCCAACGTGCCGCGGCGTTATCCCTGCACTCTGGGATCCAAGGGCAACAAAACAGCGTCAAGCAAGGTCAAGAAAAATCAGAAGAACTTCTACATGCCGCTGCCTTGAACAGAGGACCAGGGAACCATAAAAAAATCCCAGAAAGGGATAAGTCAATGGTTTTTTATAACCCTCTTTTGACTTGGAAACCAGGAGGGACCACCCTCCTTTCCCCCTCTCCCTCTCTCGTTTGGCGCAGGGAAGACCCGGCCGGGTGTTACAAATCCGGAGGAGGCCCCTCCGAGTTCTGCTAGGTCATGTGAACCTGGGGGAGGCCTTCCCTAGGTCCCGCGACCAGGAGGGGGTCTCTCCGGGTTATGCATACCTGGAGGAACTTCCTCCGCCCTTTCTCTCTCCCCTCTCTCTAAAAAAAGGGGGGAGAGGCCATACCTGCAGGAGGAAGACCCAGAGGGACCAGCCGCTGCTATCTTCTCCCTCCTTCTAGCAAACCCAGAGGTGCAGCCCACAGCAGTAAATGCAAACCAGGAGGGGCTCCTTCCACATTTCCTTCTCCAACTCCCATAAATAGGAGGTCTTGCCACAGGAGGAAAAACTCAAACCTTGGAGCACTTGGAGCAGCGAAACTTAGAGAGCTTGGAGCGTAGGAAGCATCTTGGGGTGGCCTAGGGATGTTACAAATACTCGCAAACCCGATTACCCGCATCACCCGACCCGTGATGGATTGGGTAATACCCCAATAAATGGATATGGATTCGGGTTTGGATATGTTTAAAATACCCGTTTCATATTCGGATAGGGTATGGATTTAGTGCATCCTAACCCGTACCCGATCCGAACCCGCTCTTAATAATTTATTGTGCATGTTAAGCCTATGATTTTGACATGAACTCAATCCGTTGCCCATCTTGTTGAGTTTGTGAGTTTGGACTTCTTGTTAAAATTATAAGGACATTTTTATAAAACGTAAAAATTACTTTAGAAAGTAAAGAATTGATCAGATTTTTTTTTTCTAATTCTTATAAATCTCACATTTCTTTGGATGTGGATGTGCACTCATGCTTTATGGATAGATACGGATATCTGCGGATATAGCCGTACCCGTGACGGATATACCCGTATCCATATCCGCGAAAATAATCGGGTACTATCCGAGTATGGTTTTTATAAAATTTTCACGGATAGGGTATGGTATTGGTCTACCCGAGTCGAACCCGATCCATTTACATCTCTAGGGTGGCCTTCTCTTCAGAGTTTGAAGACTTCAAACAAGGTTTGACAAACTGGTATGGTGCGCTACGTACCGCACGTATCGGATCCTACCAGTTGGTGATCGGTACGACCGTGTGTGGTATGCAACCAGTATGCTAATTATATCTTTTTAAATATTATATGTTTTATTTTATATCAAAGAAATTTTGTAGCTAGGTTGGTTAGAAGCTTTTCATTGAAACGTGAGGTCTCTGGTTCGAATCGCACACGGCGCATTGTTTTCTATTTTTTTTCATTTTTTTAGAGATTGAAGCCAAAAAAAAATCTAAAAATCATGTGACATTTGTAAGATTCGAATCCCAAATGTGTCTTAAATCATACACCAACTAACCAACTGAGCTAAGGAATTATTTGAATAATTTTACTTATAGTATATATATATATATATGTGTGTGTATGTAGGTATGTATATATATCAATGGTCCTTTTTCACGTCGGTACGCAACGATCCACAACGGTATCAAACCGTACCGGTAAAATACCAGTATGACCGGTAAGATTGGTCCGTCAAACCCTGACTTCAAGAAGCCTTTATTTGTGTAAAGCCTTTAATTGACAGGTATATTACATAAATACCCTCATTTGAGGAAATTAAGTTGTATTTTTCAATCAAATTTATGGAAACCATGGAAAAACCATGTTGATCCCAGGAATGTCCAAAGTTCTAGGAATCTATTGTCAAATCATGGGAAAACTTTGTAGTTTGCAAAAATTACAATTCTACCCTCATACTTTATGAAATTGTAAATTGTCCAGGAGATTATGCCAAAATCTCATAAATTCAGAAGTTCTTCAAGAATCGTTCAAGGTTGCTTAAATGTTCCCAAAATTGATGGATAAACCATGCTTGTATTCAAGAAATTCAAAAATTGTAATTCTACCATGAAAGTTTATAAAAATGCATAAATGTTCAAGGGGATTATGTGAGAATTTGGGAATTGCATGGAAAGCTTGTTATCTTCAACATATTAATGGGAAATCACAAATAAACCTTAGTTTAGGAAAAGTTGCAAATAAACTCTAACTTAAATAAAACTTGTAATTATACCCCTGCCTTCGGGCATGGAAGTCCCTCTAGGACTAAATCACCGATATCGCAATGGAGATTGTAAAGGTTAAAAGAGATACTTGGCAGTTAATCAAAGGTGTCCGGACTTGTACTGATGTAAATTAACACCGATTACGGTCGGTGGGGAAAAGTCCAATACACGAATCTTAAATCATTTGTTAAATCAAACTCACGGAATGAATAATATACATGCTAATCAATTAGCTAAAATATGTGCATATTTATCTAATAAATAGATATTAAATTAATTTTCCATGTGTGAAACAGTGTTTGAGCCATGGTTGGCCAACTCGTGCGGTTCCGCGGAGGAATTGTGTTGGTCAGAATTGGCGAGTTAGCTCAAGTTATAAAACGATTCAAAGCTCAATTGGGTGACTCGGCCCGAGTTGGCTTGAGTTGGGCCGACTTGTACCTTACCAGGTCGAGTGGGGTCGGTCCAACCTGCTGAGTCGGCAAAACCTTCATTTGAGCCTCATTCCTCAATTCACATATATTTTTGCTGAAAAGGAGGAAGAGACTTAACACAGTGCATTTTAGTTTTTAGCAAGGTTTGTAAAGACTTGAGGCAGTTGTGAGGTGTTTTTTCAAAGCCTCACAAGGCCTAACCTGCAATGCATACTGAGGTGTATGCCTCACCAAATTTTGAAAAATAATATAAAAATACCAGAAGAAAGTAAAAATTTTATTTTCCATTTACTATTGCTCTAGTAAAAATCATATTTTCCATTTACTATTGCTCTCTTTGGTCAATCATAGAGCATGTGATCGTTAAATAAACAAGACGAGCAAGAGAATGAGAATTATCCCCCTCTCCCAGTTCTGCAGATATCAACAAAGGTGCAGAGATAGATGTATGACCTTTTCGAATCAGCCAGACACTATACGGTATGACCTTTTAAAATCAAGAAAATGCAATATGCTCTAGTTTATATGTTGTTTTGAAAAGTCATTGTCAACTGATTGGCTGGATCAGTTTACATCCGGTTTTTTTACTTATCTTCAAATTTCAAAGTTGATGCAACTACCAGGATATCTTCAAAATGTGTAATTTGTTTGCAGACTATAATTCAAAATTTGTCTTCCCTTTAGTGTAAGACTATCTTTTGCAAGATAAACAAAGTATATTTTTTGTGTATAATTATTTTGTAAAATTGAAAACTTAATTTTCTGTCTATACAGTTGATCACTTGATTGGGATATAAAGTGTTAGTCCTGAAAGATGGTTATAAGTTGGCTTTAGGGATTTTTAGTTTTTACATAAATTATCACATTCCAGACAATTAAGTTAGTTGCATTTATGTAAAAGTACTTGTTCCAGTCATTGTACGAGGCTATCTTCCTTAAATGGGAAAACCATTACAGGTACCTTTTCCAACACACCTGAGGGTCATACAAGACTAAGTAAACTGTGCAACCACGAGGGTTGTTCACGACATTACCGGTGGGTGTTCATAACGACTTTAAGAGAGTATGGAAATAAGATTTTAGCAGGGTTATTCCTGCAAGTATGGATGTTTTAATAATCACCATTTTTTCTTTTGTAATGCCTCTGTTTCTCAACCATTTTTCCATTGCTATTGTAATTTATTGATATGCATTCTTCAATGCTTACATAGAAGTTAAAACCTACAAGGATTTTGATTTCTATACTGATACAAGTGTGAAAATAAAGCTGCATGTATATATGATTATGAATACTAATAAATAACATATATGATTATGAATACTAACTGGGTTTCATTTAACATAATCTTTCTTAATTCATGGTTCCATTTTTGATCATTTGAAAGATTCCAATCACCAGAGAAGGCACTAATGCCCCACTGGATGCCCTTCCTAGGACTAAGGATGGGATGATCGACTGGTCACAGGTGTGTTTATTTTGTGCTTTTGCCTTTTAATTTAAGTCACTAGTCCATTAAGTGCTAGCATATGTTCCAAAGTTCTTATATTAGTATCTGATGTCATGGTTGAAGAGTTTGTTCCTTGGTTATCCAAAGCCTGGACATAATTTTTCTCAAGAACATGTGGCTTGCAGGTGTATTAATAGGATGGAGATTTGCATGACATTGTTTAAGGCCAAAATAAGAAACACATGATCTTTTGTTGCTTCTTCTATAACTAAACTAAAGAGTAAAAACAAAGTGCTGACTCACGATGTAATCCTATGGCAATGGGAAATTTATGGGTCTTTCCGGTGATATTTCTCACACTTCAAATGCCCTAACATACATGTCATTAACCACACGAATATATCCTTTGGAGACTCATCTTCTATAAAATTCACCAAATCAACTCTCTCGGTACTTGTTCACATGGCTTCTCTCAATCAATTGAAACCATGTAGTGCTTTTTCTCATCTCTCTATACTTCACCATCAACTACCTCAATAAGAAAGCAGTCGTTCGCAACATTTCTTTCCTCAAAAGAAAAAAAATGTAATTTTAAGATTTGGGGGATTGCATGTAGCATGGGGACTTGATTCCTTTTTTTTTTAAGTGGGTAGTACCACTATTGTATTAAATGAAAAGAAAGAGAGATGTACAAGTGTAGACAATCAGCTCCCAAAAAGAGTCCCTATATGAAAAGTCCTGCCAAGAGAGCAAGCCCCTATCTATCTGCCAACAAAAGGAAAAGTGTGGAGTTATGGGACTCCATGTTACAAAGATGCTTAGCCCACTTGCACACTCTCACAAACAAATGAAACGATCCTCTCCTCCACTCTTGCTTTCTTTCTGAAAATTCTTTTGTTCCTTTTGTCCCACAAAGCCCATAAAGTAGCGTGAAAGATAAGCCACCCGATGATTATATTCCCTTTTAGGACCCACCTCTTGTGCCATTTGAGGAGTTGTTGCACACTCTCAAAATGGCCCAAGGGGTGGTGAATCCTGACACCGATCCTAGTCCATACCTCTTTAGAAAAGGAGCAAACCCGGAAAGAGGTGATTGAGGTCTTCCTCCACCTCCCCACAAAAGCAGCACAGTGTGACTATCTCCTGAAGGAAGGGTGCAATCCTATCGCATGTGCGTAGCTGACCATGTGAAATCTTCCATAGCAATAGCTTCACTTTTAGCGGGCTTTTGGGGACATGCAGAGCAAAAAGGTGACGCACACCCCCATCTGAAATAAGTGAGTAAGCCGACCTGGTAGAGAAGCCTTCCTCCTCCCATCTTCACAGTTCACACCCACCTGTCAACACAGCTGTCCACTGGCCTGAAGTGCAGGAGAAATGACAGTAGACTGTCCTGTTAATCCATCTCTTCCTGTAACAATTCTTCTTGAAGGTAGGTGACCAGGTGCCGCCAGATAGCTGCCTATCAAAGGATGGTGCCACGGAAGAAAAGGGTGCAGCTGCAATAGCAAAATGCTTTGGATAGGACTTTTCAAGTGTGAAATCCCCACATCACCTGTCCATCCAGAACAGGCTCTTCTGCCTGACACGAACACTTGATTCATGTTTTGCCTGATTAGATAGGCAATTAGGGTATTAAAGATTACACCATCCCCAGCAACCTTGGCTGTTGTTAATTACATTGCTTTGACGAACAAAAACCCTTGCTTAACCACCAATAATATATGTAGATCAAGTATTGTAAAGCCAATTTCAATTGAGCTCAAAAGATGTACCATTGCCCATGATGGATATTTTTTTGAAGGTGGATAGTACCACAATTGTATTAAGTAATGTCCATGATGGATATTGAAAAGTTTAAAAGTGATTTTAGGTTGATTTTGTGTGTTGTAGGTCAAAAGGGTATTTTGCAATTTTGCATGCTTTGAAGATTTAGGGAAATTTTAATAATTTTAGTGTCTGAGAAATGTTTTAATGGGTTGGGGGTGTTTTTAAACTATAGGGTATGCTTTTAAGTTGTTTTGTTTGTTTTGGGGCCCTCAGTGTATTTTGGTCATTTGAAAACAAAAAGATTTTAGGGGAGACTTAGATGTTTCAAATGATTTACCATTTTTGGGAATATTCTTATGATTTTTAACGAGTTCTAATTCTGGGATATTTTGGTAATTTTGATCAAATTTTAGGATTTTTTTGGAAATTTCAAAATCTACATATATGGACTTTTCAAATCCTCTAAAACTAAACCCCCATAACATAACAACCCACTGCCCCCTCACCCCCCCCCCCCCCCCAAAAAAAAAAAAAAGAAAAACCAAAAAGAAAAAGAGAAAGGAAGAAAGGTGTCTGTACCACTATTGTTGGTATATTATGGATATTATGCATTTGCATCTTCCTTGGTTCTTATTGTGGATTTTTGAGCATGCAAATAGTCAGGCTACTTTCAGACTCTCCCTTGCATTAATTTTATTACCATGCATGTTATTGCTAACTGCTTTGGTCTTCAAACCTTCCCTACAAATTTCACATATTGCCTACATGCCATCATATTTTCGAGAGTATCTTCTTGGTGGAAACATTATCAAGTTCTTTAGTACTCCTATCATGAAGTTTCTTTTTCCTTTTTAGTAATGTATGTAGTTACCAAAAAATGTATGCACCAGTCATTAGATAGCTTAAACGTACACAAAATCTATGAAGAAAATTTAAATTCCTGCCAAATGCTTAGCACAGTTTTGATGATTGTTTCTACCTAGCACAGTTTTGATGGTTGCTTCTACCTAGTATTCTTGTCTGAACTCTTTCTACACCAGGATTTCTTCGGAAAGCCTGCATTCCTCACAGTCTCAGGCCAACTCAATGGTGAAACATACGCAACAGCACTATCTGATGTACGCTTTATCTCAACCAACATTCTCTTGAGAAAATCCACTTAAAAGAAACATTCTCTTGAGAAAATCAGGTGATCAGTTTTAATTCAGAAGTTATAATTATATTGGTGACTATAGTTATTGGTGGCAGGTTTACACTTTTGGTCCTACTTTTCGAGCTGAGAATTCCAATACCTCCAGGCATCTAGCTGAATTCTGGGTACCTTTGTTTCTGATTTTCTTTCTTTCCCCATCCTTGGCCTGTGTTTACTCTCTTAGTTTTCTCTGCCTTCATAAATATCATGGTTTAAGGCCCCAAATTTACACTGATCCTTTTGATTTCTTAAGATGATTGAACCAGAACTTGCTTTTGCTGATTTACATGATGACATGGCCTGTGCTACTGCATATCTCCAGTATGTAGTAGGTTACTTTTCACAGCTAGCTTCCAATGTTTATCTAAAACTGTGCCCCTTGTCCTTGTTATTCTACTGCAAGCTTTCAAACTTCTTCTGCTTAACATTAGTTGTGTATTGTTTTGGACAGGTGAGATATGTCCTTGAGAACTGTAAAGAGGATATGGATTTTTTCAATACATGGATTGAGAAGGGCATCGTGGATAGGTTGAGTGTATGTGGTCTTCTCGTCATTCCCTGCTTTAATGAATTGATTGCACCCGATTCAGTAAAGAAGCAGATAGGATGTTCAGCTTATAAAATATTTTGCCTGATGGGATAGTTGTAAGATTTTTTGGATTGAGTTTTTTTATTTTCGGGATTCTGCATATTAATCTTTTGCTGTCTTCAATTTGATAGGATGTTGCAGAGAAGGACTTTGTTCAACTTACTTATTCTGATGCTGTTGAACTTTTACTTAAAGCAAAAAAGAAATTTGAGTTCCCGGTAATACATTTATCCTTAAAGCGAGCCTCTATCTTAGGTGATCATACTATGATTGAGAGCTATTATGAATCATATGCTATTTACTTATGCATTCTACATGTTGCTTATTGGGTCTTTTTAACATTTAATTTAGCCATGCAACTTAACATGACTTCGTATGCAGAAATGCATCCATCCGCTATAGGAGGGGAATGGTTATTCTGTTTAATGTTGTTTGTTTCACTGTAAAGCGATGTAATTCTTGGTTTTAGAATCACTGGTTTCTAAGATCAGTGTATTTTTCTGATTTCATTAATGTCTTGGTTTCCAGTGGGTATGGTCTGTAAACCAAAACCAGAAATTTTGGTATAGTCTGTAAACCAAAACCGGAAATTTTAGTGCCATATGCTCTCATTTCATGGTAAAGGAGTAACCAATGTTTCAAGAAGCTCTACTACCTGGGTCATGCTTTGAGGCTTTTATCACCAATTCACTTGCATCCGTGTAGGATTTCTTGTTATTCAGTGGATTTTTTTTCTTGTGATCAGAAGAGATTTTCAGATCTCATGTTGTTCTGCTTTCCTGAAGAAAGTAAACACATTATTATGTCCATTGACAGGTGATATGCCACGTGTTCTTTCATATATGTTCAGTCCAAGGAGCAAATGGCTAACTTATCCAGAAATCATGGACCCTCAATCTCTCATCTCTGTTTAGAATTATAATTTTGTTTTTTTGGTGAATATGCCATTATTGTAGGCGTTTAGACATCATTGAGTGGCTTACAACTGAATACACATTTTTATGAATTAGTGAACTGTTATGGCATAGCCAGTGTCTTGCTTGAAAGTGTCTCCATCTTGGCTAACATAGACTGGGAACAGAACTTGGACTAGCACAGTTGTTCCTGGTTTGGGCTGTGCCACAGTATAAGTGATTAAACAAAGTGCAAATTAAGTACTAGAGCAAAAAAATTATCCCCTGTAACTGGATGATCTGATCTGGTCCCTGTCTGAGTTAGCCAGGTCTACCAAGTTCAACCAGTTTTTCATGCCATGAGACCTTCTTAACTTGGTAGCGCTCATTTTTTGGTGGCTTAATTATTTCTTTTGCATTCCATGATGAAGCCAATGCATATATTTCTTGATGCATCTTTTGTTGAGAAACTATATGGTGCTACTAGCTGGTAACTAATCTTTACCTTTATATTGTAGTCTACATGACATATTTCTATTGGAATTTCAATGCCATGGTGGCCGACTTTTAGCATTTGAGGACTTTATTGAAGTTAGCAAAAATCCTAACATTTTTTTAAGATTTGTCAAACTTTGGTGAATTTTGTTTTAATACTTGTTTTGCTCAGTTTTCCACCTGAATTGGAGACTTTCTTGACATTTCTAGAGTTCCTGTTGTTTTTAAGCACTATAAGCCATTCATGCCAAATATCTAAATCCTAGACTATATGTTCATGGCTTCAAGCTCATTGCCGACTACTGATGATCTTACATGGTAGTATATAGTGTAGTGTTGCTTTGATATTTTTGAGCATTTCCCTGAAAAACTTATGTTTCCTTAGCAAATACATCGTTACAATAAACAATGTTAAGTATGATATGAATGCATTTTATTTATGTGTAAATGCTTTACGTTTCCCAGGTAAAGTGGGGATGTGATTTGCAAAGTGAGCATGAGAGATACATAACTGAAGATGCATTTGCTGGACGGCCTGTCATAATCAGAGACTATCCCAAGGCATGGTTTTGGCTTATGTTCTGATAGCAAAATGAGATTACCTTTTAACACGATTTTTGTTGTCTTCAAAATATTTAGGATATTAAAGCTTTCTACATGCGGGCAAATGATGATGGGAAAACAGTTGCCGCAATGGATCTGCTGGTTCCACGAGTACGTGACTTTTCCTTTTGTACGTTTTTCCTTTCTATCTGCATACACGTGTGTGGAGTTGGTTCTTAATGGTAAAGTTTCTATGCTCTTGTTCACTTTCAATTACATGAGCAGTCAAGTGATATTCCTTTTCAATGATTGTGTTAGTGCAAGTCATGCTACATGAGAAATTACTAAGAGCCAACAACGTGGTCTCATTATTTTTCAGAAGGTGTGGTTTGTGTGTGCCACCAATTTTATTAAATAAATAAACAGAGGTAGTACAGACTTGTGAGGAAAAGAGAAATTCCTCACCCTCAACACAAACTCACTCTAAAAGCAAATGAAAAATGTGGATGCATGTGTGCATTTTATGATTGTAGAATGCAAGTTAAGGAGACTTGGTCTTCAAAAGGGAAGCAAGGCTGGACGAGAGGGCTTTTGCTTTTGTTTGTGAGATAGTGGCTTTTTGGGCTAAGCACTTTCGTAAAGTGGAGGATCATAACTCCTCATTCTTTTTGTTTTTGGGGAGTTGATGGGGCACACCGTCTTGGTGTGGTGGTTTTTTGTAAAGGGGCTGGGTGTGCTGTTAGTTCATTCATGTACATCCCTTTCCTTTTAATATATTTGTGGTACCACCCACATTAAAGTTAAGGAGACTTGGACCTTTTCCAAAAGCAGGATTGATGTTGTTGACCAAATCTCTTTTAATTAGAGTTAGCAGGTAAGGGATGAAATTTTTAGATGGGTTTTTTTCATTTTTTTTTGAAAGTGGATGGGCTTTTTCATATTAAACTCTGAAATTTAATATTCACACATAAATGAACAACACAATGTTTGAAAATGCCTCAGATGTCTTGGTGGCATGCGAGTTGCCATGTAAGTGGCTTTTCCTTTTTTGTATGTGTTAAAATCAGTATATAAATGACAAAATGAAACTCAAATATCATGTTTATTTAATGCAAATGGAAACATGAATGCTGATTTCATTAATTAAAATTGGAATTGGCATTGACATGTTTTTTTGTTCTGCTTGCTTCCAAGAAAAAATGGTAATAGGTTTGAAGTAATGGTCAAAAGTAATGAACAAGATCTGGTGTGCCTTGCAGCATAGACTCTGTGCACCAATTGCGGAGAGAGTGGCTCAGGCAATGGCCCTTCAACCGTGATGGGCGCATTCGGTGGCTGATCTTGCATGCCACATTATGGGCCGTTTTGGGAGAGAGAAACAACAGAATCTTCAGAAGAGAGGCAACGGCTCCAGAAAGGATCAGGGAATTTGTTGGGGATAGGGTCAAAGAATGGGCAAAATTGCTTTTACACACACACTTTGTCTTGGTGGGTTTTGTTGGGGGGATAGTGTGTGGCACGTCTCCTTGACGTGGCCTTGTGTACAGGGATATTTTGTAAGCACATTGATCATACTTGTAAATCTCTTTTTTCTATTTTAATATATTCGGTGGTACCAGCCACTGTCAAAACAAATGGTCAAAAGAATGCTAGCTGTTTAAATGTAGCATGTCAGATGCCTACTATTCCAAAGGTTTTTTAATATAATTGTTTTTGCAATTATTTCCTTTACTAATCATAAAATTTATTTAATCTTAAAGTTTGTATCTTATGTGTGATTTAGACAATGCAAATGATTTATTTTAGGTTGGCGAGCTTATTGGTGGAAGTCAGAGAGAGGAGCGTCTTGAATATCTAGAAAACCGTTTAGATGAGCTGGGGCTCAGTAAGGAAAGTTATTGGTGGTACCTTGATCTTCGTCGCTTTGGCTCAGGTTGGTACCATCATCTTTCCCATTCTGATATTTCACTGTTCTTGTATAATGGGATGTTTGGTTACGTTTTTTTTGACATTGTCTCTTAAATTTTATTTTGAGGAAAGAATGGGGAGTAAGCCCTTTTTGGAGCACCTCTCCTAATTTTTAGGGAGAGATTTAACCTTTCAGTAAATTTCTCCAAATAAAAAATGACTCTTTACTTATTTTTTTTCAAAAGACTCATAGGGTGTTTGGGAACAGTTTTTTTTAAAAACTATTTCTATCTAAAAAATTGTGTCAACACAATTTTTGACTTAAAATTTAAAATTGATGAAAGCTGACACTTCCTATTTGGCGGCAGCGTCATAAATTTTAAAATTTGTGTAGACCTGTTTGGCAGACAACTCTCCATAAATTAAAAATTATTAAAGTAACATTTCAATAGAGATTGTTATCATTCATAAATAATAAAAAAACTAAAACATGAGATTTCGAACATGATGTTTAAAAAATTTATAATCATCAACATCAGTGTCTCATGTTCATATAATCCTCCCACATTTCCAATGCTATTCTATTCCGAAGTTGTTTACCAAGATGACGTTGTGTATTTTGTGTTGTCAAACTCTTTGCAAAGTGTGTGGTTGTCAAACTCTGTTGTCACTTCCATGGAATGAAAGAATATTGTCGTTTAAGAATAAGAAACATGAGTGCTCAGCAAAAAAAAATGCTTCACTTAACAAATAAGCTGAGATCCTTAAAGGCCTAACCATGCCCCTGTTTCCCAAATGGATGAAAAATGGGGAAGTATATTCAATCTATGAAGGTCTCTCCACCTTTCATCAGTTTTTATTTGGCAAAAAATAGTTGGACTGTTGGATTAAAGAAATATTTTAACATTGGAGTGGAATATCCACCCCTGTTGTTCTATTTGAAGGAAGACCCCAAATAGAAATCACCTTGTTACTTTTTCCTTTGATTGAATATTCTGAACCCCAAATACTTTAGTTGCCAAATTTTTCTTTGGCTCCTAGGCTTGGAAAACCTATGTTCCACAGTTTCCACTCACTTGACCCATCGCCAAATAGGGGCTACAAATTGGCTCTGAGCAATTTTGACAATTGCTGATATGTAACAGCATAAGTTGGTGCATCCTAACTTCTGCAGTGGCATAGTGAGGTATGAGCTATTGGGGATGTATGTTTTCACGGTTTGCCTGGTGGTTCAATCTGGATCATTATTCTGGGCTTGGAGCAGAAAGTTTCTTTCTTTTTCTGAAAGTACACGTCATGATTTCCCAAGACACCAAATCTGGCACGACAACTTGCAGAGAAATCTTAAAAGTTTCTTCCAACAATGCAAATTCAGCATAAATGGTGCCAACCCTCTTCCACTGCCATACATATATGTAGACACACCCAAAACCATCCTGCTTGTTGCCTTTCCTGACTGCTGCCTCTACTTCCCCGAAGAACAAAAATAGGAGAGAACATAACCACAACAAGGATTTAATGTTATCCTTGGCTCTCAAAATGGAATTTTCAGAAAAGGTGTTGGATACATTCCAACCACAAAAGATAAAAAACGATGGTGTATCATTTGTTAAACCCTCAATTCTACCACCCTTTTGTCTAAAAGCACATGAGAATTGTTTCTCCAAATCACCTGAGATTAGTTAAAAGGGACAGCCTATCTGAAGACCATTTTCCTGATTACCCACACGACTTTTATCTGAAATCAAAAACCTTTTGTTTACCATATGAGACACGTCTGATTCTGCTCATGCAAAGTCTAAAGTCCAATGAACAGGGTGGGCAAGAGTGAGCCAGCCTTTGCCCCGTGTTTTGGGTTTAAACAAATTGCAAGCCAAGATGAGGCACCGATAGTTGAGGATCATGACTTCATTATTAGGAACATGACTCCTTTCTGTATATATAGTTTGCCAACTATCATTAGGAGCCAACTAATACAGAAAAAAATATACACATCCAGAAACACAAATACAGACACAACATTCCCGTATGTATGCTTTGCCACCTATCATCAAGAAGCAGACACAAATACGGGGTAACAGAGTCATGAATACACACACGCACACACAAATATACAAAATCCCTTCAGGCCACCTCTGTAATAGGGAGCAGGCAGGGTCGATTGGGAAGGTTCCTCGGACATGGAGAGGGGAGGGTCAGAGTCGGACACCAGACGGCGGGGAATGGGTCCGTGTGTGCCATAAGTGCAGGAAAGAGATCGTACAGGGAGAGGCCAGAAGTGCAAGAAGGGGAGTGAGAGGGGAGGGCCATCCGACTGGGTGCCCTACGCACAAGAAGGATGAAAACGTGGAGGGTGAGGGCAAGGTCGGGTGGATGGTCACCGGAGGCCGGATAGCGGGCCGCCGGATTCAGGAGGTGCAAGAACGACAAGAAGGAGGTGGGAGAGGGGGACGGCCGGCGGGCCACCGGGGCGCAAGGAGGAGAACGCAGTGGAGGCCGCCGGATTCAGGAGGTGCAAGAACGACAAGAAGGAGGTGGGAGAGGGGGACGGCCGGCGGGCCACCGGGGCGCAAGGAGGAGAACGCAGTGGAGGGGCAGCCGGGAAGGGGGGATGCCAACGGATCGCAGGGGAAGGAGGAAGGGGATATACCTGGGGGAAGAGTCTTCTCTCAAGACACGAGAGTCGGGAGGCGAGGTCGAGACATCGCGGTCGCGGTCGCGGTCGCGGTCGCGGTCGCGGTCGCGGTCGCGGTCGCGGTCGCGGTCGCGGTCGCGGCCTCGCGGGCTTCGCCGCATTTTCAAAGAAAAAATAGCTTGGGTGTTGTTTTTATTTTAAAAGAGGTTTGAATGGGGTAAGGATCCTTTCCCAAATATTAGGAAACAGTCGTCAAACGTGGATGCGTGGGTTTCTTATTCTTTTTTTTAGTTTGAGATAAAAAAAGGGGAAAAAGTGTAACCAAACACCCTTTCAATATCTCTCTCTCTCCCATAACCAACTCTCTCTCACACACACGTTACCACCTCTCCCTCCCATAACCACCTCTCTCTCTCACCCATCTCCCTAGTGAGCAACCTTCTTCCTCTCTTAAATATTATTTAGATTTTACCAAACAGGTCAAAAGTTAAATTTTGTAAAATTTAAAAATTGTGAAAAAATCACAGTGAAATATTTTTCAAAGAATAAATAGCCTTAATAAAAACATTGTTCCCAAACACTCTATAAGCTCATCATAATTAGGATTTGTGTTCCAAGGATAATTTGAATAATCAAAGGGTTCATATTGGCACACTGCTTGTATGAAGTTCCTATAACCTCCTCTTAGTGACTTACTAAACCTGATGTATCCTCTTTGATATGTAGTTACATCTGAGTGTTATTTATTCTTGTTAGTTGCGGGATGGAAACTCAAGTATATTTTATAATCTATCTTTTGTTTGTCTTGAAAAACCATGACTATGATCCATGCTATTTATTTCTGTCTAGAAAAACCATAACTATCATTTCATGCCTTGCCCTGATGGTCTGGATAGAAGCATTGCCCTTTATTGATGGGAGTGAGGGGGTAACTAAAATTTCTCTTTTGTTCTGCATGCAAATGTGTAGAAGCAAAATAAATAGTAGAAGTTTCATGCAAGGTCTGCTGTATCGGTACCAGAGCCAGTACCGGTATCACCCGGTGCCTTACCGGTACTAGGTTGTTCCCCACTTCTCCCTCTGGTTCCCCAGCCCACTTCCCCGCCCGCGAAGGTCTGCTGACCTGAGCGTCAGCCCAGAACTTGATCTGGCTTTCCGGATCCGGCTATTAAAACCCCACTTCTGGCCCTGACAACGCAGACAACCCTCGACCCCATTTACCCTTTCCCTCTCCTCCCACCCAATGCCCCTTTGCTTCTAGGGTTTGGGAGTTCTCTGCCGGCCGCCGCCGCTGCGCTGTTGTCACGCCGTCCGCAGCTGCCGTCGTCGTCTTCTGCTGTTGCCAACAACCACCGTTCGGCCCATTCCACCGAGGTTTCTCTCTCTCTCTCTCTCTCTCTCTCTCTCCCCCCCCCCCCCCCCCGATCTGCACCGTTGTCATCACCGACCCGAGCAGCCGCTGTCCAGGCCGTCTGCAGCCTCCTTCACCGTCGCCCCGTTTAGAATTTTTTTTTAATGTGTACCGGTCGATAATGGTACCAAAACCAGGTGGTACTGCAGACCTTGGTTTCATGATTAAAACAATTTGAACTGTCATTAATTACAATAATATCTGTTCCCTGCTTAGATCTCATTCAACCTTTCAACAAAACAGAGTCATGGCAATTATGTTTTTGGTGTTGCCGAGGTCTTTATTAATGTCTCACTTGAGCTTTACCCTCTACTAACACGTGTAAAAATGTTAAGGGTTAGTCTTCCAGATAGATTGTGATGTTTACAAGTCCTTGTTTGTTATTCATGACCTAAGTTTTACTTAAGCATGTAAGACCTCCTATGCAGTTATTATATCATCTTTTGAAAATATGATAATCACATTTTTAAAATCAACATAACATCGACATGAAAGTTATCATCATAGTTCTTATGATACATGTTTAACAATGAATTTTAGACGTGTGCCTAAATACTTACAAATGGGAAAGCCAACCTCATTAGATCATTAAATTCTTGTCGTAATCATCAAATCATGGGTCAAGAAATATAATCTTCATGAGAATAAAGTACCTTAGGTCTTTAGCTTATTCTATGGCCTAGATTCATCAAACCATAATTGCCCATAGTTGAAGGCAAGAAGCGACCAAAGTGACCAAGGGGTTGGCTCAGCCTCAAATGCCTAGTGTGTTTTTCACCATGAATCACAATGAAGGAAGAATGATGGTAGGAAGAAAAAGAAAGAAATCATTTAAGATAATGATATATAAAGCTCTGGGAAACATTAATGTCCAATGTGTAAAGACAAACTTGTATAAAGCACTCATATAAGTGGTGCTGCAATCCATTCAGGTAAGATTCTTTTGGCATGGGAGTGCAACAGGAGGTAGAGGATGATATGACATTGCTTAGGGAGGAGCATGCAAGAGCAAGGAGGTGGGTGGACATCCGATAAAATTGGAACGATACAGAGAAGATTAGCATAATCCCTGCGCAAGGATGAGACGCACAAATCGAGAAATGGCTGGGCTTAAAAACATAAGGGATTTTAATTAGGCATTATTGAGCAAATGGCTTTGGCAGTGCGGTACACAGGACAAGGGGCTAGGGAGCATGGTTATCAGGCAAAAATATTATGGCTGAGTAGGGATGTGGGAGTTACTATCTTCACCTCAGCAGGACATATCCCATGTCTGGCGGGCCATATCGTGGAGCACTAATGTCATCAGGATAGGAGTTAGAGTGAGGTTGGGGGATGGTCAACAATGCCGCTTTTGGAAATATAGATAGTGCACAGAGTATCCTCTTGAGGACCTCTTCCCTAGACTTTATGGGTAGCAGTGGAGCTGATGGGAGTGGTGAGTCAATTGCTTGATAGGTAGGCAGGGGCCACTTGGAGCCCTACTTTCAGAAGGCACCTGTGGGATGAGGAGATTGAACGGCTTGAGAGTATGCTTCAACTTCTCCTGTAGCACAGACTAGTTGAGAGCAAGATCGACGAGTGGTTGTGGAGAGAGGATGGGGGGTGGTTCTTGGTCAGGTCGGTGTATCAGGTGGTTGCTGATAGTGGGCTGAGACACCCCTTGCATAGAGAAGTATGGAAACTTAAGAGCCCCCAAAGGTGAAGGTTATAGTGTGGTGGATCTCACATGGAAGGCTCTCTACTCGTGATAGACTTGTTACATTCTTACACGGTATCTAGACACGGTGCTACTTGTGCAGGACAAAGGAGGACAGCATGGACCATCTCTTCATTGACTGCCACTTCGCACAGGATGTGTGGCGGCATTTATTGGCTAGTGTCATGCAGCCCAGCAGATTGTTCGGCAACTTTTGAAGGATTGGCATAGGCGCTCAAGGCCGATAGACGGATATGGCGGCTCATCCTACATTCTACCATTTGGGCCTTGTGGGGTGAAAGGAACAAGATAATGTTCAAGAATGAGGCTACAATACCAGAGGAAGTAGGGGATTTTGTAATTGATAGGGTTAGAGAGTGGGCTATTCTTTTATGTAATGCAGATGCACACAACTCGGTGCTTTTATTCTTTTGGGGGGGTTAGAGAGGGATGCACCTTATTGAAGGGTCCCACTTCGTTTTGTATAGGGGTGTAAAGGGCTGTCTTGAGAGCACATAGCCTTTACTTGTGAATCCCACTTCCTTTTATATGTATATATAGTTGTACCAACCGCTTTCAAAAAAGAAAAAAAATGGTTGATGGTCTTAGTAATCATCAAAAATAAGAGAAAAAGTGGCACCATACATTCTTAGAACTTAGAAGACGCATTTGTCATTCTAATACAATTAAGAATAAGAAAAAAAGGGTACCATGCAGTTAAAGAAAATACAAGCATTTGACATATAACATAGGCGAGTGCCTAGGTGAATGAGGCAGTCCAGGATTGATTATTGAGTTGATCATCCATTCCCATCTTTCAAAGAAAGATAAAATGTGACCATGGCAATCTCTCACACTTTTGTACTCTCTGGGGAGTCTCTCTCACCTTTTTGTTTTAAAATTTTAGTAAGGGTCAGAGGTACAAAATGGGGCAATCACATTTTTATTACTATGTAGTGTCCTTTGTTCTTGTGTTACTTTATTCTTGTTGCATTGTCAGATGTTCAGGCATTTGATCCATTTACTGAAAGCTGGTTCATGGATCTCAATTACTTACCTTTCTTCACCTTCGTGAATATTTGGAAAATGAATATATCTTATATTTCCACCATCCCTTTGCGGCTGATATCAAGTTAGATATGCACATGCTAGAGCTCTTTCCCATGTTGCTTCAATAAATACCTTTTCATGTTCAATTGCAAAGAAAACGAAGCAGCACTTTTCTTTATTCTTAAACATATTTGAAGCAATATGTCGTAGCCTTGTTGATTTCCAAAATTTTATGCAAAAAAAATCATCAGATTGTGTGCTTGTACCTTAATAGAAAGTTAAATCATGGAATATGTTTCAAATCTGGATTCATGTTCTGACCAGAAATAATATGTTTTGCCATGTATATATCATCCGTTAAGTTAGTCTCAGAGTATCTGAAGGGACCTTTGCATTTATTGTTATGGTTTCAGTCCCCCATGCTGGCTTTGGACTGGGTTTTGAAAGATTAGTGCAGTTTGCAACTGGAATAGACAACATCAGGGATGCAATCCCTTTTCCCAGGACTCCAGGTTCTGCTGAATTTTGATAGATGAGCTTTAGTTATTTGATATACCAACACCCCCTTCTCTCTCTCTCTCTCTCTGTGTGTGTGTGAATGGCCCGTTGATTTATTGCCTTGTATCTTGTGTGTAACCTTGTCTCATTTGTTCTTGGACTCACTGAGCTTATTTATATTCATGCCTATATTTCCTACCATCTGTGCAATGGCTGAAAATGCAAATAATGTATTGCCATATATACACGATATGTGATCTAATTTAATTGTATTTTGCTTCACAATGGAAAATGCGTCATCTCTGCACTCTGCGTTCTCTCTGTCACCACAGACCAGTGACAACAATTGTGATGCGTGAGTTCGTTTGGTAATAATCGTAAACACAATGCGTCTTTCCTTTGGAAAAATGTTCAGGGGCATCCTTTCGTCCTATTCACTGGCGTAGCTTGGCTTACAATCCGTAAAAGGTGGTTCGAGAACTTGGGAAGTCGGACGTCTAATACTCTAATTCCAGTGAATCCCAACTGATGTGGAGATGGTTTAACGATGATGGGATCTTCTTGCTTTGAGAACTTCAGTGGAAAGGCATGGGACAAGTCACGTGTCTCGTGACTGATGGTAGTTCTAGTGTAAAGACAGTGTCTGTCGATGAGATTGCGGTCTGTGGGGATCATCAATTTGATAGGCAAAGTACAGTTGATAGTAGCACCTACACCAACAGTTGGGACATGTTTTGGTGAACCCCTTTGGGTGGAAGCCACTTTTGACTTGCAAACAGGTGATTTCCGCAGCTATGTCTTTCTTATATTCCCATTTCTCCCTTAATTTAGGAAGTTCCATCTATTACTTTCGAATTGGGAAGTTTAAAAGAGCTACATGAACAGTTATAATTTCAAAGGCTTAGTATCTTCTCCAAGTCATTGGGTTAGAACTGAACGAAAGGCTGGAGTTGCTCCCAACGAGACGTTCCACCAAACTCACTATTAGAAACATCAGCAGAAATCGCGTTCTCAGACAAAGATCGGCCACCACCGCATCCTTGGGAAGATTTTACATGCTAGCTATCAGTCCCCCGACCCCTTATATAGTGTTCATGATTGCTCGTTGGCAAAACCAGATACGATTTGGAAGGTAGCGAGATTTGTATCTACGTATTATCAAACGCAATCAAATTCTGATTCGTCCAGCTTAATCATCTGAAGATGATATGGTTTATAATGAAATGAATGTGTCCACTCCTCTGTTGTTTGTCTTAAGAAACCGGCACATTGTTCATCCACCAAACGCTTTGGCTATACTTCCAGAGGGATGGTACTCTTTTTTGCTTCTAACCAATCTTCTCATCACTCTTTTTGCTCCTCTTTTAATCACCCTCAGTTCTAAACTGACCGATTTAAACATTGTAAAGTCAAGAAATGCCAAACTTGAGATCAACACTTACCAGGGCAAAACTGCATCAGCTGATAACATAGCTAATATTTTCATGATTTGTTGGCTCATTTAATCCTCACTCGAGTGAGTGATGTGCGCTCGGGTTTGTTAATCTTGGAAATAAAAAAAGATGCACGATTGAGTTTAGACATCTGTTCGACTCGAATCCAAGTCTACCACACTCCTCGTAGATTTGAGTATCACTGCTCTTAAATTTTCCGTCATAAAAAAATGAAATGTGCTAAGCATCTTGATACAGTTTAATACTTCAATTATGTATATCATTTTATTTTGGTGACATAGGCCAACATAATCAGGTAATTTACCAAAAACACCGATGGTGTTTACACCCAGTCTCCTCTCTACACGCCCCGTTCACATTCCCAACACGCGACTTTCAGGCCAATCAAATCTCTAGAGGTCACTTTGGGTGGTGCGGTTGTCATCGGTCCCTCCTGATGCTTCTCGCCAACCACTCTGAGCTAGTTAGAAGGGCAATGAAAGGGAGTCATTTTAGGGGTCATTTGGTGTTGATGTAAACCCATATTTTCATGTGTCATATAAATATGGTTTTCCATAATATTTTGCGATGAAAACAAATAGCCAACCTTGGAAGATGACATTTCATCCCATGTGTTTAGATTAGCTGATTCCGAGGGTAAGATGGACCCCCATGATCCGATTGTTAGCGGAGGAGGGGTGCATGGTATGGCTAATGCAATTCGTGAATTTAGTGATGGGTTTAATTCACTCCCCTTAACTATCGACCAGAAGCTAGCATATGGGTCAGAGGCACCAGCTTACAATTCTCATTCATGTGGAATCCCCCTATGCCGGCCATCATCTGCTATTTGAGATCTGTCTCATTTGTCACCCACTCCGATCAGTTCCTCTTGCCATGGGCTGGATGTGTATGTTTCACCACTCGGAATAACTCACCTGATTCAAACTGTCATGGTGATTTTGTGGATTATCAATCAGTGATTGGTGCTACTTAACTACACACGAAAAGGACTTAGAGAACTAACATAAACGTCGATAATTAATATAGCTGGCAATTTGGTGTCGCCATCTTAATTACTCCTTACTTGTTTCTGTGGACGACGGTCCTCTTTGACAACGGAATAGGGACATCTGAGTTAGTTTAAACACAAGTAATTTATTTCTAATTTTTCACTTTTTTACTTTGAAATCTATCTGGGTTAAGGTGGAATAATAACTCGTCCTATCTTTGACTACAAGGAGTTACTCTGGAAATTTTCAGATTAAGCGTGAAAAAATCTACTCACCTTACAAATTGTATTTTTACTTATTCTCCATATTAAAGTCCCTTATTCCACATTTATTCCGTTAAAAATGTACATTTACAAGATGCTCTTAACTATACAATGAGCACACAGGAAAGGGATATGCGCCCTGTAGCAAAATATGATGCACTGCCCTGTAGCAAAAGAAATTAATAAAAGGGCCAGCCCTAACCTGACGTACATATCCATATCATCCGATTGAAGATCAAATGGATAGAACAAATTGGAAAAAAAAATATCGGACGTCCTAGATGAGTCTAAAATGATAAGCCCATTAGTTTGGGCAAATAGAGGTATCCGATCTTTATTATTATTATTATTTTGTATATCATCTAATCAAGGAATAGATGATAAAGACATGTAAGGTGGGTCAAGGCCGACATAAATTGTAATGAATAGAAACGAGTCCATTAGTTTGGGCCCATTAGTTTATATATATATATATATATATATATATATATATATATATATTTGAAGTGGCCTCTAAAATATTCTAAATTGGGGTGCAAGTCATTTCACAATCTGATTATCTCAAAAAAAATAAAAATGAAACGAGTCATTTTTTAAAAGAATAGATCCAACACTATTTATTTGATCCGATTTTTTTTTATTTTTTTAGATAATCCAATGATGATATACCTTACACTCCAAGTTAAGATACCTTAAGACCCACTTCAAATTTTTTTTTAAAAAAAAATAAAAAATTTAAAGACCTTATGCACACTCAAGATGTGCAGTGAACCCTACTCATTTCTTATTATGTGATGCCACATCCGCCACTTTCAACTCATGTGCATCATGTGCAGTTGGGTGTGTGCCTCCACATTGCTGCCCTATCCGGGAGATTGAGTTCTCCTCTCCCCTTGCCCTGGCAGTCCACTTCCTCTACAATGATATTTTTTGTTAGGTAGTGATGTTCGTTATTGTTAGGTACGTAGTGATGTTTGTTCCCGTTCTACTATAAAAGAGATACAAGAGCAATGAGATGGGTCAGATAGGAATACTGGTTTGGCCATCTTTGTAATCTTGTAGACTTAATGTTGGAGGTCTAGAAGAGTAAGAAGGAAGAACAAAGAATAAGATGAGGAAGAACCAGAGAAACGGTGGGCTCCCAGGGCCACCTTACTCCAGCAAGAAATCTACAAGATTACAAAGCTGACCAAACCAATAATATATATTCTCATCCGACACATCCCATTACTCTTGTATCCCTTTTATAGTAGAACAAGGAACGAACAGCATGCGCTACCAAACATTTCCATCTTCTCTCGTCGTTTTACTACGTATTAAAGTTTATTGGATTGGACCATCCAACTCAAAATCTTAAAATGTTGAGTGTAGAGGACACTGTAATTATAATCACATTATATTTTAACCCATTTTTTAATACGGAACTATTCTCTAACACTACGAACCCATGTGTGCCTTTACAGTAGATTAACCTCTACTTAATTTGAGACTATAAACGACGGTATGAATAATGAGGTTATCCTTTTGTTGCCGTCGAAATTTGGCGTGGCAGACTATACATAGCTCCAATTGTACGTCGAGGGGAGAGCTGAAGTAAATGGGGAGCAAGCAGCAGTCTGCATACACAGAGGAAGAGATGAGGTAGATCTTGTTTGGAAAAGGACCACTCCCATGTTTAGAAGGAGGATTAGTAAATGAAAAGCGGTTTACAAACGTTAAGTTCTGGATAGACTTTTCTGTATGTATATCGTAGTCCTAAACTTTGTTCCTTACTGCAATTAAGGACACGCAATCAATATATATGTAGTGATATCAATTCTTTTTTCAATCGTTATGCGTGTTAAATTTAGTTTCTTTATTTTTTTTATTGGCGACGAAGAATTTGGTGAATCAGAAAATTCTGAGTCATGCACCCCTCGAAGATTGAGCACGTGACTACGTAAAATCTCCCCGAAATGAATCGAACATGGATCTTCTATCATTCAACCCACCCTGGGTACTCGTGCGTGTTAAATTTAGAATATGTTAGTCCTACAAAATCCAAACCCTAGCTCGGCAAATAATAAGGAAAGTCAAGGTTTCTTTTACAGCTGATGTATACAGTCTGGACACAAATTGTTGGCACGCAGCCTCATCGCTATGTTAATTAAGATTTTTCTTACTCGACAGTCCCAGTCGTATTAGGAGGCAGGGTGGTTGATATTTCACTTTTAGCCACATGCAGTAGGGCCTTTGATATCCCTAGATCTGCTGCCACATATTGACTTCTGTAAAAAGCGATCACGTACTTCCTGTATCAAGACGGCCAAGGTTGAACTTAAGTAGTTCCTTGTTTTGAGTGTCACATGCAGTGTGTGTGTGAAAGCTGAGGTAGAATGCTTTGTGCATGTAACTAAGGTAACATTTAGGGCATGGGGATCGAATGCATGGGGTGAGGGTTTATTAAGTTCCAAAGCATGAGAAGAAAGAGGCACGTACGGTATTTAAAACATAGCTACGTAAGATATATAGTGTTGTAATGCTCTGATAATAATAACTACTTTCACTGCAAGTAATAATTAAGGTCCGACCGTTTGGCTGCATGGCTCCCCATCAAGCACAGGAACTCCTACATGATATCCTTTGGGGCCTTCTGAATGGCACTGCATGTGTGGCGGCGAGAAAACGATCTCTTTCCCCACACTTAACTCCATCCTTATATATCAGGGATGCATCAGACCTCTGCACATGGGAGGCCCGGCTGCCACCGTTGTCTATACAGGAAAGGTCCCTTGGCCACCAGGGCTTTGAGCGGCAAGCAAGCGATAAGGGACCAGCTAAAAACACATCTCGATCACTACTGTGAGTCTGTGATAGGATCCAAATGCCACCAGTACTATCCTCTCAACGTCTTGATGATGATGATGATGCAGATGTGTGAAGATGTCACGCACACATGCCACTGGATCCTACCTCGACGTCCCCCCTCATTTATCGTTCCTGCCCCTCGAAATTAACCTACTTGTCAAAATCCCTGGTGGAGAATAAGGGGGAGAGGCGTACGTGCATGGTGGGCTCAGCAAGTAGACTAGCTTGCAAGGTACTCATGCGAGAAGCAGCAGAGCAGCCTACCTCAGGGATTGAAGTATGTGTTCAGTGATTCCAAATCTAGATCGATCGATATCTTCATCATTGGTGTGCGGTTCAATCGAGCTCCGTTCGATCGAGATCAGATGTTCCTATATATATATATATATATATATATATATTCGGATACATAGACACAACACCATGTGTAGGGACTCCACGTTGAAACACACTTAGAAGACGGGTGCATGTATCCTTAGATCCGCACAATTTTCAACAAGAAGTATATATCTTTGAGCTTCCACATGCTTCACTACAGTTAGTTTAAGGGAAGATATTGGACTTTTGGGAGTCATTATGTTGACTGATCCTTTAACTCTTCATGTGACTTTTTAACTAATTCCAAGCAAGAATATTAATTAATGGAGGGAAAAATAGGAGTTCAACAGGAGATCTGGGAACTGACTAGTTGGGATTGACGTCCTTAATCAATTACTTATGGCTACTCCCACCCAACACGTACCCCTTCAATGTTGAAAGTAGCTAGAAGCCACACATTACTTGATTAAACTCCTACATAGAAGAATCTACCAAACACACCCCAAGAAAGGGAAAATGGAACAAAGTGAAAGAGGGAGGAGGGAAGGGGAGAGGGGAATCCGCTGGACATATATGCACATACTGCAGCGATTCCTTTCTTCCAAAGTATTTGAACCCGGATGCTTTCAGACACACGCTCCAACGTACCCCTCACTTTCTTCTCTCCCTTCTTCTTCTCTCACCAATCATAAGGGTACTCCATTGGAGAAAAGCTCCTGCATGTGCCCAACGAGAGAGGGGGGGCACTGTGGCCACTGGCAGCGGCATAGCCCGTGCTTGTGCTCATCTGCTCCCTCCCCACTCCTTAATTTTCTCACCCCCGTTCTAATGAAGGTGTCAGCACGTACATGACGAATGATCTAACTAGCGTGATCACACTAAACACTTGAAGCAGGCGGCCCACACCCACATTTGAGCTTTGCGTAACCATCAACGTGGCTTATTTTTCTTTTTCTTCCCACCCTTCCTTTCTTCCTGCCGTCACTGGAGGGCCGATTAATTGCCAAGTTGAATGGCTCGTGGGTGTGAACTGCCAACATATATGAAGTCGATCACCGGTCCAAATCTCGTGTCTAATTAGATTGATTAATTAAGGTGGTAGATGGATCTTGGATATCTTTGAAGGTGGACGTGCGGATTAGGTGAAAGATTGTTGAAGATCTTGAAACCAAGGATGGTCACATAAATCCTCTCTCCGTTACCAAACGTCAAGCTAGGAAGCTACTACAATTAACTTGCAGTAGTACTTTACTTCCCACCTGACACTTGCTATTTGCTCCACCTTTACGTACGTGCTGCGCGCGCGCGGAAGACCCACGTACGTAAAACCATCTGGAATGATCTACGTACGTACACGTTTGAGCTAGAGCGGATAATGTCCAACAAGAATAGCCATTTGACTACTGTGTCTTGAATCCCAACACCGAAGCCTATCCTCTCATCAATGGGGGGGGTTAAAAAACTCGAGATGACAGCCCCATGAGCTCAAAGATTCACAAACAGACAGGATGCATGGTACTTCTGCAAGCAAGGATGCCTCGAGGTGCTTCCTGCCCGTGTCAAATTGAGTTAGGCAGATGCTGTTCTCGTCATCTCGTGGGTGCATATGGCAACCTGCCGTTGCTTACTGGTCAGGTAATCGTAAAGCGATCGAGAAAGCCCATTTGCGTACGTCCAAAAGACGATCCCACGCAGCGTACCCGTGATATATATATGGGAAGAAAAGACCCATAATGTAGGTGCAGGCCTCAACGTTGCACATCTCACGCCTCCACTACAGGAATGTTTGAACAAGATCGAGCCATTAATTGGATAAGTCTTCAATCTAGTTCTTCTATACCTTCAGATCTAGGCCGGGTTACAATCAAAAGTGGTGCTGGGTGGGCTCCGAAAGACGCATCACACAGTTGGGAACAGTGGAGTTGTGTCTTATAAAAATACGACTACGAATGTCGTATTATAGAGCCTCACGTATCGTAAAGACAACATGGGTGGCCGCCTTTGTTTCATAGGTTCCTAAATGACTCATATCTGATGAATGTTGCCAATGAACAGTGGGAACCCACTTATATGCATGCGCAGTGGATTAAGGACGGCGCCGGCCAATCACTACAAGAAAAAAAAGAGGCTGATTTTGATGTAGAAAATAGCATTCGGTGTTATCGGGAGTGATTAGAATATAGAACAGGAACAAACACGCAATCATATCATTGTGCATTATAGTGGTCATATATTCTTTTCCAAGTGGAATTCGCCAATTCGTCTGGAAACGTTAAGCCAATTGGAGAAACGCGAGTGTTTGCTGAAGCGTGTATTATTACTCCAACCCAATCTCAATTGTCCTAATCACCTACATTGTGCTGCAACCTTCTCTGGCCTACATAGCTAGCCCACGAACAACTATTTGGGAATCTTATCTCGCAGGATCAACTTAGGTGACTTACTGCAAGATGCATCGCCATTTCGATGACTACAAAGTTGTTTGGCTCTAATTCGGTGGAGTTCCATCTCAAACTGATTTTTATTTCATCAGCAAGGATATATTTTCCAATTTGAGGTTAATTAATCGACTCATTTTAGCATTAAAAATAATTAACGACTCAATTTGGTGATGGCAGTGGTGTATTGCATGTTCACCTTCTCCTGATCCTTCCATGCATGCTCTGGCTTTTCTGCTAATTAATTACCTGTGAAGAATAGCCATTGGGGGTTGAAACGGTTGCAAAATAGCTTTCGCCATTGAAGAGGGCAATGGCAATGCATAGTCTCAAAACAGCTTCCAAGTGGGCTCTTAATTAGCGTTTTAATTTCGTCTACCAAAGTACCACCATTTCTAGCCGCAGTGAGGTAGAGCCGGTGGCGACATGGGTGGGGAGACCGGCAAAGGAGGGGGAGGCCGGGAGAGAGGGTGGACGGAGAGGGACGAGGGGATCGATGGTCGAAGGAATAGTACGAGTGAAGAATGGACATTGCTGTACTGTGCACAACACTGTTCATTCTTCACTTATACTATTAGTGTGAGAATCAATCTTAAAATAAAAAAAGTTTTTTTAATAAATAAATTATTATTAAATATGAATTTATAAAAAAATCGCTCCAATAAATTCATTAGCACTGATATCACTACGTAAAATTATATTTTATAAATATATCATTTTTATTTATAATCATATCAATTTTTTTGTCCAAAACTTGTAAAAAAATCACGTTTAGATGACTTTACCTAACATTCATGCACAATTTAATTTTACATAGTAATATATTTGATAATATATTTTTAAAAATATTTTTTTATAAATTCACTTATAATAATAATTTATTTATAAAATAAAAAAAGCACTATCGGTCGGCCGACGCGAGGGCTGCAAGTTAGTGGGGTGCATGGCTCGCATCATCCGACGACGATAGGCGACGGCTAAAGCAGCAGCCCCCGTGGATGGTGGCCGTGGTGGGACCGGGATGGGGAGCGGCGACTGGGTGGGGGAAGGGGGTGGCGTTTCTCCCATGGAGCGAATAGGGAAGCAGGGCGTGGCAACCGGTGGCCGGTGGTGGTAGGGGCACGAAAATTCTATTTAAAAAAATACTTTAAAAAAAGAAAAATCAACTGTCGGCATAGCATCACATATGTACACAACGGTGCGGGAGCACCGGCACGGTGTGTACCCACCGAGACTTAACGGAGATCCCCTTCGTTATTTTCTGCTTCTCTTTAGTTCAAAGGTGACATAAAAATCTAATAACGAAAGCGTAGGGAAACAGTCCGGAAATTGACGGCAGCTTGGCTCAAAATCAGAATTCACAACATCCAGATAGCAACGGGCCATCGATCTGGAGAGTGCTGGGACTCACATTCGTGGGCTGCCACGATATGTTTGTTTGTCAGCTATACTGGTCTTTGGGTGGAATTGCCGACATCGTAGGAGCAGAGGGATTTGTAGTTGTTCTCGGATAGAAGCTCCAATGTGAGAGTACCGGTGAGATACATTAGTTAGAACTGAAGAAATCTGATCACCTAGGGTCGCTTTGTTTTTCAAGTGGGATACCGTGTTTGTCAGCTATCCGGGGTCGAACACGGTGCCTGAGGTCGAATACGGTGCATGTGTGTGAGAGGAGAGTGTGGACATCAGCTAATTCTCTCTCATCGAGTGTGATATCCGCGCCCCCCAATTCCGATAACAAAGCGGCCCTTAAGGTCTATTTGTTAATCGAGTACGGTTAACACATGCGACCTCAGGCGGTCGAATGCGTTAACAAACTCCGATTAACATATTTATTTGTGAGAGAGCAGTGAGAGTCACACCGCTCTCTCTCGTAGATTCTCCCATCCTAATTATGAAACCAACAGAGTGCCTTAAGGTGGGAGGCTCTCGCAGCCTTGATTAGTTGTGACGTGTTAATTAGTTAAAAAAGTAAGTCTATAAAGTATCTTTTTCGTCTATTAATTAACTATTATTATTTCTATCATCATAGATGGCACGCTAATCAAGTGTTCATATATCCTCTCTAGTGAGATGAATTCACGATTTTACGATATGTAATGTAGCCATGTACATAGTATAAATACGTGTGAATGCAAAATTTAGAGATCTCACTCTATTAGGTCTTCTTTATTATTCGAACACGGTTATTGTGTTTGATTCTAAAGGGTCGAACACGGTATCCGATCTCGGATAAATCCTTTATGTGTGAGAGGAGCGAGTGGACCCCGCATTTTTTCTCTCTCGTCAAGTTGTTAATCCAACCAACAATTCGTTTATCAAACCGGACCTCGAGGATGATTTTGTGGGAGTAGGGTTACATGACTTTTAGAGTCAGTCAAGAGTCTGACCCCGAGATTTACTTAGCCAAATATCATATTTGATTGCAAGTTTAACTTAAAATAACATAGGAATTTTGACATATATATCTCTATAATTTTAAATTTTACATATATACCCCTGATTGGTATGAATTGTCGAAATATCCGTAAAAATCAAAATTGTTACCGTGATACCCTCGGCGTCGTAACGTAACGTGAGTGTAATTTAAGTGTTGAAACGATGAATCTACTTTTGAGTGATTTTTTTTACAGATTTTATGTATGAGATCACATAGTCTTTAACGGTATTTTAGAATTTTTAATATTCATTAAAATTTAACCACATGAGGACGGGAAACATATAAAAGCAACCATTTGGATGTATCGAAGGGTATTTTTTTGACAATTCCATGTAAATCAAAGCTATACATGCAAAAAATGAAAATTTCATGGGATTGCATATAAAAAACTCCATAATATATATGACATTTCGCCAATAAAAACATTGGAGTCAGCTAATTGGCAAAGTAACATCGATTTTACGAGTCTTTGTCCTTCGTTAGAGAGAGAGAGAGAGATTTTTTATGTTGCAGGATTATACACAGACGGGTTGGTTCGAAGACAACGCGCTCCCCCCCCACAGAGACCTCCTGCACGGCAAGCTAAGTTGGCTGCGTCGGATCCGGAGGAGTTGCTTCTGGGAACAAGCTACGAAGCGTTTGGGCGTCGATGTTGGGATTTCCCTTGATCCAAGTAGTGGCAGAGAATTGGGAACAGCGCCACAAAACCTCCACCCCAAGGATAATGATAATTTCACAGAAATAGAGGCGGTGGTTTTAGCAGTGCCAGTAATCTTTGGAAGTTTTCGTGCAGATCCGCGTTATCAGAATAGAATCGGATCGATCTGATCGTAAATTGATCTAAAAATTGATCCGATTAAAATTAATTCGGTGTAATGTAAAAAAATTAGATGAATCGGACGAATCGCAGTTCGACTGGTGAATCGATCCGAATCGATTCTACTTGATTCATCTTTTAAAAAATAAAATTAATATAAAAATATTTAAATATTTAAAATGATATTCATATATAAATAAAACTATCTTATTATTATTAATTATTTTATTTTAGATATATTTAAAATTTAAAATATTAAAAGAACATAGATGTCAATTGTGAAGAGTAAAGACTAACGAAATATTACAAAATTTTAAGATTAATTTATTTAATCATGTTATTGTTATTTTTTTACTTGTATAGTTACATGATCATGATTAATAATTATACGTATTTTTTTATCATTATATCTTATTTCTTATTGTCTTGAGCTATAAAATCGGGTCAGGCTATGTGTCAATATTGTGATGACATCATGATTTAAACCGTTTCGATTGAACAGTCTAATCGGTTTAAACCAAACTAACTCGTTGGCCGACTCAAGAAACAGTTCGATTCTGATAACATTAATACAGGTAGAATAAATAAATTAATTTCAGTTGAAAATCTATCAAAACATAGAAATAGTAGTCAGCCTACCGGTCTAAAAAGGTTTCTAACCTAAAGTATGTAATGTCATGATTTTTCTCAAACATACTATATATATATATTTTTTTATCTGCTTCGTTCCTTGCTTCTGGGCTTTTGAAATCAAACCAAACCTGACAATAGAGTTTAACGAAGATAAAATAGTCATTTGTATAGACGAAATCATCATAAATTTATACCCAAAAATCTTCTAATTAGGAAGAATATATACTCAAAAGATTATTTGAAGATTGACAATATATACCCTGATAAAAATATCATTTCAAAACATATTAAAACACTTTATTTTTAAAGGGCCATTCAATAATAGATTATGATAAGTTAACTCGGGTGAGCTCGAAGTGAATTATTCTTGAGTTTTTATATTTTTATTTTGATATCTATTCTACCCATGGTCATATAGAGTATTTCTATACGAGAGAGTTAGAATGACTGAATCTCTAAGTCAAGAGTCTTAACCTTTTTCGACTTCAAGTGATATATTTCGACTCTTAAATTTGAATGACTTATTCACTTCGTGAATAACTCATCTTAACACGTCTTACTTTATTATCATCAAAGTGGTCCGAATGAAACTAAAAATCAAACCATTTGAACCGATTGAATTCATTTTTTTGTTCGATTTCACCAGAATACTGAACAATCGTATCTTTGAACGCGCGACAACTTCATGAAAAACTAGGAGCTTTCCCAGTGAGAACCTCTGCCGCGTTAATTAGGCCGCCATGAGTGGTTCCAGAATCTGTCCGATGAAATTGGCATCCTGGTCTGCCAACTTTAGTAGACCTTGCTAGCTGTTTCTCCAAAAGGAATTCCTCTTCCCAATCACTTGCTTCGTTTGCCCTTGTGACCTAGATGACTGTGACTCCCACGACAAGAGCTCAGTCCATAACCTGTATGCAATGGTCCAAGTAAGAAGCTTTCTGGTCTTCAAGCACTCCTGGTGGCTTGGTGGGAAAGAGGGAGGGGGGACCAAAAGGCTTGATATTCCAAGGGGCCTCTACCTGGTCAATACGGGAACTTTGAGAGAGAGAGAGAGGGGGGAACCCACCCAGCTGACAGGAACCCTGATGTGAGGTATTGGAAAATGGGAATGGAAAAGGGAAAGGGAGGAATGGGTCATCTGCTCCGTTAAGTACAGAACTGGGATTGTTTTCCCAAGAGCACAGAGTCCAGAGAGTGAAAAGCTCCCTTAGGCCGCTGGACCCAGTCCCAACCACTCTAGAAGTACCTAAAGTCTTTGATTTGTCTGAGGGGTTGTAGTACACATGAAAACTCCTCTTTCCCTCTTTTCATTTCATATCAAGTGCAACATCTGTTTAATTATATATCTGGGTGCGTGTTAGAATTTTAATATTTAATATTTAGTTTTTAAAAATTAGTTATCGTGTCAAATTAATTTAATGTGTCGATTACATAGTCAGATGATGTGATATAAGAACAACGTAAAAAAAAATATCCCTATAAATAATGAACACGAGACATTTTCACTGTTCATAAGATCGGTTTTTTTTTTAAATGTAGTCTTCCCGTCACTTCATAACATGATTGACATCAATATAACTTGACATAAAAATCACTCAAAAAATTAAAAGAAATAAATGTTACACGATGTGTAAAATTAGTTGAAATGTTACACAAAACATTACTCTTTGTTTAAACTTCATATCTGTATTCATATTTTTAAAGGATTATAGAACAGGGTCTAACATTTTTACTAGTTCATACTTCTAAGTTGAATTTATGGTCTAATTTATGTTCTAGATTTGAGCTTGAGTACGACCATGTAAGTTCATATTTATCCATACCTACTCGATTAACCTATCAATAGTTGGACTTTATCGGGGATAGAGAAAATGATTTTGGGTGTAATACTCATCTGTAATTAATAGTCAATAAACAGACGTAGCTGTTTCTTAACATATTTGAGGAGGGAGAAATTCGTCAGGCTCACTATGACCCATTATCAACCGGCCCACAGTTTAGAAAGGTCACCAACCGAAGCTCACTCAAGACCGATCCAACTCAAAGACACGTGCTCTGCGCATGATCGTGCCCCACGATCCCAGCAGGTAGCCATTATTGCAATAATGGCAGACATTACCCCGAGCAATGGCTAGACAGAGAGTTATCACTCACGTCTCTGTGTCGATCGCCATCTGCTATGCCCCTTCGCCTCTCACGCAATGGGTAATTAGGGAGTAACCGACGACTTCACGATCGGGCAACGCACTAACTTCACTCTCCGTTGAGTCAGGAGGCAGGCGAAACAGAGGGACTCCATCAAGATCCTATAAGACCCTAGTCATATCTCCATAGAGGATACACAGTACTTGCTCACATAGACCACTCCAACTACTCTCATCTCTCCTGACTCTCCAATTCTCTTGTAGGAGCACTCACTTCCACCACCAAATACTCCGTCTTGTGCTCTTAGCTCCCTCTCCCTTCTTCCGAGCACTCACTTCCTTCTTTCGAGTATTCTGTTGACTTAAGTATCGAAGTGTTGTCCCTTGTAATCACATGCAAGACTCTTTCTGACATGTCATTTATTAGTTGTAGGTTTTCACGGGGCAATTGATTTCCCTCTCAACAAACAAATTATAAAAGGTGGTATGAGATTCGAAATACTAACTTTATATCTCTGTATTTTTTACATTGTCTATGAAAAATTTGAACTTGTACTCACTTGTATTCTCAAAGGGGACTAGTGTAGTGAGATGTAGGGCCATGAGATTAGTCTAACATTAGATGTTGAAAAAGTAATCAAGTGCTTGTAAGGTTGATTTTCACCCATTAATTTAAGAGAGTTCTTTTATAAGGACATATAATATCTAACCTATGGACATAGGAATTCTATAAATAAAGTATATGTATCTCTGAGATCTTTACCATATAAGGTTGCATCGAATCATATTTTCTCTATTTTGATACAATATACCTAATTTAAAGAGATTTTGATCTGACTCGAAGTAATACAGATGTGATTCGTACCGACTCAGCTATCTCAACCCCACCAGATACAGTGCAGTACGCCCAACTCGGTGTCAGCTGCACCCAATTAGCAAACCATGCTACCATATTGGTGAAACATTATTCGTACAATCTGAATAATACCCATCCCTCTATAGATCAAACAAAGGGTGCCCCCTCTCACCACCCCAGCAAAAAACCCTAGTGCCTACGGGTATCAGTCAAAGTAGACAGCCGTGTAGTTAGAGCAATTGTTACCATTGCATCATACATACTAGCAAGAATCAAAACCTCACGAATCTGCCAAGGACCAAGAATGATACACTAAGGTTGGTGGTGGTGTTGGCGGCTCTGCCGATCCCCACAAGCTCTTGTGAAGGGAGAACAGAGGTAGGTGAGTGAAGGAATCGGATGTGAGAGGAGGGGTTGTGAATGTTGGGCAAGGAATCCACTTTACTTATTTTGTTATCACGGGATTCGGTCCCTCCCTCTCACCTTCCAAATTTAAATAGATTATTTTTTTTATGATGAGAAATTTTAATATAATAATATTCGAGTCTATATAAAGTGTGAGAAATCTATATTCAAATTCTCCGACATTCAATTTATTTGTATTTTTTTTCTCAAAACTCATAAAATATGAATTCACATCTCTAAAAGGGCCGCTTTGATAGCGGGATTGTCGGGAGAATGACGCAATCGGGAGAGAGAATCCCCTGGTGGACCCCGTCTCTCCCTCACACATCTCACGTTAATCGGAGTCGGTTAACGCAAGCGACTCAAGAGTCACTTAGATTAACCGTGTCTGGTTAACAAAACGATCCTAAAAGATTAGTTGTGAGTCAGATAAATCTCTTTTTCTTCACCCTCACTCAAACCCATACCATAAGTGGGGTTTTAATGGTAGACTCACTCGAGGTCCTTTTCTTTTTTTCCTTCTTCTATTCTTATCTTCCCCTTGCGTGGTCCGGTGGGAGTTCTGTCGCTGATGCCGCTACTTTTGGGCCTTTGGACCAGATCTCAAGTTCCCCTCCAACATAATAAAAATATACTGCTGCTGTAAATGTCTGAAAGATTGGTCTAGGAATATTAGATAAGTTGTAATTTGTATTTGAGGCCATAACATGTCCTCTTGTCCGGTCAACTACGTGTCTACAGTGTCGACGGTGCCGACGGGTTGGGACTCGTGTCAGGAACTCCTTCCCCTCCCCTTGTCGATGGTGACCATGACTCATAACCCCATCTCGCACCATGGACATGGGGTCACTCACACGGATGGAACGGCTCCCAAGATTAAGGATATTAGATATTAAAGTTAATTTAATAAAGTGGACATCAATATTCTATGATTAATGCCAATAATAACATTAGCTTAATAGTCACAAGGGTGGCCCAAGGGGGAGGGAAGGGCAGGGGCCATGCTAGGCCCCCCCCCCCCCTCTCGGAATAGAAGCAACAGGAGCACCGTAGACGACGCCATGTCGGGCACGCCAACTCATGCACATCATATGCCGGCTGCCGGCCATTTTTGGGGAAAAAACACCGCGCACCCATCATAGGATCTATGCTATAGTAATAACGTACATATAGTAACAAAGAGGTATCAAATAATAATAATAATATTAATATTAAGATACCGAGGATATTACGTGGGTTATGGAAGCGATTATTAAGGTCAAACCAGGAGACCATGTGTCTCCTGTTTGATTATGACATTGAATTAATTAAGTATTCGAGGTAAATCTTCATCTTAGAGATTAAAATTTTTATTAATTAAAAAATTGTGAAAGCCAGTTGAAAGCGGGTCTTTATTTACATTGACGATATTAGCTCAGCTGAAATTTACTTAACTTCAACCGTTTGGAGTAATTAGCATTGTATGTATCTCCGTTATCTAGTTCCATTAACTTAATTCTTTTTTTTTTCGGGAGAAACTCACCCTATCATCACCAACCTCAACATTTGGCTACTTTGGCCCATGTTACGATAGATCGATGATATACGTGCAATATAAGATGCATCAGATATTATCAATCAAACATCGACACGGTCAGTTCGTGACACTCACACGATCTGAGAATGTGAGTTTCAACGTCCGCGGATTAAACTTCCCGATGACAATGGCGACTGGATAACGACACAACTGCGGTATATAACGGTACCGATCATATCGTACCATATTGATAAAAAATCGATACATGCGACTCAGATGTCACGGAAAACTTACTTTAAATTATATATTTTATCTCCATATCATGGGGTTCATCGCCCGAGACCCGAGACGAAAAAGGTGGATTCGATAAAACACCAGATGGATGATCATATTAGATGACTAATCGGTCACCAAAATATGATTTGCCAACATGTGTAACCCATCCCATAATCCAGACTAACACAATCCATCAAATTGCCTTTTCAGATTGACTCTACTCTTCATTTGGTCAAAGATTTTAATGACCGAACTAATCATCCAACCAGATCATCTGGCCCCAATCTCCCAATTCAGCCTCTGATATTTGCGTGGGAGGGCCGCCAAGACGGGGATGTGCCGTGAGGAGTGGGCCACCACACTCCCAGCCACTACTATTTCCATCCCAAGGGCCCAATAAACGTTGACCACGGGGCCCGCAGCACCTGAGACTCGCGGTCCTGTCTCGCGGGCAGAAGTCTGCAGGCTCTCTACACGTACGTAACGAAGGCCAGCCGATCATGGCTCTCCAGTCTCCACTTGGAAGTTGGAAATTTCGCAAGTCAATCCTTGAGAAAGAGGATGGGGGGCGTGGGGAAGAGTAGGTTGAGCCATTTTAGAAGTGGGCGCACCACGTCTCCCACTTGGAGGAAGGAGCAGCGGCATCAGCAATTAAAATGCGAAGCATGCCCGGTGGATCCTTCTTACTCCTTCGGCATCACGGTGTTTTGCCGACATGGGCCACCAGGAAAAAATATACTATGCATGCAATGGAAGACTACAGATCAAATTCTAGAACACACGCATATAATACTGGTGCTCGGTTGTTGGTCTGAACTCTCAGCTTACGTTCCAATTAATCAAGACCAGCATGCACCCGCAGCCCACAGGGCAAAGGTTGGTGACTGACACGTCTCAAATGTTAGGCCCGGCGGTCTTTGAGTAATAAGACGGGGAAGGAAAAATGAGGGTGGGGGGGGGGGGAGACTAGAGAGACTACCCATATGGGTGGATGAGCTTTGGAAGAACAGAAAGGGAACAGGTGGGGGGAGGGGGACGAGGAGGGGGCCATCACGGATGTTTGGGTAGTTCCAAAGCCGGAGAGGCACTAATATATACCTGTCACCCCACCCATGGAGAGGTGAATAAGAATCCCGCAATTGAAGGCTGCTATGAGCCTACGCCAATAGCACGTCGCCTTTCTTCTCGGAATAGTTTTTTGTTGGGTGGTGTTCCCCTGAATATATATTACTCTCAGGTTCAGGTTGCGTTCGCCTGCAAAAGCACAGGGCTCAGCACTCACACGGGCGGCGGAACTACCAAAGCCATTGCAGCAGTGTTTATACGGTCTTTAAATCTTTACATGGTACCAGGAGTTACTTACCCATCAATGCTACAGTGAGTAGTCCTCGGCGTGCAGCAGTGAATAGCGGAATTAGACGACAACTAGTATACATATGGTTTACAGATGCCCGAGGTAATGAGGGAATGCAGTACGTCCCCTTGGGAGGGGGGAGGGTGTGGGGGGGGGGGGGTGGAAGGAATCAAGTAGAGCCAGAAGCCGCTACCCTCCAAAGCGAGGAAGAAGACGGTGGAAACAAACAAGGAGGAGAGGAAGGAAACAGCAGCAACAGGAACAACAGATGTAAACAGGCAGCGGGAGCGATAGGATAATCCGCCGCAGGAAGCTGAGGAGAAGGGGGAGGAGGAGTTAGACAAGGAGCAGGCGTGGCGAAACAAACAAGGAAGTCGCAGTAGACGCAACAGTACAGGCATACGTAATTACGTATCCCCACCCCACCCCCGTCCCCCAGTACAATTTGTACAACACCTGGGAAGTATGAAGTATGTATCCCGATATTGCTTAAAAGAGCAAGGTGAAACCCGGATAAAAATCCTAGTTAACCATGTGGACCCGGATAAAAATTCGAGTAAACTATGCGAAATCTTATATCTGATGTGGTGTCCCATGCTACATTGGTGTTGTGTGCAGAGGTATACGTAATGTGAGCATAATATATGGCGAAAAAGGTGACGAAACAGTTGAGAAGACCAGCTGGAAGCGGAACCTTCGCATCCTCCCACCCTTGTCACCCCCATCACCACCACCATGACCGCCACCTCCGGGCCATTCCTTGTGGAACAGAGCTGGAGAGCTGTGAGGTGCAGAATCTGGATATCCAGCTCAAAGGGTAACTAGCAGAAATGCCAGGACAAGTAAAAATTAATTTTCCATTCATATATATCCACTAGTCAGCTGTTACAGGGAGCAACTGTAACTTCATAGCAGCCACAGGAAAACGAATTCCAAAAAAAAATTAATGGTTTCCAAGCAAAAAAAGAACAAGCAGAAGAAGGGAGAAAAATGTTACTGTTAGCTAGAGCAGCACAACAGAAGCACGAAGAAGAGAGATGGATACATACAGAAGGCGCTGGAGCACGGCGCTGGCTTTACATGGCGATCAAAGCACAAATCTTGGGCATCTCTGTTACCTCTCATCCTCCATCCAAATGCACTCAATTTCCGATTTTGACTCCATAATTCTATTGGGGTAGCTCATAGCTGGGGGTTGAAGTACTGCGGCTTGAACACGAACCTAATCTCGACGAGCCTTACTTACTGAATTCTCCCGCTACGCCTCACCGGAAGCTGCAGAGCTCCACTTCCTCATCCATGGGAGCTGGCAGATTAAGATCTATCAAGGTCTCACAGCCGAGCTTGGTAGTGCCGCTGATGTGAACAGAAGAACTGGCAGCAGCGGAAGCAGTAGTGATAGAAACATCGGGAGCAGCAGCAGTACTATTAGGTGCTTGTGCTGTACTGGGATTGGTAGCAGTAGCAGAGTAGCCAAGATGAGATCTCTTGTGGCCACCCAGGGCCTGGCCGGAGCCGAACACTCTGAAGCAAACAGGGCACTCGTGGATCCTCCGTTCGGAGGCGGAGCCCGCATTCACCTCGGAATCGGCGTCCTGGATCTGGTTACCCACCTGGGCATGCTCGCCTTCCTCTTCCTCTGCGTCGACGACGACCGGGGACGGCCCCTCCGATGGTGGCGCGGCCGGGGCGCATGCTCTGATCTTCTTGTGGCTGGCGCGGTGGCCGCCCAGGGCCTGATACGAGCGGAAGACCTTCCTGCAGGTGCCGCACTGGTACCTGCTCCGCCCTCCCCTCCGCGATCTAGCGTTGGCCGTGCGCTTCTCCTCGGAGTCATCCGATGGTTGCTCCTCCTCCTCCTCTTCCTCCTGCTCCTCCTCCCGCTCCTGCTCCTCCTCCCCTCCTTCCCCCACCAGCTCGTCCCTGCTGTCGGTGGTCCAGACGTCGCGGGAGAGCATCATGAGGGATCGGGCGACGTCCTCCTCCGGGGTGGTGTCGGAGATGGAACTGACCGGCTCGGGCTCGAAGGAAGCCTCCGGCTTGGGTGGCGACAGCCGGGAGAAGCGACGGCGGCGCTTGGATCGGCGTCGGAGGGATGGCGGCTTCGACGACTCTGTCTCGCTCTCCCAGTCTTGGAGCACGACGGAAGACCCCCCGCCGCCGCCAACGCCGGCGACGTAGTCCACGGCAACAAAGGTGGACGAGAACTCCGGATCAACAAGCCGGAAGCTTTTCCTCGGATTCTCGCGCAGCCCGTAGAAAGCGAGCTGCTTCGCTTCCTCCGCCCCCGCCACCACTTCCCCGTCCGCTGCCAGAGCTGCTGCCGCTGCTTCCCGGTCTCTCACTTGGGCTACTTGCTGCGCTGCTCCCAGCTCCCCCCGGGAGGCGGACGAGCAAGAAGACGGCGAGGGGGACGGGGTGGGCGAGGGGGAAGGTGAGTAGCCCTGCGCCAGCTTGGCCTTCTGGGCGACGGCGGCCGTGGCAGAGGCCGCATGAGACCGCATGTGGCCGCCGAGGGCCCTGCCATTCGAGAACCGCCGGAAGCAGAGCTTGCAGGTGTGCCTGTCCATCCCAGCGCCTGCCCCGCCGCGCTGCCCGGGGTCTCACTCACTCCCTCTCTGCGTCTCTGTTCCCTCTCGACAGCTTTAGAAGGGGAGAGAGGAGGGAGAGAAGAGAAGGATGTTCGATGAAGAAAGCATGGAGAGGTGGGCGAGGCGAGAGTGGAAGCCTAAAAGCCTAAAAGGAGTAGGTGACAAGCAAACACAACCCCGTACATACCGAGAGAGAGAGAGAGAGAGAGAGAGAGATTAGTAATAAAAACCCTAACAATTAAACATTATTATAATTAACGTTGGATTTAAACATATTAAGAGAATATCTCGGAGAGAAAGGTGGTGGTAGAATGAGTTAATTGAGGCGGTCGGTTGTTATCTCTTTCCCAGAATCTACAGAGAGGGTTGTGGTGAAAAAAAAATAAAGAAAAACCTCTGAGTGGCAGCTAGAGAGAGAGAGAGAGAAGAGGAGAAGCAGGTTAATATTCCTACTAAAGTGGTGTTCATGCATCACATTCTCCCTTTACTTTCTTTTCTTTTTTTTCTTTTTTCTTATTTTCACTCCTCCTTTTTGTTTTCCCCCCCTCCATGCCTTTTTCTCTACCCTTCCTTTACATGGGTCACCCTCTCAAAATCCCCCGCCCCCTCCAACCCCACCCCCACAACGCGTTTGCCTCGTCAAAAACCAGAATCACATCTGTACGGACGGGGGGATGCCGCAGGGGAAGCGCAGGGTTAGGCAGCGGCCAGATGCGGTTGTTGTTAGTTGTTACTGGCACCGAAGGGGATGGATGTGGCGTGAGGCCCAACCGCAACGTGAGATGCCCTCCCCCCCCCCCCGGGACCAGTCTTTCATTTTTCTCGTTTCTGAGTTTGGAAGCGTGGCAGCCGGGAGCAGAGAGAGAGAGAGAGAGCGAGGCCCTTTTCTATCATTTCCATCATAGAAAGAAAGCAGATCATCTATATGTTCGATGGTGGGTAGAAACAGAGCTTGCCATAATGTCGAGAGATTGAGTGAATCAAATCATTTTTAATATGGTACATGTCATTTAATTCGGATTTTGTGCGATTAAACTCTTGTTTAATTATTTTTTATAAAATAATTCAGATCAACTTGTTATCATATCAAGTTGGATTAATATATAACTAATATATATATATATATATATATATATTTATTTATTTATATATTTATATATGTGTAACATTGTCATACAAATTGTGTGTAGAGATCAATGTTATCAAAATCGAATGGGTGCCCAATGAATTAGTTGGATTCGAATCGATTGGACTGTTCAATCAAAACAATTTGAACCGTCACGTCATCATAATAATGATATATAGTCCGACCCGATTCTATAATCTAAGATAATAAGAAATAAGATATAATGATCAAAATAAATAAGCATACATGTATAATTATTAATCATGATTATGTAATTATGCAAGTAAAAAAATAACAATAACATGGTTAAATAAGCGGACCTTAAAATTTTGTAATATTTTATTGGTCTTCACTCTTCACAATTTTGTAATATTTTATTGGTCTATATAACTAAAATAAAATGATAATAATACCAAATCAATAATAATAAGATAATTTTATTCACATATAAATATTATTTTGAATATTTAAATATTTTTATTTTTTATTTTAAATGGTGAATCGAGTCGGACCAGTTCGGATCGGTTCACCGATCGAACCAAGGTTCATCCGATTCACCCGATTCTTTAACACTAGAATGGACCGATCTTATAATCGGACAGATTCCTGGATCGATTTACGGTCGAACCGATAACACCGGCAGAGATTTAAGAAGGAGGTTCATAATTAAGATCTCATATTAAAAATTATAAAAATAGATATGTGTTTAAAAACAAGATTTGAGTCTTTTTTTAGAGCATGTTTATCATTAAAAGGGATAATACCCTAATTATTAAGAAAGATCCGATCTCTTTTGAAGACCCTTTTATCAGTAAAAACAAAGATAAAACTCTAATCACCTTGAGATGTAACGGGGATAATAACTCGTTCCATCATTGACGCATCTACATCTTCTGAGTAATTAAACCGGAGTTTTAAAGGGCATGGGCTTTGTGGTGAGACGATGTGGGTGGGGATGTATAAGAAAGAAAAAGAAAGGAAAGATCGTGTGCGACCTGTGAACCGGATCGGGCAGGTCAAGCTAGCGCGCTGCTGGTGTTTGCTGTAACGACAGGGCTATAAAATTAACAATACACTTGGCAGCGCATATCTACCCTTCTCTCCCTATCTATCCTGTTCCTCTTAATTATCCTTCTCTCCTCCACATGGATTAAATAAATCTAATTACACCGTAAGTTTCTAAGTTCACATATAATTAATGTTTTGAGGTCAAACCCAAAAAAAAAACCAGTATTCCAAGGGGGTCCCGGAGAACCCTCCCGTTCCGCGGGTAGATGCCATTAATTTCATTCCGACTCGGCTTTTCTGTGTGCCTTCTCTGCGCATGCACCCCCACCCCGTCGCACACGACTCGGTCCATAACGCTTCCTCTCCGTTGTACACTTGTACACGGGCGTCTCCGGCCAACTCGCCACATATGGAGGTCTCTAGCTAGGGATCCTGGGATAACTCGAATTAAGTTGACTGATATATATTATTTAGAACTAAAGACCAGTGTTATCAGAATCGGATCAGACTGATCGGTCGGATCGGTTGGACCGTGAACCGGTCCGATTAGGTCCGGTCCGATCAAATGGTAAAAAATCGTCCGAATCGCGGTTCAACCGTTGAAGCGGTTCGGGTCGGTTCGACTCTATTCTCCCGCCAAAAAAAAAATAAAAAATAAAGGCTCTATTTCCAACATATAAATGAAGATATTTGAATCAACATAAAGACTCTATTTCCAACAAGTAGTTACACGTTATTCTCTATATACACGTATGTTTATTTATTTTGATCATTATATCTTATTTGAGTTATTTCTTATTGTATTAGATTATAGAATCGAGTCGGACAATATATATATATTATAATGACATCACGGTTCAAATCGGTTCGAACCAACCGTCAAACCGATTCGAACCGAATCAACTCATTATCCGGTTCAGACACCGGTCCGATTCTGATAACATTGTTAAAGATATATGAAGATCTTTTTTAAAATGGTAAAATAAAAGGTTGTGATCGAAACTGTCGAATTGAATGCAATTCGAGGCTTAAATTACTTTACTAATTAACCTTGTTTGACGCTAGCCATCACTTATGATGATGTTGACCAAATCTAATCCATGCATGACTCCATGAGTTGCATCACCTCGACACATTAATTTTCTGACCCGCCGACGATTCTGGCCGGGCGCGTGCAGCAGCACTCGGTCAGCCCCGCCGGCGATGCCCTTGTTCGAGCGCCGTACGTCCTCCTCCAGTTCACATTGGCTTACAAGGGAAGAGAACAGAACCATGCATGCACCCCAAGAACAGAGGAAGAAAAGATCAAAACATACGAATGAAGTGGAACAAAACATACTGCATGCCGTGTGGTCACTGTCCTGTTAATCTTGTTCTTTCTTAATTATCTTGTATCGGTTATATACTCAATGGTTCTTCTGACTGTTCATCCCCACGTATAGTTTCATGAGAACTACGTAGTACTATTTCCCCCATGGAGACGTCGGCAGAGGCGAGTGCGGGAGGGTGTGTATACTCGAGGAAGTTTAATATCTGATCCCCCTGGCCCTTCCCAACCCACGAGGGGAAGAGGGACCTCTATGAGCTGGCCAAAGGAAGATTAGGAAGGAGAACATCTGGGATAGGATAATGTGCCAGTGCCCCCCACAGTTTCACACGCAACAACAGTCTTAAAAGGCAGTAATGACAGCCGTCTGATGGCCATCCGGCTCCTGGGGCTTGCCCTGTTGCCCACGCCTATAAATGGGTTCATGCATATATATACATATATATATATATATACGTGATGCAAATCTGGCGCTAGCGAGGGGCAAAACTGTTATACGACAAACACACCACCAAGTGAGAAGAAGGCTTGTGAGTGATGGTCCTTCGTCTTGATCTGACCGCGCCATCACAGAACGAGTCCACAGAGAGAGGGAGGGGGGTGCTCCCATCGCATGCAGGTGTTTCGCCGCCCTGGGCCACGCGGCCGACCTGACGGGCGGGCGCTTTGAAGGATAGATATGGGAATGCGACGTCGCAGCGGCTCGGACCACCTGTGCTTCTTCCGATGCGAATGCCGTTGTCACCATTTTTCCCGTTGTCACCATTCTTCGTTACGTTCCCGTTGTCACCATTTTTCCGCTTTGCAATTTTGTCCACTATGCTATACAGAGAGAAGAACTGAAACGTCTACAGTTTTAATTAGTAGGTTGAACTTGATGTTGAAGATTAGGTCAAAAAGTCAGACATGCAGAGTCGGCGTTCCATGGCTGTGAAGGGCTCACTGGGTCCAGGACGTCGGTATACGGTGGAGTTACTTCAGCCCTTGTTGAATGGCCTCGTATTAATGATCTCACCACAAAGAAGTAGAACACTGTAAACCCCGCCCCCCCCCCGCCCATGTTGTACGTGAGGCAAGGAAGATTCCTCGGAAAGATGACTATTCTTCTTACTTGTTTGAGCCCAGGACTGTTCACCCGCGACTTTTCACATGCTTCACATTTTAGTCATATGCTCTTGAGATAAGTATTCGAGAGTTTTTAATTTTAAAAAATATTGTCTCCAAATCCAACCTCTTTTTATTGGGAGATTTTATCTTGACCTCGTCTCTTTCTCACTGTTAATTAGAATAATCTCTTAAACCCTCTTTATTAAACGAAGTAGATATTGTATTCGACCTCGGAAGGTCAAATACGGTACCGAGATCGGTTAAGAAGCATGTGTGTGAGAGGAGTGTGTAGACCCCTCATTCTTCTCTCTCACCGGATAGCATATTCCCCGTATACTAACCGATTAACAAAGAGGGCTTTAAGGGATATAAAATGACAGTATACTTGTAATAATAGAACACTCTCTTCTTAACACCTCAAGTTTGTGAGATGTATCGATAACCCAATTTAATAACTCTAATATAATGTCAAAACTCATTATAATGATCTGGGTCGAACACCCTGAATTTGCCATGATCCATTAATTGATAGAGATTAAATCTACTTGTACGTGAAGGGGTGTGTTAAAATAATCTCATATTGAGAATAAATAAAATCACAACACAATTATAATAGTATATATAGCCTTCTCCCCTTAATCTTGTAAGGTATTATGCTTGACATAGGTTAAATTAGTCTACACATGAAGTGTTAATGTAATAAAACCAAAATATACTTATAACACTGGAGTCTTCTTCATTTAACATCTTAAGATTTTAGTTGAATGACTTAATTTAATAACTCTAATATTACTAAGAGCTGACAAATCAACTAATTGGCTTACTCTGAACTTTCAATAACACTAATATATATATTATTACTAAGAGTGGACAAGTCTGAACCTGACTAACTCTAAACTCTAATTAATAGAAAGTTAATTACGTTAGCATACATCAACCTTCACTAATAATTATAAAATCACTTCTCACCCATTAATTAAATCTCGGGCTCAGTCTACCGAGAAAGAAGAGAGAGAATGCGGACTGAAATCTACTCCAAACACTAGAGAGAGAGAGAGAGATTTGCATGCTTCAAGCTCGATCCGAGAACGCCCATCTATGGAGTCCGGTCAAATGGCATCGGGCTGCACGCGGTTATGCATCCGGCTGTTCGACGACATCAGCTCGTCCCGCTGGTGCATTAATGTGTTCAAAGCCAATGGGAACATGTCACGAGCTCACGTCTCGGTGCAAGCCTGGTGTGTACTCGTACGACCCACACCCAATTATGGTCGGACGGCTCGGCCGGCCGGGCTTAGGCTTCCGACTTTGCAGAGCGCAGAGGCAGCTGTATTTAATGGCGAACACGGCGGGGGTACGGGCGTCGCCGGGCGCGGGGAGGGGCCGTCACTTGGGGGATTCACGGTGTGCGGACGGACATGAAGCCCCTACACTGCCACCGATGGGCCCGGCAACTAGGGGGGGGGTCTGTGTAGTACAAAGGGAGAGCAGGATTCGCCGTCAAGTGGCCGGAGGTGGTGACCGGACCCAACCGGTCTCAAACTCTCATTGGCAGGGCCGTGAGAGTTTTCACATCAGTTCCATCGAGCTGACGTCAATTATGTGAACTTATTGTCAATATACCAGTTATTGTAATGTTGGAAATTGTGATAAGATACGAATAATTTATTTGATTTGGGGGACATGGGTCGTCTGTTATTATTATTTTTATGTTAGATTTGACGCTGGTTCTCTTTAATGGTCGGTAAACTAATCCGGATTTTACAAGATGTAATTAAGGAAGGCGTCACCCAATCCCCAGTTTTAGAGTAAAAATACTGGTAATTTGGGAGTCAAATCTCCGAAAATTAAGTATCTTTCCAAGAGAAGGCTTTTTTTCATTATGAGGAGATTTCAACGATCTTAATTTTCATTCTCTCTCGATGTAACAATTTTACATTCAGAAGGTTTTTAGAGAAGGATTATTCAAAAAATTTAGAGTCTTTTTATATGAACGTCATTGTTAGAGATTAATTTTTAAAAAAATTATTCCTAAAAATACATTAACAGATATATCACTGTGTAAATTTGAATTGTATAAAAATATCATATTTATTCACATACATATTATTTATTTTTATCGACAATCTGTAAAAAAATCACGTTTAAATGATATTTATATACTATTTAAATTATATCAGTGATGTGTCTGTTAATATATTTTTAGAAATGATTTTTTATAAATTTACCTCTAACAATAATTTTTATGTAAAAATCTCAAAAATTAATTGTGAATTCTTTAATTTGAGTGAGCATGACTTTACCAGAATAGATGCCACACAGATATAATTTTTATTTTTTATGTCAAAATGCAAATTCCAGATTAACCCTCACTCATACTAGTGCACACGGATTGGGTGGTTTGGATTAACACACTCGCTAAGCAAAATCAAGATAAACTAAACATAAGTTAACTCAGGCTAAATGTAGACTGATTAACTTTGACACAACCTGCAATTCCCAAAGGTGCCAAGAGGTTCAATAATAGCGCGTTTAATTATTACCGAATAGGATGTAGACTGTTGTACTTCTCCACCCCATTTCAAACCCAAAAACAAAACAAAGATATTCCATGCTGTTAAGTTTCCAGAGCAGATAGGGTTAATTAACTTTTCCCCAAAGTTAATTCATTTGGGTTAACTTAATTACACTATCTTTCTAAGTGGGTGAGACAATTTTGGAGTTAATTTAGAGTTAAGTCATGGACAATCGAATCAGTAAAACAAATAACTCAAGATTAAAAGTGAGTTAACTCTGAAATAATTCTAAATTATAAATTAGGTTAGCAAGGTTAAAACTAAAGAGATCTTTAAAAAAGATCTATGTAATGGGAAGAAACCCTGCCGTCGTAGAAAACATATAACCCACCCTTTTCTTCTCGTGTGCTTGCTCTCTCTCCTCTCCTCCATCCCATCCCCTACACGTCCACCCCTGCCATTACAGCCATTGATGTCTCCGCAACACCCGCCACTGCCAGTTGTGTAGCACCAGCCCCGTGTCCTATAGCTGTCCACCCCCCCCCCCTCCTCTTGTTCGTCCCTTCAAATCTCCTCCTTTTCTCACCCCCCACTCTTCCCTTGATATCACTCTCTTCTAGCCTCCTCTTCTTTCCCTATGTGTTCTATATGAGCACAAACCTTCACCTAGGGTCCCTTTGTTAACCAAGCACCATTAGCCCAAGCGACCCCGGGGGTGGCTTGCGCTAATCAAGCCCGGTTAGGGTGTTTGTGTGTGAGGAGAGAGCGGAGCCCACCGCTCTCTCTCTCTCTCTCGTCGACTTTCATATCCTACCCGGATGTCAAAGCGACCCCTAGAGAATCAAAATTGCCCGATGCCCAATTTGTTGTGTAGTTCGTAGCCCTAGAAAGAAATGCTTGGGTTCATTTAAACGAGCCTTGTTAAACATTGGAACAGTAGATGTTAAAACTTAAGGGCCGATTTGATAATAGAATTGTCAGATAATACGGTATACGACGAGAGAGAAATGGGGGTGGGGCCCACACCCTCCCCTCACACACAGCCGCGTTGTTCGGGGTCGAGCGACGTGTTCGACCCTCCGAGGTCGAACATCGTTATACTACAAGAAAAACAAAGAGGGCCTAAAAATATGTGCTCCGTGCCATAGAGATCCAAGTGCCCATGGTACCGAAATGATCGTAGAGCTCCGATATGGTACCTTTCATGTGGCCTTCTCAATATGTCGCTGTAGGGAAAGCATGGCATGGCATGGCATGTGCCATGCACGTCTAACGAAGGGGTATAACACAGCAAATGAGAATAATCCCATACAGTGAATTATGATCTAATTAGAGTCTAGTGAATTGGGTTATTTGAGGGTTCCATTAATAAAATCATATTATATTTTAACATGTTTACAATACAGAATTATTTTAATACGTCCCTTCAGGTGCAGATCAATTTAAATTTTGTCACGTGAATCACGATAAACGTATGATCTGCGGTCTAAATTATAACTATAGACTCTGACGTCATATTAGAGTTTATTAGAATGAGACATCCGACTCAAAATTTTAAAATTTTAAGTGAATATGAGTCCGTTAATATAAGTACATTATATTTTAACTCGTTTCTAATACAAGATTATTCTAATTAACATACTTATCAATATGCTCCTTCAATTATCACCTATTTTTCATAATTAGATATCTCTATTTGTTCCCCCTGAAATGTGCATTAATTCTGAAATCGGTGTCCTTGCTTCTCTTTTTATCACTCACAACACGAGGTTAAGTTCCCTCGTAGAAAGTCTTGAATTTTATTAGATTCGGTGTTTCTAATCGAGAGTGATGGATTTAACCTTCAGCAACACTCAACTACTTGATTTACACCTTAAATCTCATAAGCAAAGTGCAATCTATCGTGCCCTTGAACGTGGCTCTACAGCATTCTTCAAAAAGTCGTTTCCCTTCTAACTTTGAAAAAAAAACTTGTGCTTCATTTTTCGAATTTTAAGTTCTCAGCCGATGAAGGGAGTTGGTGTTGCCACTTTATTTTTGGACTACGGTTAAATTTCCAAAAGTATTTTTTTTTACTTTTTTTATCAGGTGATACAAGGAATATTAAATATTTTTAATTTTCTTCTCGTCGAAGAGAGTTCTAAGTTCTAACTTACTAAATAATCTTCTCTTAAATTAGTGATTAAGTGATCTTTTTTCACAAAGGCAGTGATGAATCCATCACTTAGATGACCATTCTAGACTTGGGAATCTCAACGTAGTGACAACCTTATTGTGGACAATGCCCTTTATGGATGATCCGAAAATAATACGTCCCCACAAATCTGAGGAATAAATTCTCCTCCTCTCCACTATCCGGAGGAAATTTTGGTTCCTAATCCTCTCCCTTACAAGAGAAACTTTTATATCACCAGACTAGAAATCTCTCTCGACAATAGTTTTTTTTTTTTCGTATAAATTGACTTTGCACACTTTACTTACTCTAGATATAGATATATATATATATTGTTAATTTAAAATTTAATACAGTTAATTTGAGACTTAAATTGAACATCTAACTTCTTGAGTTCAAATTCAGTAGGATCATTAATTGAAGTATTATCTTAATAGAGTCACTAATTTAATAATTTCGGGCCCGTGACACGGTTAATTTTCCTCTAAAAACTAGTGATGTCTTACTTCCAGGCTGTCAGCGCTCCCTAGCACAACATGGAAGTTGTAAGGTACGATCTCCTCGGAAATAAAAGAAATAAAACAGAAGATCTCTTCTTCGGGGAATCTTCCCCTTGAAAACGCCGATTCGGGCTCTGTGGGTATAGGCAAGAAAACACATATCGGTAAATTTATTTCGTAAGGGCGAGTTTGATAACGGAGTAGGTTAAGGGCGGGTGACCGATCTAAGATAGTCAACTCGACCCCTAATTATAATCGGGATCGATTAACTCATTCCACATATTTCTTAGGAATGATTTAATCCACTTTAACCCTATCCGACTCCGATTAAGAAAAAAATATCAAATAAGAAATAACTCACCCGACTCGATTAACTTATTCTACTCGAACTTAATCCGTTATCAAACAGGGCCTAAGTTAATTAATTAGATCCAATCTAAGGCGGTGTATATGTACAAGTTAAGGGGTTTTGCCTCAAAGAATAAAAGAAAATGGAGATGGAAATGGCGAGGACCCACCCAAGCAAGTTAGTTCGTGGCATGCACAGTGGTCAGGCCAAGGGGACCCAAGATAGGGCACAAAAACTCACCGTAATCAGAAGAAAAGGAAAGAGAAGCAACAATCCCATATGGGCTTAAAGCCCCCAAGCCACATCTTGCACTGTGTATGCCTGGTGGGAGTTGGTCACCATGGCCCACGCCTTCCCCTCGGTCACTGCCCTTCTGTTTGGTAGGCTTTTCCATGCATGGTGAGATGTTGGTTCTTGTGACGATGGTGAAATGGTGAGGGCAGGCAAAAGGCCAGAAAGTGAGGAGGGGCAGGGGGATCTGGGAGTTCTTTGTCATGCAGTCCCCTCCCACACTTATTCGAGCTCCAAGGGGTCTTCCCCATCAGCGTTGTGTATGTAATTTTTAGGGTTTTTTTTGTTCACATCAGCGCCGTCCGTCGTGTACCGACACAAGAAGACACCGACCCAGATGGAGACGAACGCATGAGGAAGCAACTTTCCATTAACAACACGAAAAACCAGAAGAAAATGCAGAGGGAATAGTGAAATACCATCCGTGAGGCCCACCGCAGTTTTTCGTGTCACCCAAAGGCCGTATTCCTGTTTGGATACGAGTGACGAGTATGTCCAAGTTTGGTATGTATTGGGGTAGAGCAGAGTTAGAACTTACTTGTTTTAATTTATTATTTACCTTTTCTTCTCGTAGAGTTAAAAAAGTGACATGAGAACATTCATTTTAATACTCAATATAACACTTAGGTAAGTGACATGAGAACATTCATTTTAATACTCAATATAACACTTAGGTTTAGTTTGGAAAGGATAACAAGTGTGAGGATTTTTTCAAAATCTTTAGAGAGAGAAGAAATGACTTTTAGATATTTTTTTAGCGATTTTGAGTTTTTCTCTTTTTTCTTCCTATCTTTTTAAATCTTAAATTTTGTATAAAATAAAAATTGATGAGACATTGAAATATTTAAAAGTATTTTTAATTAGATGAAAATTTTAATGATTGAAATCCTCAAAATCTCTTTAAATGTATGTTCCAAACATTACCGTAGAACTATCTATAGAGAGGGAGTTTTCGGCATTTAATTCTCCTCCCATATTTTCAAAAAAAAAGTGACATGAGTTTATATTGTGGTCTGCGTGAACTCTCTCTCTCTCTCTCTCTCTCTCTCTCTCTCTCTCTCTTCAGTCCCATCAATTTCAGCCGAATCCATAGAATAAGTGTAGAGCAAATATTACTCTTCATGGAAGATAGTGTGGAATTGGTATCCCACAAGAGACTTCTATCTTCGAGATAGATCCCTGACATGACAGGCTTCATAGGCCGGTCATGCTCGGAGCTACATGCTACTTTCAGCCAAACAGTTCTACACTTCTACCATTAATAAACTTCTCAGTGTTCGAAGGCAAGTTCGTAATTGGACACTTCACTTAAGTTTTTATTCTTCCTTCGTATATAGTCTTCCCTCCTCAAAACCAGAGAATTATAAAGAAGATGCTACTCTTGCAGCGGAATCACATTATATAAAAAAAAATAGATAGGTTCATGAGCAACAAAAATATCTTGGTCCTCTTCTCTTTCTTCGCCGATCTATATATCAACATGTTTCACCGAAGAATCGTTGAGGGGCAAGCTGATTGCTCCTGTGTATGAGCCTTTACTTCTTAGACCTGCAACTCAAGAGAAGAGATTAAAGGAGGTGTCACTGTTGACCGAGTCTTACGGTGAGAGAGCCCACGTTTTGGACAAAGGTGAGCGAACGTGCAACAGTGCACGTCCACACAACCTCACACCCGTTTTGCAGTTCTCTATCTCTTTTGATAGTTAGGCTTCGTATGGGACATATGAGTCTACGTATAGGATTCCTTTAATGGGGAGAAGGTTACACATACATCTACGTTGAGAATTTGGTCTCTATCATGTTGCAGTCGGTGAGAAGAATCTAAGAGGAATACCCATTGCTCTTGTTCTCTCTCTCTAAAGAGTACCGACCTACATAAAGGGAAGACGATTTTGTCTTCTCGCTCCGTAGACGAGGACAATCTCGACGCGATGTACTCTTCGTCAAGCTTTCGACATCCCAAGATGTCACTCTGTAATATCTCTTGTCGCTTAGATCTATTTTATTGTGGGATGTCATCATATTTCGTTGTACACTCTGATCCGTTCAGTTGGTATCAGAGTAAAAAATTATATTTTAAATTAATGTGCATCTCACCAAATTCGAAAAAAAAAGAATCAGAAGGGTTCCCCGGCATGCGCCCAAACTCCTCGGTAACTTCGGCTGGCTGAAGTAGTCTTGCTGGTAGACTGGTTATATATTCCACAACATCTCACAGTTTGTTTGACACATTCAATAAGGCTGATGTGGGTGGGTTAAGGATCAGGTGGGTGGGACATATTAAATATTAGCTTTTTAAAATCTCAGAAACTCAATTTCGACTTTCTAAAAAAAGGCTCATAAATAATTAACTACTGTGTCAGCTATTATGTACCAAGGAGGGGGAAAAAAACAAAGATCACTCTCACATTATTAATTGTTTAGGATTAATGTGCTAATAGAATGCCCAGCTTTTGAAGGATTGTTGGTTGATTTTTGGAATGATAAACTCCTGTTAATTTGGATGCAACCTATGAGAACTTGAATAGGTTTATCATAAATGTATTTATCATAAACTCATTTTGTACTAACTCATGTTAATTTAGCTATTTGTATGTAAACCTAATTAGTGAGTGTGCAATAAACTCAGTTTACAGAGGGAGAGTCTTCTTCAACATAAACCAACTCAAAGTGGGCTTTATGGAAAATACATTTTTGAGGAGATCCTGAGCTTATAGTAAACTCAAATGAGTTCATGATATAAATCTATTTTTTAACTATACCCAGACTAAGATTATAACAAAAAATGAGTTCATGATAAACCTAAACGTATGCATGGCTTGCATCCAAATAGGCCCCAAGACTTGCAGCATAAGGCATGATCAAGTTCGATCTTTAACCAAACCATTGGAGTGCGTAAAGCCAGAATTCAATTATGCCTCTCTAATTAATATATATATATATATATATATATATCAATATTACACTTCAATTTTAAAAAGAGTTTCAAAAGTGCTACATTTTTAGCTTTAAAATAATAAAAAATAAAAGTTTTAAATTATAATGGGCATTTAGAATACCCATCTAGTCTATCAAGTCTCAAGTCTCGATCGCCTCCAACGTTGGTCCAAAGGTTTTGTGCCTGGACCCAAGGCCCAGCTTGTTAACCTACAAGGTAAAGTTTAGGAGCTAAAACCCAGAGACTGAGTTCAGAGAAAGGTTCATTGTACACCCAAGTATACTGCACACTCTGAGTGTATAATATCTTTATATTTTTATTTTTTAAAAAAAAATAGAGTCACTTCTGATGTATCCTAATTCGAGATGTAAGTCACGACATTAATAGATTATTCAAATAATAATAATAAAAAGAAACAGGTTGAATGAATAATATTAGGTTCATTCTTTTAAAAATCGACATGTTTTATTTTTAATTTTTTAGATAATTAGATGGTGACGTTATTTACACTCCAAATTAAGATATCTTAGAGGCCACTCTAAAAAAAATTAAAAAATAAAAATTTAAAGACATTACACATCCATGATGTGCAGGACACCCCGAATCTACAACAAGCTTCTCTCTCTCTCAGGTGAATGCTCATGGGTGTATCCAATCAGTTGACAACCCTGGACGATAGCACATAGCACATACATTTAATGGGTGCTGCATTACTGGTATAGTGGTATTCAACCTCCTAAGGAAAAAATGAGCTACCATTTTCTTCTTCTTGTTGTTCTACTTCTACTTCTTATTATTCTCTCTCTCTCTTTCGGGTTTACAGAGAGTAAAAATGGTGTTTACGACTTTGTGAATCCCTTTAATGCCTTCATCCAACAACCATGGATATTCTTTTCGTGTGAAAGAAATGGCATCGAGAGAGAAATAGGCACTGCACAACCATGGTGTGGAATAGTGTTATACATCCAGATCTTATTAGTACAGAACCGATGAGATGGGAGCCATTGATGCGTTGTGGAGACCACATTAAAAAAAACAAAACAATACGGATGGGGTTATGTCAGGTATTGCTCTAAGAAACTCTACAGATTGGACCTGGTCAGGTTGGCCCAACTAGGGCAGCCGAACTAGCTTAATGGGACCTAGTTTGGAGAGTGGACCCAATGAATTGGCCCCTCAAGTGAGGTCATGTATCCCTCTTTTATAAGAGAGAAAGACTTGCTGCATACTCAAGTCATTTAGGGCCTGTTTGTTTGAGGGATAAATCGGGATAAATCGATATACCCCACTGAAAGTTAGCCTATTCTCTTTGATTGCTCATATAGCTCCACTTTGGTACGGGCTTAACACAGGAATAAGCCCACTTTTGATGTAACTTAACCCTATTTGCTTTGGCGGGAGCACAATTTGATAATCTGCTTAAAAGTGTGATAAATTGTCTTAAGTGGGTTTAACCTATCGCACCTCCACCGGTGGGATATTTTAACCCAAGACCCTACCAAAGTAAAAAGACATAACTCAAGAATATATAAACCCACTTATATTTAATCGGGACTTCTGTAATCCCGTACCAAAGCGGAGCATAAGGTATTTCATAGAATAGACTCTTATCTTGGTTTATCTCGGGATAACGTGATCTATCAAAAAGACATAACAAGGAGGGTTAAGCTTTTTCATAATTCTAAAGAATATTCCGAGTTATCTTATCTCCCAATCAAAATATTTTTTTTATATTTTATGGAATATCTTACGTGCGATTTAACTTGTCCATTTAACATATTCTACAATCAAATAGAGCCTTAGACATTTTAGGTGTGCAGTAAGTTTTTCTATTTTTTTATTCTTTTAAAATATGATGAGGTGAGGTCCACCTCATCTATCTGTTCATGCAACTTAACCTCCCATTGGACAACTAAAAAAACAAAAAAAAACAAATGACTCTTTATTGGGTCCATATAAATTTTTTGAGCTGTATTTTATTTTTTTAGTTTTTGAGACCGTCCGATGAAGAGTTAGGTTATACGGATGGATAGATTAAGTGGGTTCCCATCTCATCATATTTTTTAAAAAAAATACTGCACACCCAAAGTGGGTGACCTGTGTTATTCTCTCATGAATTAGTCTGAAATTGTTTAATATCTAAACCTTTAATTAGTAAACCTGTTTTAGTTAGTAGTACTTGTACCGGGACATCCAACCCGAAAACAGAGTATCTCTTGACAATTAAGTCGATGTACGTAGCTCTGGCAATTCTCAAGTAGGATCACAGAAGTTTTAAAAGTTGACGTTGAATTCAGAAATCATATGATCAAGGGACTTACATGTATAATAACAATATATTCATTTTTCCCATGTAAGTGCGCGTGCGTGAACACACACACACACACACACACACACACACACACAGACTCCTGGGAGAAGTCATCTGAACCTGAAAGCAACACGTATATATATACAACGGGGCATCCTTCCATGCCTCTCTCTCCTAACCCTTTCAGGAGCCCACCAAGTACCGTTAACTAACACCGGCCATAATAACAATTAGATAAGCTTTGGGATTAGCCTAATCCGATTAGGATAGGAGGGGCTTCTCCACGTCAACTTCGCCGTCGTCGTCGACGTCAGCTCCCGGGGGAAGGAAAGCTTCTTTCTTCTTCGCCCAGAGTACAAGGTAGAGTCCCACGAACATGACAAGCATCCCTGCCAGGCTGCGGAAGAAGCAACTCCCATGTTGTTTACATACAGCAGTAATTAATGTTGTTTGTGATGATAATTATAACGAGAACATTGATCTTTTTAAGTTCAACTTCTCAAAAAAAGCATATTTTATTTTAAATGTCTGGTTTAGAATTTAAAGGGTTGAGACGAAGAATGATATGATGTTAAATGCGGCGATTTAAAACCTATTAAATCACTCGTCCCTCGGCGTTTCTCTCTCTCTTTCTCACGCCTATGTATACTCACCATGGCCAGCACTAACTCGCATACAGCCGAGTATTCTACTCTTCTTTCTTGTGTTTTTGCATCTACAAATTTATGTCATTTTCTTCCGTGCTGAGTTCTCCGAAGCAAAGTCGAGTTTTGTCAAAAGTATTGTCGAAGATGTGTCAATTAGAGAGAAGTTCGTCTACTCGAGAGTCGTCGTATCTCTAAAAAGTCGTTAATGTGAGACCCGTACGTCGGACGACAATATAACTCTTAATTAATTCTAATGACTACTCACTTTGACCCAACAGATTATATATATTTCTAAATTTATTTATTTATTTTCAACAATAATATTTACAGCATATACCACTTCTCATTGAAGTAGAGTGGTAATATAATATTTCTCTTCTCCTGAGATCCGAACCCATTAAATTTGCAAATTTCGTACCCCATCAATATATTCATGAAGTTGTAGTACGTACGTACCTTCCCAGGTTGAGGAGCTGCCCCAAGGTGAGTGCAGAGAGGATGGCAGCGCAGACGGTCCCAACGGGGCTGAACATGGAGACGAGGACCGGCCCTCTCTTCTTGATACACCACATCTGGAACGCGACGCATATGCTGGTCGCTGTGCTCCCCTGCGCGCGTGCGCGCAGTGAGGAGTTCGTATGTGAGGCAATCAGTATATATAGCCGTACGTACATCCCCCATACACATGAATCACCGTATACTCATAATTGTATAGTTATCTGTGGCGTACCAGCAGAACGATGCAGGCGACAGTTCCGGCGCCGACGACCGGACTTCCGACGTCGAGCTTCTTCTCTGTAACAAATTGGACGGCCGCGGTGAGGAAGGCTCCGATCAGAGAGGTGATGCTGCACAGGGACAAGGGCGCCGGGAACTCGTTCATCGTCGCAGCCTGCAGTGTACATGTTATGTCTGTCATCTGGAGCTAATTATTTTGAGAGGTTCTACCGCATTTTACAGCATGCCATATAACAATTCCATGGTGAGAAACAAGGTGAAGTTTAGACAGGAATTATAAAGGTGTATATACCTGCAGGACTATGGTGCAGGAGATGATGAAGACCCCGGAAAGGAGGCATATGCAGCCAAGAATCCAGTCCCCATCAGCCGTTGCCGGCGACGGCCCTCTGGGAAAGGGGGAGGGCGTGGACGCCGGTGCTGCGGGGGGGTTCTGCAAGAAGCTCATGGCTATGGCGCCGGCCAGGCACATCAAGGTCCCCACTATCTTGGCTCTGCTGTAGGCGCATCTGATGTCCACTTTCTCAAACCTTGAAAATTAAAAAAAAAAAGCAGAGAAATCACCAGGCTGATCGGGGACCACAGCACAAGCTATAATTATGGGATAACGAAACGTTATAAATCTATTGCGACAGTACGTAGTAGATGGAGGTGATCACACGCCAGATCGAATTCCCCGTCCTTTTCATCAGTGACAGATTCCCGGCCCCGATCCCATCGACCCAATTGAAGAGAGAGTTAACCAGATCAAGTTAACAGGAACTCGATCGACATGGGTCTTAGTGAAGATGTATAGAAGAACTCAGAAGTCAAGATGATCATTCATCTGCGTCACCTAATTGAATTGTCTCACGTATATATCATCGTATTTGCTCGTCTCTGCTTAAGCTAGTGCAGTGGTACTCAAGTTTACAAGAAAAGATTAGGTAGGTTATAGTACGCATGAGTGCTCCAAGATCATCACGAGATGGAGCATAAACTGCATATCCTAGACGAATATTGCAGACGTATAAATTTGGGTGACTCTAGATTTTATCTTTTTTTTGTCGGTAAAAAGATTCTCCAAATTAAGAGAACATTTGAGACTTATTTATAATCACGTGATCATCTTTATAATTTCTCATATAAAATCTTATGGTCTCCTTTTTAAACCTCAAGGGTCACTTTGACAACATAGTTGTCGGGCGATTCCACTAACTGACTAGAGAGAAAGGCACGACGGGACCCGCCTCCTCCTCACACACAAGTCGTTAATCGAGGGCGATTAACGTGCTCGACCCTCTAAAGTCGAGCACGCTAACCGTGCTCGATTAGTAAACTTGTCCCAAATGATCTGATTTTTTAAGTTTAACTCATCTTGATGCCAATGTTTTTGAGAAAAAAAATGTCCTGTACACCCTCTAGCTAGTGCGAGGCTACAACGCCATTGTTCTTGTTCGTTCGATTAGCGTGATAGTTTTGTCTTTACCTCTCATCTATGTGGGACGTACGTACAGGATAGCGACGCGCGGCTGGTCCTTCGTACGACGATGTTTCGATACGCTTGGAACTTGACACGGCGACGACAAGGTTTGTTAAGGAACATCTTGGGGAGGACTAATAAATTATTGCTTCCAAATTAAGATATCCCCCCCCCCCCCCCCGCATATCCAGACATCCTATGCTCTTGCTTTGGGGAATGCCCATATGAATACGATGGGTACACACATAGGAAGAAACGCCCACTAGAAGTGCTCTAATTAATTAAGTCATATCCCAACAAGTGCCTATAAAGTCCGAGGCATTGCTTGGCGTCCAATCCAAGATAAGCATCGAGTTCTAAGAACTCATGGAAGGCAATAATCAAGACCCCATATGCTCGGAGAAAGACTGAAAAATTTACACAAAAAAAACATCAGCTTTTGGAGAAAGATTTTATGAAGATGGTATTGGGTATACACCTGAGGCAAGCAGCAATTATGAAGATGAACCCTGGAGAAAGGTTGGGCATGGCAGAAGCTATGGCGGAGGAAGTCTTCTCTATTCCCAGCAGCATCAACCACGGGAAAGCTGTGCCCCTGCATGCATTTATCACACACACAGAAAAACCCACCTCCACATGATTAAGAGGGAATTAGCAGGCCATGTATATATGGCTCTAAGTGAATGGTAGGCATTCATTAGGTCATCAACTGATCTAAAACTATAGATGATCTTCATCCAGGAAGAAAATAGATAGGAATTTTTGTAAATAAATTATTATTATAAGTGAATTTTATAAAAATAAATTATTATTATAAACTTACGGCGAAGTGAAAGTTCTCACGACGGTTCCTTACCCTCCCAGTGAGACCAGAACGAACTGCAGCATCAACCACGCGCTCAACCTCCTCGGCCATTTCTTCCTGCAACACACAGAACAGAGGCCAGATCCACTGAGAAACACACGTGGAACGTGCAGTGTTGATGAACGGGAAAGCCCAGCGGAGGGATAACCCAAAACCCAGGAAATTATTAAGCATATATATCAAAGCAGATCATCCATGCTCACGTACCTCTCGAGTGCAACCGAGAACGGGGCGAGGAGGGCGAAGGTGGTCAGGTTGCCGGCGATGACGAGGAACAGGGGGTTGAGACCCAAGGAGAGGATGCGGCTCAGGAGCACGGTGTAGGCACCGTATATGAACTGCGTCACCGTGAGCCCGAAGAAGATCACGTACTCCTCCACCACAACACTTTGGCTCGACATCTTCGACGGCGCCGCCGACGTCCGATCCAGACTAACCGGCTCTAGAGGAAGACTGACAAGAAGTTCTTTCAAAAATTGATCATCTGCTCTTCTGTTATTGGAGGTGTTATCGAAATGTCTTAACTCTATAGAACAAATGGGCCGGCAAGTCGAACTTAAAGATAGAAAGATGTGTATATGACTGACAAGGAGGCGGACAGGGAGCTGGGAGAGAAGTGGGGGTGAGGCCGAGAGATCAAGAGAAGGGTGTCAGGAGAGCAAGCGGCAACAGCACTGCCATGTACGTTTTACCACTTGTAACACCACCACACCCGCTCGTTCTCTCGCCATTGCCGACACCTGCCTTTATCATACCCTGTCTCCCTTCCCTACCCTCTCTTCTTCAACTGGCTAGCAACTAGTCTTCTTCCCTTTGTGGTCAGGACACCTTTTCCCTCGGGGGGAAGGACGACGGTGTTGGCTCTTGTTCACCTTCTCCGTTGTTGTGTTCTTAGCTGTGGTTAGAAGGCAAAGGGGGGGCCTGGGTGGGGATCGCCAGGGTATTCCTCTCCCAGCCACACCTGTTTATATAAGGGCTGTCATCTGTCATCTTACACTGCGCTCCCTGGGCTGGGTTCTATCTCCTCATGGTGGGAGAGTGGACTTTTCTGTGTGTTTTCTTGATGATGCGATTCTTGTTGTCTCAAAATATCTTCATCATGCATGTTTTGGATTTTTCTTTTTTTCTGAGCTATGCAAAGTTAATTTACATACTAGCTAGCTCTCACTCTTGTTATTAATACATCTGCTCATGCAACCTTATCACACGAACATAGTTTCAAAACTATCATCTGAGTTAAGTACCATTAATTTTCCGTGTTAGATTAAAATTCTCCGACCAACTTTTTAACTTGACAAATTACCCGTTCAGAGAGAGAGAGAGAGAGAGAGAGTTGACCCAAAAAAACATAAGAATTTTTACATATATACTCTCATAAAATTTGATTTTGTCAAATATATCTCTCATTTGAGCATACTATCATGAATACCTTTGGTTTATACAGAAATGTTACAGTTATATCTCTTTAATTTACTATCGTCGACGAAGGAGAATATTCTGTAAAATATATCATCTACGGTCGTTATATCTAGAGTATATTTGACAAAATCGAATTTTGCAGAGGTATATATACAAAAATTTTACTCTTTAACTCGTACTTAATTCGGATTAAACACACGTGAGTTACGGCGAGAGCATAATCGTGACATTATCCATATTTCGGAGATATTCATGATAATATGCTCCGATGAAGGATATATTTGACAAAACTAAATTTTACATGGGTATATATGTAAAAATCTCAAAAATATATTCTTCCGATCGTTTAAAACCATGGTTAAGAGTTGGTTCCAGCGAGATTAAGTTAAGAAAATTACGCCTTCTCTCGAAGGCAAATTTTAAATTGACTTTTGATGTAGTGGGGGCATATAAGCAAATTAATTGACCAGAATTATAGTTTTGCTACCAACCCTTTGAAAGATGTATGGGCATGGAGATAATTTTAGTGAGGATACAAGTGTCCAGCTATCTTTAATCCGGTATCGTTTGGTAGTAAGATAAGCTCAATGAGAATAATTAAAGTTACTAAAACCATATATATAGATAGTTATTTCATAAACAAGTTTACATTTCACCTTAAAATGGGGATAAGTCAAGCTCATCAATCTACGAGAGTAGATCTTGAGAAATTAAGTTCAAATAATCAAATCACGATGTTGAGATACAAAGACCCAAGAGTCATAAGTATATGAACCATAATATATTTAACTATTACGGGATTATTATCTAGGAGAATTATGCCGGAGATGGGCTGTAGATATTAATTGGGTGGAGGTGACAATATATGAAGTTAGGTCCATGACTCGCTTTGATATCATATTGAATCCACAAAATTACGGTGTCGAGATACAAAGACTCATGAGTCATAAATATATAAAACATAATGACTATTATCCAGAATAACTATGCCGAAATATCAACAGTATCCTCCCACTTTATGAAAAGTGTTAAGAAGAACTGGCTTTCATACGCACCTCAATGCTGTGGGGGCAAGACCGGCGCCCAAATCAGGGCTTCCATTCTTGAGATAAAAATAATTGTAATACTCAAGTCGGATTCAGATTAGTGACGGACATATACACATATAATTAAGTGACCATCTTTCTTGTACGTCTCCATAACTTTGATTAGTGGTCCAACATCAGAGAGGCATTTAATTATGTGGAACTATTTCGCCTGGATTAGTATTCTTAAACACTTTTGCCACGTTTCCCACTCATATATTAGGGATTTTTGTATATATACTCAAGTTTAATTTTGTCAAATATACCTTTCATCGGAACATATTATCATAAATATCTTCAAAATATGAGTAATGTCATGATTTTGCCCTCGTCGTAACTCCCTTATATTTAACGTGAGTTAAGTGTGAGTTAAAAAATAAGATTTTTGTATAAATATTCTTATAAAATTTGATTTTGTCAAATATACTTTAGATCTAACGATCGTAGATGACATATTTTATGGAATGTTCTCCTCCGTCGACGACAGTAAATTAAAGAGATATAACCGTAATATTTCTTTCTAAATGAAAGATATTCATAATAATATACTTAGACGAGAGATATATTAGACAAAATCAAATTTTATAAGGATATATATGTAAAAATATCTATATATTAAGGTCTCTAAATCCACTACCACCAAAACCATCAAGTGTACAAAATCTCACAAGCCTTCTGCATGTAGGGTTAAGAAGGAATAATTCAACTAGGCCCTCTTTGTTAACCGAGCGAGAATACCGTGTTCGACCCCTCTCAGTCGAACACGGTGCCGGGCTCGATCAGTGGCATATGTCTGAGGGAGAGTGTGGGTTTCCTCTCATTCTCTCTCATCGGATTCGACAGTCACCCGACAGTTCGATTGACAAAGAGAGCCCTATAGAATGCACGACTCTTGCTTGGTGAATTGAGGGCTTATAAAAAAAATGGAACATTCATTTTTTAGGAAAAATCACTATCTTGAACTAGATATTTTAAAATATATATTCTATAGATCCTAGTACTAGTTTTACGGTCAAATTTTTATCTCGTTTTTTTTACTTTACCTAGAAAAACATTTTTGAGAGGGAAACAACAAGCTTTCCTGCCATTGGATCTCCATTTCGTCGATCTCTCTCTCAAAATTTAGCTTAAACCAACATGAAATTTGACTTTTGCCAACACCTTTTAGTTATGTGAATCTATTTTTTCTTAAATAATTGCAATGTAAATAGAAACTTGCTTATTTAAAGGAATACAGAAAATTCATGAGCTCCTAACTTAGGCCGGTGTGTCGACAAAGCAAGGATATGCCCTTTTCAATCTGCTCCATGTCGGGGTTACTTGTGAGGACGCAGTTGACTAAGATGATATAGAGATCCCTGTCGTTGGCGATGCGTCTCCATTGTCTTCACTCTTGCTTTCACTCTTCTTGCTTTTGCTTGCACTCCACTCCTCTCACTTCCCCTCCCTTCTAAGGCATGCAGTCCAATACTTCATACTGTACTTGCTGTGTAAGCAAGAGCTTATTGCTCACTACACTCTACTGCAAGTCACACATGAACCCTGGGCCCAATTTTGACAGGAAGTTATCCCGAGGTTAACTCAGATTTAACCCTGGGTTATCCCTCTTACTGTTTTGATTGGTCGAATTTTATAACCCGGTTAAAAGTGAGGTAACTTTGGGTTAACCCCGGATTTACTAACCAAGTTAGAGAGGTGAGTTAAGGAAATATCATATGTAGCACAAGTATCATGTTCCTGTTTGTATGCATGTCATTTTGTAAGATGTTTTCGTCGAGGTCAGCTAGACCTTGAGACCTAAAATTGAGGGCATGTAATCTGCAAAACTTATAATTGGAATTCAATTTTGACTTCTACTTTGTATATATATATATATATATAATAAAAGGTAAAATCTTTTAGGACCTATTTGATAATCGAATAGATATTATGGGGATGATTTATTCGCCAGTTAGCGGCCGATTTCATCGGTGACTATGTTAAACGAGTTTGATGGGCATCCCGATTAAGGCGTCGAATAGACACAAAAATCCATTTTTAGAGATTTTTCTCATTCGAATGCGGGGGCTCGATTACACCACCCGCCCGGTTAAGGCGAGTGGACTAACCCGCTTAATTATCAAAGTCGGCCTTAGGTAATTGCACATCAAGTATTTTTTGGCCCAGCAATTTCATTATTTTCCTAGTGTAGGAAATAATTGAGATTTCACCAAAGTTGAATGAGGGTGGGCAAGATGGAAAATCCTGTACAAATGAGAGGTCCTTTGATGTGCACCTAACAAGAGCGGATTGTGGACCGGGCATAACAGTTCGAGGTCCCATCTCTCGCCACCATCAGTTTTGTGGTAATTACGGGTAGGACTGTCAATGAATCAGGTATATGCTGGATTTTGATCGGCTCAACTCAGGTCTGATTCATCGACATTAAAATTTGAGTTTGGCTCGAGTTCGAGCTATGTCGAGTCGGGTCGAGTTAGATCTGACAGTATTAAAAATATATAAAATTCGATTAAAGTTCGATCTGATCTAATAACTTAAATAATAAATAAATAATAAATAATAATATATTTAATGATATAATAATTATAATCTCATTAAATTAAATAAAATTTTGATGTTAATTATATAATTTATTTAAAAATAAAATTTTAACTTTTTAATCAAATAAAATAACATAATTTTAATTAAGTAATTTTTAAAATTTGAAGATAAAAAAAAGAGAACGGACATGGCTAATCCGCAAGCCGAACTCAAAACCTGAGCCCAGTCTGTGGGCCTAATCTAGTTAGACTTTTAGGCTCGACTAAAAATCTATAGATCGGAAAAGATTTTACAACTCGACCTGAAATCGGGTCAGATCCACATACCTGCTAGACTGGCTCGACTCATTGACAACCCTAACTACCGGACTTAAAATAGCGGCTTTAAGCCTTCTTTGTGTAGCGAAGAGTATTGCACCACCACTCGTGCTCCATTAACGGGTGGAATAGTCAAAAAATGTTCTAAAAGAAATAATAACGATCAAATTTTATCCGAAGTATATATTTGTACAGTCTGATTCATAATTGAATGAATTTAAATAAAATCAAACACTTAAAATAGCGAGAAAGCGATTGGCCCATTATTTAAGATATAATTTTATATTTATTTATTTTTTTGAATATCTTGGGTGAGATCCAACATGACAATATAGTTTTTGGGGGAAAAAACTAAACTACGCCCCGGCATCAAGTGGTACTGCCCGATGAAATCCTCTGATGCGCCGCATGGCCGTCCAATCCAAGTTTGAGTAAAGAATCTTAATTTGAATCACTCTCGAGAGTGATTTATCCGATCCGCATTCATTAAGTCATAGAATGTTTTCATCTTCGGATTTTTTCAAGAAAAAGAAATAATTATAAAAAAGATAAAAAAACTGTCTGAATGTAAAAAAAATGGGTTCATAAATTTTGTAGGAAAACGACTGAAAATATAAGAGAGTAGCGGAAAGTGACTATAAAAATATCATCTTTTCTTACAGGAAACATGGGAAAATAAAATACAAAATAGAAATTATCCTAAAAATATGTGTTTCTATCGAATATGTTGCCTTGTTTACAAAGTATGTGAAAATTATTTGAGAAAAATTAAGAGTTACAATTTACAAACCACATCCTTGAATTGTACGGGGGAAAGGTGCATTTTGGACTGACGAGGTAGTCTCTTGACTTGTTAATATCAGATGGAAAGAGTTCTCGATTGGCTGCACACCCAAGTGCGTAGCGAACAGGGTACACTGCCCCCGTGTCGTTGTATCGCCCCCCACTTCCCCACCCCAACCCCACGGCCCCACCTTGCAGTCCTACCAAGGTCGATAGGAAGAATGGTGGTGTGTTGCGTATTTGGGTGTACAATGACTATTTGTTGGAAGAGTAATAATTAGTGCACTAACTATATATATCGATATAATTAGTATAATATTTATTAGGATTTTTTTTGTATATTAGTCCCTATAAACTTAGGGCATCTTTGATTGAAGAATAGGTTAAGGGGAATACCTTAACCCGGGTTAGGATGTACCAAAAAGTAAACAATATTACTTTGATTGTATTCGGGTTAGCTTATTCCCCCTTTTTGCTAGAATATGCTTAACCTGAATACCATCACTTTTTTGGCCCTTAACCCACCTTTCTGGTGGAATAACTTATTTCTACAACCAAATAGAATAGGAGGAATACGGCGCTGGTATTCAAGTTACCAGGCCTTATTCTCCCAATCAAAGAGGGCCTTAGTGAATTGCCGATTAGACCCTCCATTCTGAATATTATTTTAATAGTCTCTATAATCTTAGTCGTTACACGTTTAAGTCCTTACCGTTCATTCAACTAACTAAACTATAGTTACCTTATACTAAAGGTAATGAAAATACAACCTTACCCCTGGGTTAAGTGTGAGAGTGTGAGAGAGAGATAGAGAGGGGTGCCTCCCCCCCTCCCCTGCGACCTCCCCTGTCACGCCCCGAGCGCAGAAGATTATCCGGAGGCGTGACACGTCTATATAGATCGTGTCAATCATGTAAATATTAGAGTGCACAAATAACTAAGATTTAACTCGAAATTAATACAAATAGTACGAGCTGACAATTGTCACAACTAATCAAAGGATAAATACATATGTTTCCAGAGTCCAACGACTGGGCTTCAAATCTTAAGCAGTTCTAATCAAGTTGACTAATACAAATGACATAGATGAATTGATACAACTGGCATAAGTGAACTAATACAATAACACAAAGGACATCACAATTAACATGACAATTGATGACTCCATTCTACGCTCATCACTCAGACTCATCCCCTTCCGTGTTCTGGCCAATATCCAAACTACCTGAAAAGGTTAGAAAAACAACTAGATGATCGAATTGCTCAGTAGGAATTACATCTCAAGATTTAACATGCTTTAAGTGGTTTACAAGTTCGATTAATGTCAGTAAAGTTATGCATGTAGATGAGTAGATATCAAGGATCGTAAAAATCGACAAGAGCAGTGAAGGAATAACAAGTGAGAGTATAAGGATTCCAACTTCAATGCAGCAATAGCAAAAGATTCAAGCAAGTAATAACTGGAATTAACGAAAATCTTTCCAAGAGAGTAAGAACTCATGTCAAGCAAGTAATAGAAAGTAATATAAATTCAAGCATGTAAAACTGGAATTGGCTATTTATCAATTTCATTCAAGTAAAACTTTACCCTTCTGCGGGTCTCAAGTCAAATCAATCAAGTAATATCACGAGAATGAGTGGAATGTCTAAAGCCTAGCAAGCAAGTACTCGGTGCAATGCCAAACACCGTGGTCAATAAACTCCCATGGGCACAAGTACCTTCGGGTGCTCCTCCCAGGACTAGACCGGGCCCTATATGCACAGCATTAATCATGTCTGTCGACATCCACTCTCATTTATAGCCAATATGGAATTTCAAGGTTTGACCAGTATGATATATAAGGTAGAATTATGGAATGGAATCCAAGGGCGCATTAATGTGTAGGGATGAACTAGGAGTGGAAACCAGTAACGTTTGATACACGGAAAAAAACTAGATAAGAGAGGTGCCTTATGGGCCACCTGACAATTTTAGAAACGACACCCTCACTGTGGGATGCCCTTCCTGGGAATTATACAGGGTTTAGAGGACCCTGTCAGGAGTTAAATATCACCTCTCAGGCTGCCATCTATCAGTGGAGATGGCAAAAGCGAAAGCCTAACGATCAGGTTAACGCAATGAGCCAGCGGTAGTTCATCGCGTCAACCCTGCAGTTCATCGCGTCAACCCTGCGAACAGGCAGGGTCGACTCATCAGTTCATCGCGTCAACCCTGCGAACAGGCAGGGTCGACTCATCAGTTCATCGCGTCAACCCTGTGAACAGGCAGGGTCAACTCATCAGTTCATCGCGTCAACCCTGCGAACATGCTGGGTCGACTCATCAGCTCATCGCGTCAACCCTGTGAACTAGCAGGGTCGACTCATCAGTTCATCGCGTCAACCCTGTGAACTGGCAGGGTCGACTCATCAGCTCATCGCGTCAACCCTGTGAACTAGCAGGGTTGACTCATCAGTTCATCGCGTCAACCCTGTGAACTGGCAGGGTCGACTCATCAGTTCATCGCGTCAACGCGATGAACTGGCAGGGTCGACCCTGTGAACAGGCAGGGTCGACTCATCAGTTCGTCGCGTCAACGCGATGAACTGGCAGGGTCGACTCATCAGTTCATCGCGTCAACCCTGCGAACAGGCTGGGTCGACTCATCAGTTCATCGCGTCAACCCTGTGAACTGGCAGGGTCGACTGATCAGTTCATCGTATCAACCCTGTGAACTGGCAGGGTCGACCCTGTGAGCAGGCAGGGTCGACTCATCAGTTCATCGCGTCAACGCGATGAACTGGCAGGGTCGACTCTGCAGTTCATATTTGCTCAAAATGGCTTAAGGTATTAATCTTTGATTAAACTAGGGTATTAACCTTTGATTTAAGTTTATTTAGGTAAAACTGATGACATGGATAGATAGAGAAAACTGTAAGGATTATAGATCTTTATTCATGCATTCGTTTCATACTTTAGTTACTTAAATATCAGATTTTTAACATGACGTATCATACAAGTTTTCATTTTTAAAGGAACTAAATGGAGACAATGTTTCTAGATAGGCTACCTGACAGATTAATTAGGTATGCTAGTTAGTTAGTAGATCAACTGACATGTTAATTAGGTATGTTAATAGGTTAGTTAAACTAATAAGTTACGTAAAAACACCATAAAACTTGCGTTAAACGGATATATCGTATGGATATGAAGCTAATACATGCCAACTACCCTAGATTGAAGCTAATACATGCTAATCAATGCTAATCATCTTGGGTATAAGGCTACTACATGCTAATTATCTTGGTACGAGGCTAATACATGCTAATCATCCTAGATTTAAGCTAACACATGCTAATTATTCTAGGTATGAGACTAATACTTGCTAATTATCTTGTGTATGAAGCTAATACACGCTAATCATCCTAGATTTAAGCCAACACATGCTAATTATTCTAGGTATGAGACTAATACTTGCTAATTATCTTGGGTATGAAGCTAATACACGCTAATCATCCTAGATTTAAGCCAACACATGCTAATTATTCTAGGTATGAGACTAATACTTGCTAATATTTGCTAATACATGCTAATTATTCTGGGTATAATGCTAATACATGCTAATTATCTTAGGTATGAAGTTAATACATGCTAATCATCCTAGATTTAAGCTAACACATGCTTTATGAACACTAAATATCTCATGGAAATGAGCCTAAGACTAAATGCCTAGACTAATCATCCTAGATTAGCTACTAGTTTAGTTAAAAGTTGAGAACACCTACTTGTTGGAAGATCGTAGCAGCAGAACCCTTCTTTGTAATCCCTACAGAGCTTTGTCCCAACCTTAGCTAGCCTAGAATGGGGGTAGCAAAAGGGGTATGTTTATAGGGTTGTCATGGCCGAATGGGAGGCAATATCTAAAATAATGGGGCTTTACAGCTTGTACAGGCTGGAGAGATAAGGGATAATGTTTGGACAGCCAATCCATGGCCCATATCGTAAAGTCTGTCTCCCATATTCATACACGATCCCTCTTCAATGTGCACACTTTCAAAGTCTGTACATCCTCAAAGTCTATACATTGGCTTCACAAAGTCTGCACATCACAAAGTCTATACATTGCTATTGCTAGCCTATTCACTAAGTCTGTACATCCTCTCCCTCTCAAAGTCTATACATTGGCTTCCTCTCAAAGTCTGTACATCACTTCCTCTCAAAGTCTATACATCACAAAGTCTATACATTGGCTATTACTAGCCTATTCACAAAGTCTGTACATCACAAGTCTGTACATCCTCTCCCTCTCAAAGTCTATACATTGGCTTCCCTCTCAAAGTCTATACATTGCCTGAGCATAGTCATGAAGTCTGTATATTGCACTGTGCATCATTCTTCCAAGCCTATACAACGAGGTGAAGTCTGTACATCCATTAGTGATCTTCCAAGTCTGTACGTTGCTAGCTTATAATGTATAATTAATTGGCACAAAAGGTAAATGGTGGATGCTAGGATTTGAACCCTGGTCATTGGGTTGAAAGGCAAGTTACTTAACCAACTACACTAGGAAGCCACTTGTTAAGTGAATACTCTTTACATATGATAACTACGTGTTCCAACTTCTTACTTAATCTAGAGTTTATCTAATATATTTTTTTTAGAAAATATTATTAATATATATATATATATTTATACGGGATGCTACACCCTCCCCCACTTAAAAGAATTTGGTCCCCAAATTCAATTACATTATACGGAGACAAGGAGGGTGAGAATTACTTACGGACTAGAATAATTCTGTAAATCTCCTTCTCATAGACTCCTCGGTTTCCCATGTAGCTTCGTGTTCTAAGCATCGATTCCATTGAATTTTTACCATAGGGATCGTCTTGTTCCTTAGAACTCGGATTTCTTGGTCGAGGATCTTTACTGGCCTTTGCTCATAGGTGAGGTCCTTCTGTATCACCAAGTCAATGTGATCGATGACGTGTGAGAAATCGTGCACGTATTTCTTTAGCATAGAAACATGAAATACGCTGTGCACTTCTGACAGTTGTGGAGGTAGGGCGATACGATAAGCCACTTCGCCTACCCTTTCCAGTACTTAGAATGGACCGATAAACCTTGGTGTTAATTTGCCTTTAACACCGAATCTTCTAATGCCTCGGCCGGGAGATACCTTGAGGAAAACATGATCTCGACTTGAAATTCCAGGTCTCGCCTTCTGTTATCGGCATAAGATTTCTGCCTGGACTGTGCTATCATTAACCTTTCTCTAATGAGTTGTATCTTCTCGGTAGAATCTCGCACCATGTCAGGACCTAGAATTTATTTTTCACCGACTTCATCCCAGCATATGGGAGATCGGCAACTCCTGCCATATAATGCCTCAAAAGGTGCCATTTGTATGCTGGCTTGATAGCTGTTGTTATATGCAAATTCGGCTAGTGGTAAGTGGTCATTCCAACTACCGCCGAAGTCTATAATGCATGCCCTTAACATATCTTCCACAACTTGATTAGTCCTCTCGGTCTGTCCATCTGTCTGGGGATGAAAAGCAGTGCTGTAGTTGAGTCTCGTCCCCAAGGAGTGTTGCAGGCTCTTCCAGAAATAAGAGGTGAAGCGCGGGTCTCGGTCAGATACGATCGAGACGGGAACTCCATGCAATCTAACCATTTCCTTCATATACAGGGCAGCAAGTACGTCGACTGACCATCGACTTTTGATGGGTAAGAAATGGGCCGATTTAGTTAACCGGTCGATAATTACCCAAATTCCATCATATCCGCCCCTAGACTTGGGCAAACCCATGATAAAGTCCATGCCAATGTCTTCCCACTTCCACTTGGGAATATCCAGCGGATGTAGCTTTCCGGCGGGTTTTTGATGTTCGCCTTCACTTGTTGGCATGTGAGGCAACGAGACACAAAGTCTGCTACCTCCCTTTTCATGTTAGGCCACCAGAAAGTTCTTTTCAAGTCTTGGTACATCTTAGTGGCTCCAGGGTGGATTGTGTACCTCGATCTATGAGCTTCTTCAAGAATCTTCTTCTTCAATTCGGGACAGTCGGACACACATGTCCGTTCATGAAATAGTAATCTGCCATCAGGTGCCAGCTTGAAATCCAGTCTCTCGTCCAGCTTGCTCTTTATCTCCACTAGCGAGGGATCCTCTTCTTGTAACTTCTTGATTTCAGGTAGCAAATCTGGATGTAGGCTCATATGAGATAGAATAATACACATGTTCTTCTCATCTGTGCTGATATCAAGCTCAGAGAATTTCTCCAGCAGTTTCCATTCTTGTATCATGCAGTTGGCCAATATTGTTCTCGGCTTTCGACTAAGGGCATCAGCTACGGAATTACCCTTACCAGGATGGTACTGTATAGTGAAGTCGAAATCCTTGAGATACTCGAGCCAACGCCTTTGCCGCATGTTCAGCTCCTTTTGGGAGAATAAGTACTTGAGGCTTTTATGATCGGAGTACACAGTGAATTGTTCTCCGTAGAGATAGTGCCTCCAGATCTTTAAAGCGAATACTACTGCGGCCAGTTCTAAGTCGTGAACTGGGTAGTTCTCTTCATGTTTCTTCAATTGTCGGGAAGAGTATGCAATGACTCTCCCATTCTGCATCAATACACATCCGAGACCAATACCAGAAGCATCGGTATATACCTCGTATTTTTCTCCTTCCATTGGTAATGATAAGACTGGAGCAGTGGTCAAGAGATCCTTCAAAGTTTGAAAACACTTTTCACAGTCTTCCTTCCACTCATAAGGCACTTCCTTGCGGGTTAACCTGGTCAGGGGAACAGCAATTTTGGAGAAGTCCTTTATAAAACGCCGGTAGTAACCAGCTAGACCCAAGAAGCTCCGAATCTCAGTTACATTTGTGGGTCGTTCCCAGTTCTTCACGGCTTCGACCTTTGATGGGTCAACAGCAATTCCGTTCTTCGAAATGATATGGCCTAAGAAGGATACTTCCTCGAGCCAAAACTCGCATTTGCTGAATTTGGCATATAGCTTGTTTCCCCTTAATATCTGCAATGCCTTCTTGAGGTGTTCTTCATGATCCTCTTCGGTCTTTGAATAGATCAGAATATCATCAATAAAGACCACAATAAATTGGTCTAAATAGGGCCTGAATATGCTGTTCATTAACTGCATAAAAGCTGCGGGGCATTTGTTAGTCCGAAAGGCATAACAGTAAATTCGTAATGCCCATACCTGCTTCGGAATGCAGTTTTATGAATATCTTCTTCTTTGATCTTCAATTGGTGGTAACCAGAACGAAGATCAATCTTGGAGAAATATAAAGCTCCAGATAGTTGATCGAACAGCTCATCAATCCTTGGCAGTGGATACTTGTTCTTGATTGTAAGGTGATTTAGCTGTCGATAATCTATGCATAATCTCATCGATCCGTCCTTCTTTTTGACGAATAGCACGGGTGCTCCCCATGGGGAAGTACTCGGCCTGATGAAACCCTTGTTCAATAACTCCATTAGCTGCTCTTTTAGTTCCTTCAGCTCAGCAGGGGACATTCTGTATGGTGCCCTGGAAATAGGACGAGCACCAGGGACAAGGTCGATTGTGAACGACACTTCCCTTTCCGGGGGTAAGCCGGTTAAATCTTCTGGAAAAACATCGGAAAATCCCGAATTACACGGATGTCTTCAAGTTTAACCTTCTCGACTTCCGTGGCAGTCACGAATGCTATGAAAGTCATGCATCCCTTATTCATAAGTTTACTAGCTCGGAGTGCTGATATAAGAAGTGATTTACTCCGAGGGCTATTGTAAACTAGCTCTGGGAAATCTACGAAAGTTACCTTGCCATGCCGGCAGTCTACAGTTGCTTGGTATGTGGATAGCCAGTCGGCACCTAGTATGACATCATAACCCTTTATATCTAGGCATATCAGGTCAGCAGGTAAATTATTTCCCTTAATCATCACTTCACAGTTTGGATAGTGATAAGTGCTATCAGACTCATTCCCAAGAGGTGTAGATATGACCAAATCTAACAGTTCATGTTTCTTAGAAAATGAAGCAGCAAAGTTCTTGGAAACGAATGAATGAGTTGCTCCGGTATCGAATAAAACTTGAGCAGTTTTTGAACAAATAGTGAGAATACCTTCCACAATTCCACCTTTAGTGGGTTCCGTCTCTTGGAGAGCTTGCAGACGGCCTTGTTTCTTTACCGGACGCTTCTCGTCTTTGGTGTCTTGTTCCTTCATCAGTGGGCAGTCTGGGATTCGATGCTCTCGGCTCCCACATCGAAGACAAGCTCCTAACTTTCTCCAGCATTCCTCGGTCTTATGACCAGCTTTATCACAATACTTGCAAATCTCCTTTGATGGTGTGGTGGTGGAGAATGGCCTGTCATTCTTCTGGAATTTCTTCGCCTTAGAGGGCTCCCCTCCCATGAAGAATCGCTTCTTGTTGAAGGATTGTTTGAATTTTCCCGGGCTTGTGACGGGTTCCTTCTTGTCTCTTCCTCGGATTCTCTCAGATAATTCGGTGGCGTCTTCCAGCAGTTGAGCACGCCGAACCATCTCCGAATAGACTTGGATGTCCATCGGGGCAAGTTGTGTGATATAATGGGGCCGAAGCCCGTTGAGGAATCTTCTCGCCTTCATCTTTTCCGTACACACCAAGTGGGGTGCATACCTAGATAATCTGGAGAATTGGGCCTCATACTCGGCCACTTTCAAGCCCCGTTGTTTTAGAACGGCGAATTCGTGGCTTTCTTTTCCTGGATATGATCGGAGAAGTACTTGTTGTTGAAATGCTCCGTGAATTCATCCCATGTGACATGGTATTCTGGCAGTGTTGCTTCTATGGATTCCCACCAGCATCGAGCGTCCCGCTCTAGTTGGAATACGGCAAGTAAAACCTTCTCTTCATCCGCGCATTGCATCACACGGAAGATTCGTTCCATCTCCTTTAGCCAATTCTCGGCATCCTCGGGGTCGGACGAACCCATGAACCTCGGTGGGTTCATGTTACGGAAACTTCGGTGGAGATCTCCCGCTCCACGATTTGCTCCACCTTGGGCCACTTGCTGTAGTGCCTGTGTGAGGCCTTGCACGGTGCGCTGCATCTCGCGCCATTGTGCTCTTTCCGCAGCCATGATCCTACAAAAGAGTTAAGTATGATAAAGATCGGATTTACTTGTAAGGTCGAAAGTCATTGTAGAACTTAACCCATGGCTCTATCCATCTCACCGGGTAAGGTATATCTATCCTTGAACTTGGGTTTTACCTATCCTTGGACTCAAGTTTTTACTTAGATTTCAATTTCTAACCGTTTATTTTTTCTAATTCCCTAGGTTTGAAAACCTAGGCTCTGATACCACGAAGACTGTCACGCCCCGAGCGCGGAAGATTACCCGGAGGCGTGACGCGTCTATATGGATCGTGTCAATCATGTAAATATCAGAGTGCGCAAATAACTAAGATTTAACTCGAAATTAATACAAATAGTACGAGCTGACAATTGTCACAACTAATCAAAGGACAAATACATATCTTCCCAGAGTCCAACGACTAGGCTTCAAATCTTAAGCAGTTCTAATCAAGTTGACTAATACAAATGACATAGATGAATTGATACAACTGACATAAGTGAACTAATACAATAACACAAAGGACATCACAATTAACATGACAATTGATGACTCCATTCTACACTCATCACTCAGACTCATCCCCTTCCGTGTTCTGGCCGATATCCAAACTACCTGAAAAGGTTAGAAAAATAACTAGATGAGCGAATCGCTCAGTAGGAATTACATCTCAAGATTTAACATGCTTTAAGTGGTTTACAAGTTCGATTAATGTCAGTAAAGTTATGCATGTAGATGAGTAGATATCAAGGATTGTAAAAATCGACAAGAGCAGTGAAGGAATAACAAGTGAGAGTATAAGGATTCCAACTTCAATGCAGCAATAGCAAGAGATTCAAGCAAGTAATAACTGGAATTAACGAAAATCTTTCCAAGAGAGTAAGAACTCATGTCAAGCAAGTAATAGAAAGTAATATAAATTCAAGCATGTAAAACTGGAATTGGCTATTTATCAATTTCATTCAAGCAAAACTTTACCCTTCTGCGGGTCTCAAGTCAAATCAATCAAGTAATATCACGAGAATGAGTGGAATGTCTAAAGCCTAGCAAGCAAGTACTTCGGTGCAATGCCAAACACCGTGGTCAATAAACTCCCATGGGCACAAGTACCTTCGGGTGCTCCTCCCAGGACCAGACCGGGCCCTATATGCACAGCATTAATCATGTCTGTCGACATCCACTCTCATTTATAGCCAATATGGAATTTCAAGGTTTGACCAGTATGATATATAAGGTAGAATTATGGAATGGAATCCAAGGGCGCATTAATGTGTAGGGATGAACTAGGAGTGGAAACCAGTAACGTTTGATACACGGAAAAAAACTAGATAAGAGAGGTGCCTTATGGGCCACCTGACAATTTTAGAAACGACACCCTCACTGTGGGATGCCCTTCCTGGGAATTATACAGGGTTTAGAGGACCCTGTCAGGAGTTAAATATCACCTCTCAGGCTGCCATCTATCAGTGGAGATGGCAAAAGCGAAAGCCTAACGATCAGGTTAACGCAATGAGCCAGCTGTAGTTCATCGCGTCAACCCTGCGAACAGGCTGGGTCGACTCATCAGTTCATCGCGTCAACCCTGCGAACAGGCAGGGTCGACTCATCAGTTCATCGCGTCAACCCTGTGAACAGGCAGGGTCGACTCATCAGTTCATCGCGTCAACCCTGCGAACAGGCTGGGTCGACTCATCAGTTCATCGCGTCAACCCTGTGAACTAGCAGGGTCGACTCATCAGTTCATCGCGTCAACCCTGTGAACTGGCAGGGTCGACCCTGTGAGTAGGCAGGGTAGACTCATCAGTTCATCGCGTCAACCCTATGAACTGGCAGGGTCGACTCATCAGTTCATCGCGTCAACCCTGTGAACTGGTAGGGTCGACTCATTAGTTCATCGCGTCAACCCTGCGAACAGGCTGGGTCGACTCATCAGTTCATCGCGTCAACCCTGTGAACTAGCAGGGTCGACTCATCAGTTCATCGTGTCAACCTTGTGAACTGGCAGGGTCGACCCTGTGAGCAGGCAGGGTCGACTCATCAGTTCATCCCGTCAACGCGATGAACTGGCAGGGTCGACCCTGTGAACAGGCAGGGTCGACTCATCAGTTCATCGCGTCAATGCGATGAACTGGCAGGGTCGACTCTACAGTTCATATTTGCTCAAATGGCTTAAGGTATTAATCTTTGATTAAACTAGGGTATTAACCTTTGATTTAAGTTTATTTAGGTAAAACTGATGACATGGATAGATAGAGAAAACTGTAAGGATTATAGATCTTTATTCATGCATTCGTTTCATGCTTTAGTTGCTTAAATATCAGATTTTTAACATGACGTATCATACAAGTTTTCATTTTTAAAGGAACTAAATGGAGACAAGGTTTCTAGATAGGCTACCTAACAGATTAATTAGGTATGCTAGTTAGTTAGTAGATCAACTAACATGTTAATTAGGTATGTTAACAGGTTAGTTAAACTAATAAGTTACGTAAAAACACGATAAAACTTGCGTTAAACGGATATATCGTATGGATATGAAGCTAATACATGCCAACTACCCTAGATTGAAGCTAATACATGCTAATCAATGCTAATCATCTTGGGTATAAGGCTACTACATGCTAATTATCTTGGTACGAGGCTAATACATGCTAATCATCCTAGATTTAAGCTAACACATGCTAATTATTCTAGGTATGAGACTAATACTTGCTAATTATCTTGTGTATGAAGCTAATACACGCTAATCATCCTAGATTTAAGCCAACACATGCTAATTATTCTAGGTATGAGACTAATACTTGCTAATTATCTTGGGTATGAAGCTAATACACGCTAATCATCCTAGATTTAAGCCAACACATGCTAATTATTCTAGGTATGAGACTAATACTTGCTAATATTTGCTAATACATGCTAATTATTCTGGGTATAATGCTAATACATGCTAATTATCTTAGGTATGAAGCTAATACATGCTAATCATCCTAGATTTAAGCTAACACATGCTTTATGAACACTAAATATCGCATGGAAATGAGCCTAAGACTAAATGCCTAGACTAATCATCCTAGATTAGCTACTAGTTTAGTTAAAAGTTGAGAACACCTACTTGTTGGAAGATCGTAGCAGCAGAACCCTTCTTTGTAATCCCTGCAGAGCTTTGCCCCAACCTTAGCTAGCCTAGAATGGGGGTAGCAAAAGGGGTATGTTTATAGGGTTGTCATGGCCGAATGGGAGGCAAGATCTGAAATAATGGGGCTTTACAGCTTGTACAGGCTGGAGAGATAAGGGATAATGTTTGGACAGCCAATCCATGGCCCAGATCGTAAAGTCTGTCTCCCACATTCATACACGATCCCTCTTCAATGTGCACACTTTCAAAGTCTGTACATCCTCAAAGTCTATACATTGGCTTCACAAAGTCTGCACATCACAAAGTCTGTACATTGCTATTGCTAGCCTATTCACTAAGTCTGTACATCACAAGTCTGTACATCCTCTCCCTCTCAAAGTCTATACATTGGCTTCCTCTCAAAGTCTGTACATCACTTCCTCTCAAAGTCTGTACATCACAAAGTCTATACATTGGCTATTGCTAGCCTATTCACAAAGTCTGTACATCACAAGTCTGTACATCCTCTCCCTCTCAAAGTCTATACATTGGCTTCCCTCTCAAAGTCTATACATTGCCTAAGCATAGTCATGAAGTCTGTACATTGCACTGTGCATCATTCTTCCAAGTCTATACAATGAGGTGAAGTCTGTACATCCATTAATGATCTTCCAAGTCATTGGGTTGAAAGGCAAGTTACTTAACCAACTACACTAGGAAGCCACTTGTTAAGTGAATACTCTTTACATATGATAACTACGTGTTCCAACTTCTTACTTAATCTAGAGTTTATCTAATATATATATTTTTTAGAAATATTATTAATATATATATATATATATATTATACGGGATGCTACATCCCCCTCCACCACCGACCGCCCTCTCCCTTCCCTGCGACCTCCCCCCTCCCCCTCCCCCTCCGGCCGCCCTCCCCCTCCGATCGACGCGACCTCCCCCCTCCCCCTCCCTCTCCGACCTCCCTCCCCCCTCTCTTGCGACCTCTCCCGTCCCCCTCCGGCTTCTCTCCCCTCCAACCGCGGCCGCCTCCCCATCATCCTCTTCCCCCTCCTTGGACTCCTCGCCGCCGTTATTGATCCCCCTCCCTAGACTCCTCCCTGCTGTAGTACCGCCGCCGTACGGAGAGGAGGCCTAGAAGCGGTTGCCGTGGTGGAGGTGGTCGGAGGTGTGTGGAGGTGGTGAGGGTGGCAGGGGGGCTGTCGCGGTGGCATGTGCGACGTGGTGTTAGAGGAGGAGAAGGCTGCCGGGGGTGGGTTGGTGGCTACGTGGCCACGGCCGGTGGCAGAGTGGAGGCCGGAGGGGAGGCTGCGGGGTGGTAGCATGAAGAGGAGAGGCGGGCGATCGGTGACGCGGTGTGGGGTGAGAGAGAGGGAGAACGAGAGAGGGTGAGGGTGGGGAGTTGGCCGGTGACGTGGGGAGAGGGGCGACAGTGAGGGAGGTCGGCGATGAAAGGGGGGTGCAGGTGGAGGGGCGGTTGCGGGTGTGGCACAGGGAGGCCATGGGCGCAGTGGAGTGGCCGTTCGCGAAGGGGAGGGGAGGAGGGCAATCGCAGCGAGGAGGTGCAGAGGTGTGGGGAGGTGCAGGTGCAGGGGTGTGGGGAGAGGTCGACCTCTCCATCAAGGAGCGTCGACACCACGGACAATCCAACAAGCAACACCTTCTGTCTAGCCATGAAAGGTTGACCTCTCCGTTAGGAGGTGTCGACACCTCACAAGGGTCCTTCAACAAGTTTCAAATATGATGATGTGATGTGTTACTGTTGACAAAACCTTACAAGTTTCTAGTAGCTACTCCAACCTTGATATAGGATGACTCTGATATATGTAAATATTTGTACCAGATGGGATGCAGAAATGCAAGGTCTATGCTCCTTAGAGTGCAATAATTTTCACCATACAGCAATAGAATTTCAGAAACTGTTCAACCCTGTGGAAAAGAAAATGCGCCATGATACATCTAAATCTACAGAATTGAAATACGGACGATGGATGAAAAACTCATGTGGATACAAAAATGTGAAAGCCAATGAAGAATAGTTGAGTTTTATTTCCGTGATTGTCAGATGTGGTATTCCGTGATCTGCGAAAACTCTATTATCTGCCTAATCAAAGACTGGTAAAATTTTACTCCACATAATGGAGAAAACTGATCCGCTTCACGGCAGAGGTATAAGGCTTCGAAAAGGTACCTGCTACTTCTTTTCCCAGTGAAGCCCAACAGAAATATTCATAAAAAATAGCATATGAAATTCTAGCGAATCGGAGACGCAGCAGGAATATCCAAAACATTAATGATCAGAAGTAAATGACCCTTTAATTTTGTTGTAATTTGAACTCACATAGACTGTTGCAATTATATAAACATATGTCAGCATGAAACTAAACTGGGCGATCTGAATCATCGAAGTCACCAAATATGACGACGCAAGTTGACCCCTTTCAAGGAAACAAAATGGGACTTCTTTTCGCCCAATGAGATCATTACCCGGCAGACGGCAGTCGCTGTTGCCATAGCACGATCCAAAGGCGATGAGTAAACAGCATTGAGGCACACACACTGCGAATTCAGGAACACGGCCAGCGCCCGCGCCTGGCGCTCCCCGTTCCCTGTCAGCCCCATGGCCAGCCACCGCCGCCCCCACGAGATCCGGGCACAGGCTCTGGCTGCACTCTCCGTGGCTGATCAGGAACACCTCGGTGACCTGATCCATGAAAGGTCGACCTCTCCATTAGGAGGTGTCGACACCTCACAAGAGTCATTCAACAACACGGTGACACCACTGAAAAAGATTTTAGTGGTGCTAATATCATACAATATAAATGCATTATCAAGGCTCTCCCGATATTAACTCTGGCTTTTTCACCACCACCTTCAGTTTCTACATCATTGGACTCAGTAGAGAGGTATACATCAGGAACTATCCTTCAAAGTTCTGCTGGGGGCTTTGTTATTGTTTAGAATGGTTGAAGATGTAGTGAAAACTTGAAAGATCATTAAAAGATGAGTTCTGGTTACAAGAAGTCCATTGCAGACATGAACTTGAAAGATGAAACTTATACTTCTGATGATGGAGCGTCAGTGGGCAGCTCATGATCCATGCGTTTGAAAGCTTCAGCTATTCTGTCTCCAACAGCTATGATTCAACAATGGCAGCCTAACACACAGAAGCGAGTTCACACACAAGCGAGTTCACTAGGGTTTACGATTTAAGATCTTGAGTAGTCGCATGGGATCTCTCTCTCTCTCTCTCTCTCTCTCTCTCTCTCTCTCTGACACACCCAGATCAGTATCTTGTACCCATTTTATTATAACTCATAGCAACAAGTATTTGAATGACACACACAGCCTGCTGCACAAGGATACGTAAACACACTCCTGCCTTATTAATTAGCACCTTCGCCCACTGCCATGAAAGGTCGACCTCTCCATCAAGGAGAGTCGACCTCTCCATCAACTTCCAAAAGCACTTCCATCAGTTTAGAGGAGAGAGAGAGTACTTTTGTTGGTAGTAAATCTTCTCATGTTCAGAGGATAATCAGTTTATTCGAGAAATAGATAAAATAACAGATACTGATAGTCAACAGTTAATTGTATTCTAGTTGTCATAAGCACTTTTTTAAGATTTTTGAACGAAGTAGATATTCTGATTTATTCGGGAAGAACTCATTCTTACTCGATGTGACATAAAAATATCAAATAGAGTAGTCCCGCGCATTATCAAAGAAAACCGTGAAAGAGGGCAAAGATGGACAGTTGAGGGCAGTAATATGTTCCATTTTCATCTGGGCATCCATGGAGGTATAAGTGAGATAAGAACATCTCAACACAGATGGCCTGGGGGCGCACCAAGACAGACATGTGAGAGGTGGGCATGATCTTCTTCGTGCTGCTGCTATAGTTATCGCCTCTGCCTCTCTCTGCATCTCGTCAGCGAATATGTAAATGCAATGGCCAGCGGTGGTGGGGCAGAGACCAAGAGATCTGGCGGGTTGTTGTTGTAGCTGTCACGGAATGGATCTCGTGATGGAGGTACCAGATTCTCATGATTTCTTTGCGTTTTGAAACCCCTCTTATTAAAAAGAGAGCATCCCAATGGCTTTCTTTGGCTGGTAAACACTTCCATGAAATGCAAGGGGCGTGATGGCAAGGGCCGATTTGGAAGGGTTACATGGCCTGCAATGCAAATTACAGAATTTACATAAACTAATGTGTGTGGGAAGGGAAAAAGATTTCCACTTTCAAAATTGGAAATAGACGCGGAAAAACACACATGGGGTAGTACGTCTACGGCGGGGCTCTGCGGTGGCCGGTGGGGCGTCGACGGTGGGGCGTCGGCGGTGGGGCGTCTGCGTCGACCGATGGGGCGTCTGCGGCTGGGGCAGTCCTCTAGAGGCCTTGCGGTGGGGCGTCTGCGGCGGCCGGTGGGGGCAGTCCGCAGATTGCAACGACGGTGGGGGGTCTGCGGCTGCGTACGGGGGCGGTGGGGTGTGCGGTGGCAGGTGGTGGGGTGAAGGGTTTCACAGGAAGAGGGTTATGATAAGAGTACTTTAGGATTTTCAACTTTTTTTTAACGGAAGGATGGAATATTCCATCGAATATCCAACTATTTTAACGTCGATGAACTACATGGGCCTTTCTGCTATAGTTACATGATTTTAAGGACTTTTTAAACAATAGTGAGATTTTAGGGACTAAAAAATAATTCGTCATATTTGTAGGGACTAATATGTAAAAAACCCTATTTATTATTATTTAAATATTTTAAAGTGACACTCAACTCAATCTTATCTGACTCTCACGTCACGGTAATACGATCATCATCATCATCATCAGAGTCTTATCTCAATTATTTGGGATCGACTACATGAATCATGTTCCGCCAAAATTTTCTATCAAGTGCTATATTCCTATTTAATGTCAAGAAACTAATATTCTTCCTAATAACATCACACCATCTCATTTTAGGCATTATTCGAGCTCTTTTACTAGCATCCACTAAGATTCGGTCACATCTTTTAACTGACACTGAGTTAGGGCGACGAAACACATATCCAAACCACCTGAGTCTATTTTATCTCATTTTACTATCAATTGGGACTATCCCTAAGTTCTTACGGATGCACTCATTCTTAATCTTATATTTCTTAGTCTTACCACACATCCATCTCAACATCCTCATCGCTGCTACACATATTTTGTGAATGTGTTCTGTAACGACCCGAGAATCCGATTACCGGGAAGGCCCGATAACCCGAGACTCGCACCGCCGCCCACGAGCCGGGAGGGCTCGGAAGGGCTAAAAGGAGTGTGGAGGCACAAAGAAATAGGAAATAAAGCAGGACAACCAACAACAATAAGCTGAAAGAAAGAACGACTACAGCTATAACAGAGTCCAGTCCAACAGAAAGTACAGTTTAAAGCAGTAAAACGTACCACATGCCAAGTGAACACTCGGCCCGGCAAGCTAGCAACTGAGAACCTCGCTCCGCACCCTCGAACCACGAGGAAGAACCGCCACACCTGAAAAGCAGGGAATGAGTCTCCAAAACAGAGACTCAGCAGGGATCCCGCGGAACCCCAACCGGAAACAATGACGGTAGCGGAAAGGAGAGCTACAACTACAGCAGGAACATCAAACCGGTGGCCGGTCAAAAACTCGGCACTACAGCTACTCCTACTGTACCGGAAGGTACACCTCGATCACGCAGACGAAGCTACCAAACCACGCTAGTACCGCCTACCGAAGTAACAACACACGGCAACCATGCCGCAGAGGCCTGTCCCCCGGACACAGCCGACCTGGACACGCTGTCCAAGGTGCAACCCCGACCATCCGATCGCGGGTACCGCACCACAAGATGGAACCTCGGTAAAGCCACTAGCGCTAGACTCACGACACGAAGACCAACACACGCGCCACGGCAAAACAGCCGAAGGACTCAACGGTCGACACGACCGAAAACCCGAAGGTCAAAACCACGAAAACTGGTAGTCTGTCACTCCCAACTCGACAGGAGTACCGCCCACTAGAAGCACAGCCGGTAGCGTCCCCTGACGTCTTACACCGCACCGCAGGTGAACCGCCTGACGTGGTAGGTCCTACCCGAGGCGCGAACACCGTACAAGTAACCACAAACAAGTGACTAGCTGGGGTCACGCCCGTCGACGTGGGTCCAACCGCCCCCAACCACGTGTGCACACACAGACCGCGCGTCCCTGGTCTGGCCCTCTGACCGGTTTTCCCCTCAGCCGGACTCTGGCTGCAAGACGTGGGGCCCGACGGCAACCGGTCCACAAACCGCCTCTAAGGGTGAGCCCGTACACCACTCCCTGGTGTGACCAGCACACGCGTACTAGTAGGCTACGACTAGTGGAGGGTCACTGAAGGAGTAGACTCTCAACGGAAAACAACGTCCGCATCCGACGACGTACGGGGAACACCCCACGTACCGGCCCCGTCACACGGTGACCACAGTCGGAGAAGACACAGGACTCGCAGTCCACGGTCACGCACGCACCGTGCGCGAGAGTCGAGAAAACTCAAGTGACGCTAAGCCACTGGACTTGGACAGTCCTCTAAACGCACTACACCCAACGGTCCTTGAGTCACAAGACTCGGGATCAAGACCGTTGCACGTGACAGCACAAGGCCGTCAATCTAGTCCAATCTCTAGGTCTAAAACTACGGTAGCACGAGTACCGAGACAACACACGAGTCACCAAGACCACTCCCTCGGGAAGGGAACGCAAGGGACTAAGGTCACTCACACGGGCCACACGGAAAAACACAGAAGCACGATTCCCAAGGCAGCACACCAGCCGCCACGACGATTTCCCATCTTGAAACAAGCGGGAAACCTCCAGCCCCAGGCCGGACAACTGGACTCGCAGTCCAAGGCCAAGCACATGGCCCACATGGGAATCGCCTTCCAAAGAAACCCACGATATGCGGGGGAGACCCCACCGCACATCCACCGACACACGGTGACTCGATCAAGCGTAACACGAAAGCCCGGAACACATGGGGTCACCCGGACCCACTACACCGATGGGCATGCTAATCGAGGCAACACGGTCCCTCCCGACACCCCAAAAATATGGACACAGAATCCATGGGGTGTCCAGGACACTCACAAGACCGGAGGTCGACCACTGGGTCCCAACCGGGTCGACCGGAGACCAACACAATGCGAACGGACGCTAAAAGGTCACCCGGACCCTTAAGCGCATGGGCACGCAAAACGAGATAAACGGAACCTCCAGACACCCCAAAAACACGGTCACGGAACTCCGCTGGGTGTCCAAGGCACACACGGCCCACGAGGGGCACGAGACAATAGGTAAGATCGCGCTATGATCACATAGCGCGACACGCCGGAACGCGCTAGGGAACCCTAGCGCGACAAGGAACATCGCGCTAGGTATCCCTAGCACGACAACGCAGATCGCGCTAGGTATCCCTAGCGCGACAACGCAAAACGCGCTAGGACCCCATAGCGCGACGGGAACCGCCTTACTGTTCATCTTCTCCAATGAACGCGCCCTATCGGGGCAGCGCGATGAACAAGAACACGCTACTGGAGTATAGCGCGTTCTCAGTCCGCGCCCGAAAAATGGTAGAAACCGCGGGAAAAGCCATGCCACGCCCCGTTCACCCCCAGGTGAAGGGGAAACAAAAGGGGAAACCTTCCCCAAGCCCCTAGGCATACATCTAAACCCCTAGATCGCCCAAAAACACCATAAAACGGGAGATCCGGCTCACACCCCTAAAACAAGCATTTTGCCCAAAACGTCCCGTTTGTCCCGCTCGGCTCACCACGGCCTACGAAACTCACGGGAAAGGAAGTACACGGGCTGAGGGTCCATCACCCTACCTCCACCGAAGATTACGCGCACCGTGGACGCCAATCCACGAAGAAAACGCCGTTGAAGCCTCGCCGTTCCACGAACTCATGGCCGAGCTTCCACGTGCCTCCACCACCTCGATCCTCATCCATCCTCGCCCGTGCCTCGCCCGCGCCGTCCCCGCCTCGCCCATGCTCCGCCCCGTCGGCCGCCGGGGAGAGAGGGAGAGAGGAGAGAGCGTGAGAAGAGAGAGGGAGAGAAATGAGAAATGAGAGGGGGAGAGAGAGAAAAAGCTATTTATAGGAAAATCCGGAAAATCGGAAAAATCCAGAAAAATAGAAAATCACACCCTCACGATCCTCGGAGCGCACCGACCGCAATGGTACCACTCGCGCCCAGGTGAACGGCCCGGTTCACCCGCAACGAGGTTCCGAAGGGAAAGCCGAAACCCACGCCGGGAATCGGAAAACACACGCGGAATGCCTCCGGGCCTCCGAAACGACTCCGGATCGCGCCGATCCGAACACGAAAGATGTCCGAAACGAAATTTCGGACACAACGGAGTCGGACACTCCAAGAAATCAGATCCGAAACCCACGAAAAAGGATCCAAAAAATCCGGGACATTACAGCCCTCCCCCCTTAAAGGAATTTCATCCTCGAAATTCAGGACCAAGCACGAAGCCACAGGGGAAGAACACTGAACCAACTGACACACTGTCAGAGCCCCAGCACAGAAAACCTCGATTCTCATGAAAACACCGGTCCTGAGGGACACAGCCAGGCTTACAATTACAAACAACACCTCGCTCCTCGCGCTGAGCACACCGGCCAACAGAGCAGGCATATAGCAAAGGACACAGTCCGGCATCACCTCAGACAACGCGAGAATCCACCATGCCGCCGCAGCCACGATCTCGCTCACCGAGGAATCACAACCCTCGACACGAGCAACAGCTACTGATCCACCCAATGGTCAGCAGACAAAACACACATCAGCTTCGCAACCAGCTGACAGGTCGCACACCCTCCTCAAGGGAGCAACCAAAACAGAGCCTCCACCAGCTCAAGCAGCCATCTCAACAGACCGCAACCATCACATCGGCTCAACACCAAGAAACACCCCACACACGGCAAGCCGAAAGCCGGACATAACACTGTGCCAACTCTTGTCAGAAGACAACCTTCGACAAAGCCCAGATCCCATCCGGAAAGGCACATTACGGAAACGACCACCGAAGGTCTCGCTGGCACACGGCTCTCGCCACGCTCGAGCCCCAACAACCAGCATCTTCTGTCTCTGAAAAGACCATCCACTGGTCACCAACCGCTCGCCAGTTCGACCCTCTCGGGGAGCACAACGAAACCAATGATGGATCCTGGTGTCTTCAGTCATCACCTCGCGGGACTCAGACTTATAGGGAACCACCCCATGCTAGTCACCAAACCAGGGATAACCTTGCGACACCAACGTCCTATCAAGGACTACCAACCGACGTCAATCTCACAAAAGGCCTCCGCCCTAAGGTGTCACTCCTCCATCTGGTCTCATCAAATCCTTCGATCAATCTAAGTGGACACCTGCCAATCCCGATTCCGCCCTTACCACAGAGCCACGGGACACCACCTGGACAGTGCTCACGGGTCCCTAAGCAAGAAACATCTCACCGGGGTCGGCTACGAGACTAGCCTTACCAGTCACTCGCAGCCACCAACAGGAACCCACAACCTGCTAGAGATCACTTCCTCAAAAGACGATCTCATCCGAGGACACGACTGGGAACACAAGTCGGAAACCAAGCCACCGACTCCGACCATCACGTCCTCGACCTCCGTCAGGTGACATTCTCAACAACCTCATCCAGGTCCAACACCGACGCCTGACACGGCTTCCAACACAGGAACAGGGTACTCATGCGGCGCACTGGCTAGCACATTCCCCAACACTCCACCTGCCAGTGCCAAGAACCACGACTTCTCGGGCAACGGCACGGCAACAACACGTTTCACACCGAGGAACCAATCCTCCGATGCTCAACGCACACTCAAGAATCCGCCCGTAGCAACCAACGCTACGATCCTGAACCAATGGGTTACAAGCCCACCAAGCTTCCGCTGCGCACTCAGATCCGCGTGCACAGCCGGGAAAGCAAAACACCGCCCAACCAGCACTCGTCCTTCCGGAAAAGCGCCAGCACACCCTCACACAACAAGGGAATGGGCACGGCTTCTCACAGGCAACCACCCTGCCAAGACAAGGAGCACGTCTCGCACGGACTTCATGGCACACGAGGCCAACCAATCCGAACACACAATGCAAGACGACGATCCTTAGCCGAACGCAATCTCTCCAACCAAAGGAGAAACCAGCGCACTTCCGACCAACGGAAGAACTCCATGCTCGACCTGACCTCAAATCTCGCGCACGCTGGAAACAACACCATCCAGCACCAAGGAAAACCATCGCTTCCATCAGGTCAGCGCCTCCGACACACTCGACGAGTGTCACGTCGGATCACAATCACAACATCTCTCGATGCACCACCGCTGTAATTTTTCGAACTGCAACACGGCATGCCAAGAGCCGCAACACGAGCCATAACAACAACCGCCGACGCTCATCCTCGAGTCTCGAACTCACCATGGAGCCTTCACATCTCAAGCCAACTCCAGAGCGAACACAACCCATCCACTCACAGAAACGCAGGAGCAAAGACTTAACGGGACATCTCTGCCAAATCCTGCCTCGAAATCAGCAGAACATTAAGGACCGACACGTCATTTTTGACGCCACAGAGCGCGACAAGAACATCAGGCTCGACGAAACAGCAGCCCACCGAGAAGATCCTCCGCTCACCCGAGCACACTTCTCGATCAAAACACCTCAGGAGCTGGACAAACCTTAAGCTGGAGTGGCCAAAACCGACAGCAGCTCTCTCGAAGCACGCTCACGGCCACTTAACCACGAACAGTCCGCACCAGCCACCTGACCACGCTGCAGGTTCCTCGAACGCAGCACCGCGAACTCACGCCTGCCGGCAACCTCTGCCCAACGCAGCACGACCAGGGTCACCACCGATGAGGGAGAAGACTCTCAACCTCAATCCTTAGACCCCATGCTGGCACGAAAGCCGCGGACATCAACCCCCTTCACAGCGCCGCACAGCGCACTCAAGCTCTCAAGCGAGAAACAAGGCGGAAAACAAGCACAAAACCCTAAGCCAGCTGCCGACTGTACTGGACCTTACGGACTCTGATCACTGCAATGTTTCGAATTCCTATGTATGCCCACAACCACCGCTCTGATACCAGCTGTAACGACCCGAGAATCCGATTACCGGGAAGGCCCGATAACCCGAGACTCGCACCGCCGTCCACGAGCCGGGAGGGCTCGGAAGGGCTAAAAGGAGTGTGGAGGCACAAAGAAATAGGAAATAAAGCAGGACAACCAACAACAATAAGCTGAAAGAAAGAACGACTACAGCTATAACAGAGTCCAGTCCAACAGAAAGTACAGTTTAAAGCAGTAAAACGTACCACATGCCAAGTGAACACTCGGCCCGGCAAGCTGGCAACTGAGAACCTCGCTCCGCACCCTCGAATCACGAGGAAGAACCGTCACACCTGAAAAGCAGGGAATGAGTCTCCAAAACAGAGACTCAGCAGGGATCCCGCGGAACCCCAACCGGAAACAACGGCGGTAGCGGAAAGGAGAGCTACAACTACAGCAGGAACAGCAAACCGGTGGCCGGTCAAAAACTCGGCACTACAGCTACTCCTACTGTACCGGAAGGTACACCTCGATCACGCAGACGAAGCTACCAAACCACGCTAGTACCGCCTACCGAAGTAACAACACACGGCAACCATGCCGCAGAGACCTGTCCCCCGGACACAGCCGACCTGGACACGCTGTCCAAGGTGCAACCCAGACCATCCGATCGCGGGTACCGCACCACAAGATGGAACCTCGGTAAAGCCACTAGCGCTAGACTCACGACGCGAAGACCAACACACGCGCCACGGCAAAACAGCCGAAGGACTCAACGGTCGACACGACCGAAAACCCGAAGGTCAAAACCACGAAAACTGGTAGTCTGTCACTCCCAACTCGACAGGAGTACCGCCCACTAGAAGCACAGCCGGTAGCGTCCCCTGACGTCTTACACCGCACCGCAGGTGAACCGCCTGACGTGGTAGGTCCTACCCGAGGCGCGAACACCGTACAAGTAACCACAAACAAGTGACTAGCTGGGGTCACGCCCGTCGACGTGGGTCCAACCGCCCCCAACCACGTGTGCACACACAGACCGCGCGTCCCTGGTCTGGCCCTCTGACCGGTTTTCCCCTCAGCCGGACTCTGGCTGTAAGACGTGGGGCCCGACGGCAACCGGTCCACAAACCGCCTCTAAGGGTGAGTCCGTACATCACTCCATGGTGCGACCAGCACACGCGTACTGGTAGGCTACGACTAGTGGAGGGTCACTGAAGGAGTAGACTCTCAACGGAAGACAACGTCCGCATCCGACGACGTACGGGGAACACCCCACGTACCGGCCCCGTCACACGGTGACCACAGTCGGAGAAGACACAGGACTCGCAGTCCACAGTCACGCACGCACCGTGTGCGAGAGTCGAGAAAACTCAAGTGACGCTAAGCCACTGGACTTGGACAGTCCTCTAAACGCACTACACCCAACGGTCCTTGAGTCACAAGACTCGGGGTCAAGACCGTTGCACGTGACAACACAAGGCCGTCAATCTAGTCCAATCTCTAGGTCTAAAACCACGGTAGCACGAGTACCGAGACAACACACGAGTCACCAAGACCACTCCCTCGGGAAGGGAACGCAAGGGACTAAGGCCACTCACACGGGCCACACGGAAAAACACAGAAGCACGATTCCCAAGGCAGCACACCAGCCGCCACGACGATTTCCCATCTTGAAACAAGCGGGAAACCTCCAGCCCCAGGCCGGACAACGGGACTCGCAGTCCAAGGCCAAGCACATGGCCCACATGGGAATCGCCTTCCAAAGAAACCCACGATATGCGGGGGAGACCCCACCGCACACCCACCGACACACGGTGACTCGATCAAGCGTAACACGAAAGCCCGGAACACATGGGGTCACCCGGACCCACTACACCGATGGGCACGCTAATCGAGATAACACGGTCCCTCCCGACACCCCAATAACATGGACACAGAACCCATGGGGTGTCCAGGACACTCACAAGGCCGGAGGTCGACCACTGGGTCCCAACCGGGTCGACCGGAGACCAACACAATGCGAACGGACGCTAAAAGGTCACCCGGACCCTTAAGCGCACGGGCACGCAAAACGAGGTAAACGGAACCTCCAGACACCCCAAAAACACGGTCACGGAACTCCGCTGGGTGTCCAAGGCACACACGGCCCACGAGGGGCACGAGACAACTGGTAAGATCGCGCTATGATCACATAGCGCGACACGCCAGAACGCGCTAGGGAACCCTAGCGCGACAAGGAACATCGCGCTAGGTATCCCTAGCGCGACAACGCAAAACGCGCTAGGACCCCATAGCGCAACGGGAACCGTCTTACTGTTCATCTTCTCCGATGAACGCGCCCTATCGGGGCAGCGCGACGAACAAGAACGCGCTACTGGAGTATAGCGCGTTCTCAGTCCGCGCCCGAAAAACGGTAGAAACAGCGGGAAAAGCCATGCCACGCCCCGTTCACCCCCAGGTGAATGGGAAACAAAAGGGGAAACCTTCCCCAAGCCCCTAGGCATGCATCTAAACCCCTGGATCGCCCAAAAATACCATAAAACGGGAGATCCGGCTCACACCCCTAAAACAAGCATTTTGCCCAAAACGCCCCGTTTGTCCCGCTCGGCTCACCACGGCCTACGAAACTCACGGAAAAGGAAGTACACGGGCTGAGGGTCCATCACCCTACCTCCACCGAATATTACGCGCACCGTGGACGCCGATCCACGAAGAAAACGCCGTTGAAGCCTCGCCGTTCCACGAACTCACGGCCGAGCTTCCACGCGCCTCCACCGCCTCGATCCTCATCCATCCTCGCCCGTGCCTCGCCCGCGCCGTCCCCGCCTCGCCCATGCTCCGCCCCGTCGGCCGCCGGAGAGAGAGGGAGAGAGGAGAGAGCGTGAGAAGAGAGAGGGAGAGAAATGAGAAATGAGAGGGGGAGAGAGAGAAAAAGCTATTTATAGGAAAATCTGGAAAATCGGAAAAATCCAGAAAAATAGAAAATCACACCCTCGCGATCCTCGGAGCGCACCGACGGCAACGGTACCACTCGCGCCCAGGTGAACTGTCCGGTTCACCCGCAACGAGGTTCCGAAGGGAAAGCCGAAACCCACGCCGGGAATCGGAAAACACACGCGGAACGCCTCCGGGCCTCCGAAACGACTCCGGATCGCGCCGATACGAACACGAAAGATGTCCGAAACGAAATTTCTGACACAACGGAGTTGGACACTCCGAGAAACCAGATCCGGAACCCACGAAAAAGGATCCGAAAAATCCGGGGTATTACATGTTCCTTTCGTACTGTCCAACACTCGATACCATATAACAAAGTAGGTCTCACAGCCGTTCTATAAAATCTCCCTTTGAATTTCACAGGCGTACGACGATCATAAAGGACTCCAGATGTGCTTCTCCATCTTAACCAACCTGTCTTAATCATATGTGTAATATCGTCATAAATATCTTCATTCTCTTGTATTATAGACCACAAGTATCGAAAGCTATTACTTTTCGGAATGTTATGTCTATCAATTATAATCATGTCTTCATTAATAAAAATCAGATTATGTGACTATTTTTTATTATTCACAAAGAGATAACTTTATTTTTATTTGATTCTCACGTCACATCGTCTGATGATGTGATATGAGTGTAATTGGTACATTAGGTGCACTAAGTATTAATTTTTTTTTGATGAAAAAAGATGCATTTTGTCCTAACATCGTCGTGATCATCTCGGCCTCTAAACGAAACAGAGAGAATAATGCATGGACGACATTATTCTTGGTTGTTGTAACAATGGCATAGTCTTATTTACTGTAACACCAACTAATTTAGGATGTGAATTTCGACAGGTTAGTTGACACGGCGTTGGGACGTCCATTGTTAATTTGCAAACAATTTTATAAAAATATAAAAAACTCCAGTCGAACAGCACATTTCAATAATTAAGATTCCTAATTTGTTGATATTGAGTAACGCGTCGAGAAAATGTAGTATTAAAATTCTAAATACACCAAGCTCTGTCATGGAAAGCAGTTGCCATGTTCGATTAGAACGTTGTTTGATATGATATTGATATTTTAAGGAAAACTTATATATATGTTTTTAAAATCATTCAAAATTGTCTTTATATCTCTCCTTTTATCATATTAATTGTAATATTTCTAATTTTTTTAAAATATTAGTTATTATGTCCCTTCACAGAGATATAAGAGTAATTTTATGTTTTTAAAAAAGACAAATACGAGCATAATAGATATTTTCTTAAGAATTTAAGGGATACTATAGTAAATATATATATATATATAATATATATATAAAATTAATTTTATAAAAAATTAGGGATATAATATATTTTTCATATTTTTAGCATATAAAAGGTTACTACTAAGATTAATAAAAGATAAATCTAGAGGGGAAATAATCAAAAAGAGTGAGATGTTAACCTGCAGGATTTAGGTCAGCGTGACAAGAGTACAACTCATCGATTTTAAAATTCGGTTTGGGCCTGGGTTTGAACTATGCCATGCCGGGTCGAGCCGAGTGGGTCCTGACTTAAGGAGTCATGGGTGTTACCCCAGGGAACAATCCTCCGATACTTAAGTTAGGACCACGCTGAGGTGAAGAACAACAAGAGAGAGAGAGAGAGAGAGAGAGAGAGAGAGTAAACAAGCGTAGTAGAGAGAGTTGGGTTTGTGTAGGTGCTCACTGCGTTCGACGAGTGCTCAGAGAGTGTTCATTGGACGTGGGACGTGCTCGAAGCTTGTTTCTTCTTATATCTCTCCTTTTCCTCTACGCATGTCTGGTTATATCCCCGTGTCTGGGTATCTATGTCTGTTCTTGTGTGTGTGTGTCCCCCATCGTCTGGCCGGAGGTCTATTTATATAGGTCCCTCTAGCTATGGAGATCCATTTCCTAACGGGAATGGGCATAAGTTGTGAGATAATGTCTCCTTGATCGTAGGTGAAGTTTTCTGTTATGCTTTTGCTTAATAGGGAAGTGTGGTCTCGGGACGAGGATCTTGACGTAGTGGGTGTGATATAGTATCTGTCGGAGAAGAGACTTGTAATGGTGGGAGTAACGTTTGGTTGTTGGAGAGTCATCCGGCGCCTGGGACACCCACATTGATGCCTCCTATGGGCTGGCAAATCCTCGAATGCTCTTATTGGGCCGTAAGGTTTTGGGCTGTCAATAGGCCTGCTTCGATCCCAATCGGACAGGGCTGAAACGGGCCTAATGTTGGTGGGCCGCGATGGGCCTGACGGGTTTTACCCTCCTCAATAAGAATATAAAATTTACAATCTCACAAAATTAATTAGAGTTTTAAATGTAATTTTATTTGAAAAGAAACAAATATTTTTTAATTAAAATATCTAATCAAACAAAATAAAAATTTGAAAGGAGAAAAAAAAAACATGTCGGGCCGATCTGTGGGCCGAACTCAAAATTTGTGTCCAGCCCATGAGTCTAGTCGAGGTAAGTTTTATGTCAAATTGAGGGCCCGCAAATCAAAAAGAGTGGCAGCTTAGCTCGAAATCAGGCGAGACCCACAAACTTATCAGGCTGACTTGACCGATCATTGATCTAACAAAGAAAGAAAAAAAGAGAATATCTTTGAACCCTCAAAATATAAAAATTACTAATTTATATATTTAAATATTAATTAAATAAACAAAATATAACTGATTATATACTACCAGTAACAAGACCAAAATTATCATTAATCAGCGTACTTGACACGGTTATGTATCAAATATCCGTTTAAACGGCGAGCATCAGAACCGTTCATGACCCATCATATGCCTCTGAAATGATGAAACGCTCTTGGCGTCGATCTCTCTTCTCGGTACTCCACGGATCAGACGGTACACATCAGCGGACGTGCTGTACTTCCTGGAATCCAGTATATAATAGCCCCATGGGTTTTGGCGGGCTTCTGTTCCCTTGTCACCCCGTTCGCTGCTCTGCGCTCGCTGGTGCCCCTTGCGCCCGTCCATCTCCTCCGCCCCTCCCCGCCGGGCCAACCACGCCTGCTCCCAACCCAGAAACCCCACGGGTTTCTCCGTGTCCGGGGGCTGTGCACCGGCATCTCCGACCTCCCTTGAGGGTTTTCTCCATGGAGGCGTGCGGGAACCCTCGGGGGAGGAAGACCGGGATCATCTCGAGGATCCGCCTGGAGAACTTCATGTGCCACAGCAGCCTCCAGATCGAGTTCGGCGACTGGGTCAACTTTATCACCGGGCAGAACGGGAGTAAGAGCGGTCCCCGTCCATCTCTGTTCTCACCTCCGTCTATCTTCTTCGTTGATCTTTTCACTCTCCCCCCTTCCCTTCCTTTTGTCGTTCTAATCATGGGAATGGTAGGTGGCAAGAGCGCGATCCTGACGGCATTGTGCGTGGCGTTTGGATGTCGGGCCAGAGACACGCAGAGGGCATCCCATCTGAAGGACTTTATAAAGATCGGTTGCAGGTAAAGGAATTAAAAATGGGAATTAGGTGTTTACCCAGTGTGTATTGGCATTAATAGGTTGGCATTTACGTCTATAGAGCTAACTCGTTGCAGCTAATCTGAGGCTGGGAGAGTTCACTGTTGTTATTCTCGTTGAATGCTGGGTCTCTTGACAAGTTTTTTTAGCTGTTTTTGTGGTAGTTTACACCAAACTCATCACCAGTGCAGTGCTTTCTGCGCAGTTCACCCCCACCCAAAAAGGACCAAATATTCTCAGCCTGAGTCGGAGAACTGACCGTTATAGTTTTTCTTGTCATTTTTGGATGGTGAGAAGCACCACGATACTAAAAGAATTGTGGTTCCAGAACTGAGAGAAAGGCAAGGCATAGATCAGAAAAGAAAGCACCCAGGTGGATGCTGTCCTAACTCGAAGCTTCCATTGGCCTGACCTGGTTAGAATAGTAGACCAACTGAGAGGCGTGCCCCGTGATTGAGGCCCAACAGTCATAGATGCTCCCTGTAGCTCTGCCCCAACACTATAGAGTCTCTCAACCCCCAAATCAACTAGAAAGTATCATACAAAAAACTTCTATGTCTGTTTTCCCATCTTCTCCCAAATGCTGCTCCATTCTCCTCATTGCAGCTCATCAATGGAGAGGCCAGATGGAAACACCTCCCTTAGGTCAATGCACATGGGTTCTCATATATCATGTGAATATAAGAAGTCCAGTGTCTAATCTTCTTACCATAGACATCGCACAAAATGTGATTTCGGTCAAACACAAACCTAGTTCTATCAAAAGTTGAAATGGGAACTTTCTGCTTGTCAATTCTCTGTTTCATGAAATGTATTATGAGAGGTATCACAAGGGCCTGCAGTACATAGGCCATTAGTCACCTAACACTTCATCCCATGCGTGAATCTACGTGGTGTTAATATGGATTTTTAATATGCTTTGGGATCTTGAGTTATTTCTGTTCTTTCTATGGAATGGAAGATGGATTTAACTTATGGTGCGAAGGGATGATATAACTGTAAGAGTTATACTGGTTAAATGGATTCTTTTAATGAAACTAAATGCATTGTCGTCTGTCTTTCTACAGTTATGCTACAGTGCTTGTGGAAATCAAGAATCAAGGGGAAGATGCCTTCAAGCCAGAAATCTATGGTGATTTAATAATGGTTGAGCGCAGAATTACGGAATCAACTAGCTCTACATTTTTGAAGGACTCTCTAGGTTTGTCTTATGGGGTGTTTGGGAGTAAATTTTTTTTAGAACTCTTTCTATCTCAAAAATTATGTTGTGTTAATTTTTAAATTAAAATTTAAAATTGATAACATATGTTTGGTAAAAGTGATATAATTTTTAAAATTTATATAGAATTGTTTGGGAGGGGGGGAGCCGGAGGGAGGGGAGGGGGCTGCGCAGGGGGGAGCCGGAGCCGGAGGGGAACCGGAGGGAGTGGGAGGGGGCTGCGCAGGGGGGGGGGAGCCGGGGGGGGGGGGGAGCCGGAGGGAGGGGGAACCAGGGGAGGGGGCTGCGCATTCGTCGGTGCCGGGCAGACAGACAGCGAACTGCCTCTTGATGGGCAGTCTGGAAGACAGCTGCGACGGCAGCCCGAGGCCCGACCGGGAGAGGCCGACCACGCCCACGGCGCCGGTGGGCAGGGACTTCAGCACCTCCGGGGAGACGCACGCGGATGTGAAACCCCGGACCGTGACTTCACCAGTGGGGTTCCTTCCGTCGGTGGTGGAGATGGTGACGTTGGCGAGCGTCAGGTCGGCGACGCCGCACCGGCGGGTGACGGGGTTCACTGCCGTGGCGCGGCAGGTGCAGGGATGAGGCGCGCGGTTGGAGGGGAAGGTGCGGTCGGAGGGAGGGGGAGGGGAGGGGGCTGCGCAGGGGGGGGAGCTGGAGCCGGAGGGGGGAACCGGAGGGAGGGGAGGGGCTGCGCAGGGGGGGGGGGGAGCCGGAGCCGGAGGGCCGGAGGGGGCTGCGTGGGGGGGGGGAGCCCGAGGGGAAGGGGGGAACCGGAGGGAGGGGTGGGGGCTGCGCAGGGGGGGGGGGAGCCGGAGCCGGAGGGGGGGAGGGGGCTGCGCAGGGGGGGGGAGCCGGAGGGGGGGAGGGGGCTGCGCAGGGGGGGGGGGGGAGCCGGAGGGGGGGGAACCGGAGGGAAGGGGAGATGCGGGGGAGGGGAGGGGGTCGCGAGTGGGAGAGAGCGAGGCGTCGCGAGTGTTTTTTTAAAAAAAATTGGTCTGGTGTTGTTTTTTTTTGAGGAAGGTTTACACGGGAGTAGATTCTCTCCCTAAAAATTAGGAGAGGCATACCAAACAGGATTTATGGGGTGTTTGGTTATAGTTTTTTACCTCTTTTTTCTCTCAATTTTAAAAAAAAAGAGGAAGAGGTCTTATAATCCTGTTTGGCATACCTCTTTTAGTTTTTAGGGAGACAACTTACTCCCGTGTAAATCTTCCTCAAACAAAAAACAACACTTGACCAGTTTTTTTTTTAAAACACTCACCACGTCTCACTCTCTCTCACTCGCGTCTGCCCTCCCCTCCCTCTCCCTCCCCCTGCCTTTCACCCCGCCGGCCTCCCCCTTCCCCCTGCGGCCCTCCCCTCCCCTCCCCGGCAACCCCCTCCGCCGTCCGCCCTCCCCTCCCTCTCCATCCCCCTCCCGTTTTCCCCCGCCGGCCCCCCCTTCCCCCCGCGCCCCCCTCCCCGGCAACCCACTCCGCCGTCCGCCCTCCCCTCCCTCTCCCTCCCCCTCCCGTTTCGCCCCGCCGACCTCCCCCTCCGGGTCCCCCCGTGCGCAGCCCCCCCCTCCGGTTCCCCCCCATGCGCAGCCCCCCCCTCCGGCGCCGGTTCCCCCCCCTGCGCAGGCCCCCCCTCCGGTTCCCCCCCCCGTGCGCAGGCCCCCCTCCCTCCGGTTCCCCCCTCCGGCGCCGGCTCCCCCCCTGCGCCCCCCCCCCCCCCCGTGGCAGGCCCCCCCTCCGGCGTCGGTTCCCCCCCCCTGCGCAGGCCCCCCCTCCGGTTCCCCCCCCCCCCCCCCCCCCCCCCCCCCCGTGCGCAGGCCCCCCTCCCTACGGTTTCCCCCTCCGGCGCCGGCTCCCCCCCCCCTACGCACCCCCTCCCCCCCTCCCCTTCCCCCCCCTCCGGCTCCGGCTCCCCTCCCTGCGGCGACCTCCCCTCCCCCGACAGCTCTCTCTCTCTCTCTCTCTCTCTCTCTCTCTCTCTCTGCAACTGCCGGAGGCAACTCGGAGAGGAAGACCCCTGCCAAACACATCCATACAAATTTTAAAATTTACGACACTACTGTCAAACAGAAAGTGTTATTTTTATCAATTTTAAATTTTAGATCAAAAATTATGTTGACATAAATTTTTAGATAGAAATAGATTTTAAAAAAAAACTGCTCCCAAACACCCTATTATAGATCTCTTACTCTTTTTTTTAAAATTGAGAGAAAAAAGAGATAAGAAAGAGCAACCAAACACCCCATTAGTCTCCTTCTTTGAAATTATCTGGAAATTCATATTACTTGATTAATGATGTTATTAGACTTGTACCTTTGATTTCACATCCTTATGATTCAGACAACTAGTGTGTTTTATCTCTGCCTACAAGAAATAACATTCTGGAATCTTCAAACAAAATATTCTCTTGGATCAGCAAACTTATTTGATCAATTAGTTGTGGGAGATAGTATTGATACAAACTTCTTTGTTGAAGAGCACTGTCATAACAAACATATAGACAGTTGTAAAGATCACATCGTGGATGGTTGAACCCGAACCACTATTTTTAAGGCATTGCCTAGGTGACAAGGCACTAGTGGGAAGCCCAGAGTTCCAGACAACCTGGTTATTAGGCAAGCAGCGTAATAAGGTAGCTGCCTAGGTCACTTTAGTGCACCTCGCCCGCTGAGGCTGCCTAGAGTCTGATGGACTCTGTTTTATTTTGTGGATCTCAGCAGTCTTTAAGAATTGCTTGATGGGCAGTCTTGAAAGTTTCTAAAATGATAGATATTACATGAATTGAAAAGGCTATCAGGGCTTCCCTTTTCTCTCTCGAACTCTTTCTCTTGGGATGTGATGCCTCATGAATTACTGCTTTGACTTTGTTGATGATGATAGTGATCACGAAGAAGATGATGCTGAAATTGACAAGAGAAAAAAGAGCCTGTGAGGATCCAATTGTTGGAGCTTCTCTTGAATAGGACACATGTTTTGGCATTAAGATCTTGATTCATACCTTTTCTGTTGATTATTTTTTTAAAACTAGTTTTATCTTGTGTCGATGTTTGACAACTCACAAGTGAAAATTTATGATGTTGCTCTGTCATGATATGCTCAATGTTTTACTTAAAGATGTCTCTCATTTGTATTTCCTTTTTGTTTGTGGCATAGTTATTTGAATATTAAATTTCATATTAAAATTTTCTTTTTGATGGACTGATATTCATAAATCATCACTGGTGATGATTTATTCCCGATTAATTTACTAATAATTATTATCTATTCTATTTTAGCTTTTCAGCTTAGATATATATTGAATGTTTAAGAATGTCAATTTTTGTATGGCCAAAGTTCGAATTTATATGGTAGAAGATGTAAATATTGGTTTTTCTTGAAATATGCTTGATTATATAAACTAACCTTAGCTTAGGCACCTTGCCTTTTTGCCTAAGTGTTAAGTAAGTCACTGCCTTGGTCACTTTGGATGCTTTGACAACTATGCCACCAACTATTATCAGCTTTATGGAGACAATTTTTGAGGATGCTGCATCGGTTGGAATAAGTATGTGGGGACTGGTTTTAACAAAGGCGCTTGAGGCGCTCGCCTAGGCGATGACGCCAAGTCTTTGTGCATTTGATAGGTTCTTAATTTATTTCTCACATCTGAATGGACGAATTTATTAACTTGGTTGATTTTATATATGTTGTTGACATATTTAATGATACATATTATTTATCTATTTTATTTAATATATTTAAAAAATGTTTCCTCAAATGCCTGGGCGATTGCCTAGGCATTTGAGGCTAAGGCGAACCCTTGATCGCCTTGGGCACCTCTCGCCTCTGACTACATAGATTCATAGTGGATATGTTCTTCCTTTTTTTTTGTTTTCTGGACTTTAACTTTTCTATGTTTGATGAAAAGGCAATCAAACACCAATGAATGGCCTCAAAGGCTTATGGTAAATGTTTGTTTGGCCACGAATCTGTTGCCTGTTTAGCCAGATGTGAGGCATTAGACAAGTGCTGTGGCAGCTATGAGCACTAGTGTTGGGATTGTGCTAGATGTCTTTTTTGTAAGGTGGTCAACGGTCCACAGTTCTCTAACAGAAAACAGAAATACAAGAAATAAACAAGAAATTTCTACCAGGATGATAAAGAAGAAGCAAGAGAGGCCAAAGAAACAAAAAATCCCTCAAAGCCCAAAACACTAGCCCACTAACACCCTTCTTCCAGAAGAAACAATGTTTGTCCAATTACAGTCCTGAAATCAGGATGGTTTCTTATTATCTGACCAGACTTACAAACATTCCATTCCTGTAGTTATAAGAAGCAAGATTTAACAATAAGCATTTGGATTGTGCTATTTGTCATGCAGCATTTGCTAATCAACCAAAATGGCTATGTCAGTAAGTGGAATGGATTCCTACTCCTGTATTCTGTGAGCAAATATTGGCTGTAAGTGGCCCTCGTTTCCTTATTACCAAAGACTGTATTATGAAGCTATGATTTGATGCAACTATGTTAGCTTGGCTACTGGGATCATGATCTTTTCGTCCATGTGGATCATGCTTGGGAAAATGGTCTTTGATGTTAGACATATATTGTTCTGGAAATACATCACTTGCAGCCTTGACTGCCCTCCATACAAAACATTCCATGCACTGGGAACTGATTACACTCTAGGGTCATATGTGGTGCAACAACCTATGTAATTCCTTCCACGAGGAAACTTACTTTTCAGCAATGTCAGCAGACCCTTTTACTACCCGGGTTGTAAGTTGAATCTCTCTCTCTCTCTCTCTATATATATATATATCATCATCATCATCATCATCATCAGAGCCTTATCCCAATTATATGGGGTCGTCTACATGAATCCTGTTCTGCCAAAGATTTCTATCAAGTGCTATATTCATATTTAAACCCAAGAAGCTAATATCCTTCCTAATAACATCGCACCATCTCATTTTAGGCCTTCCCTGAGCTTTTTTACTAGCATCCACTAAGATTCGGTCACATCTTTTAACCGGCGCTGAGTTAGGGCGACGAAGCACATGACCAAACCACCTGAGTCTATTTTCTCTCATTTTACTATCAATTGAGGCTATCCCTAAGTCCTTACGGATGCACTCATTCCTAATTTTGTCTTTCTTAGTCTTGCCACACATCCATCTCAACATCCTCATATCTGCTACACACATTTTGTGAATGTGTTCCTTTCGTACTGCCCAACACTCGATACCATATAACAAAGCAGGTCTCACAGCCGTTCTATAAAACCTCCTTTTGAGTTTCACAGGCATACGACGATCACAGAGGACTCCTGATGCGCTTCTCCATCTTAACCAGCCTGCCTTAATCCTATGTGTAACGTCGTCATAAATCTCCCCATTCTCTTGTATGATAGACCCTAAGTATCGAAAATTACTACTCTTCGAAATGTTATGTCCATCAATTAAAACCATGTCTTCCTGTACCACTCTCCCATTACTAAAATTACAATGCATAAACTCTGACTTACTCCTACTAATTTTAAAATCTTTAGACTCCAAGGCAAGTCTCCAACGCTCTAACTTAGCATTTAAAGCATCAATACTCTCATCAATTAAGACAATATCATCTGCAAATAACATACATATATATATATATACATATAATTGTTCTGTAGATAGTTCAAGTTTGGAAACCAGTCAGCCCCCTTAAGGTGAAGGTGCTTATGTGGAGGATATCTCTTGCCCAACTACCTACACGGGATAGACTGGCCAGGTTCATGGTTGGGGTGGACATTGTTTGCAGCATGTGTGGGAAGGCAAAGGAATCTCTGGATCTCCTATTTTTAGAGTGTAACTTTGCTTTGGAAGTTTGGCAGCATATTCTCACTAAGTTTAGGCGCAGCAAACCTATTAAAGGCCTTGTGGAAGAGTTCATCAGAAACTGGCAAGTGCAATGGATTGCAAAGTTTGATTGTCAATTGTGGTGGCTTTTTTTGCATGCAACCTTTTGGATCATTTGGAGGGAGAGGAATGGTGGAATTTTCAAAAGAGAAGCATGTGATTCTGTAAAATGTGTGGATTTGATTTTCTTTTTTATGAAAAGTTGGGGGGACACTTTTGTAGAGTGGAGAAATGTAATATTCTTATTTTACCCCTACTTCAAGGGTAGGGAGACCTCTGTATCTCTTTTGTATAGGAGAGTTTTTGGGAGCAATCCCTCCTTGTACATTCTTCACTTTTCTAAATGATGTGGTGCCATTCACTTTCAAAAAAAATATGAACCCTTTTAGGAGCATCATCGATCTAGTGGGTTTTCTTGCTTTAGCAGGGAAAAGGACAGGTAAAAGATAGTTTAATGGTGACAAGAGAGTATAAAAGGAAAGATGGAAAAAGGAAAAAAGGCAACTAAAGCAACCCAACTTTATGCTTCCACGGAAAGAATATTGCATACTTGGAATAGAGGGATGCAAGGAGAGCCCTCATTTGCCTTGAACCCTAAAAGAAACTTCCATTTCAAAGGAAATGATCACAAGGATCATTTTTATGTATTAGTACAGAATAGACAACAATATTCCTGTCTTACATCAAATTAAGACAGAAAAGTGAAATAGAAAGAAGTTTTGGGGATAAAGCCAATGCAACCAGACTGGACCAGCCACTTCACTGCTAAGGCACGGTTGGTCATTTTACAACATTGCTTTGAAGTTTCTTTGGAAAAACATTTCTGTTTGATGCCCCAGTTATTTCTTTCCACCTTGATGGCTCTTTTTGTTTAATTATGTAAACTCTATTGCAACCTGAAGGTCATGGATTCAAAATTGGAGACAGCCTCTTTGCAAAAAGCAAGGAAAGGCTGCATATAATCGACCCTCCCCAGAATTTGCAGTGGCAGGAGCCTCATGGCACCAAACTGCGTTGTTTCTGTTTTTTATTTGAAACCTGAACTCAGTTATTTATGGTTTCTGTTTCACAGGAAAAAAGATTGCTCAGCGGAAAAATGAGCTGCGTGAACTTGTAGAGCATTTTAATGTAAGTGTTTCATTTATTATTACGCAGTATGCGCACTATTCTTCAATAGAAAAAGTTATGTTATGACCAACTATGGTTATTTAACAGATCAAGTATTATTTTTTCTTCAAAATCAATAGAAGATTTTTAAGCCTGTAATGGATGATGTATCCCAGTTCAACTGATTACAAGTAAAAAATTGTTATGGAGGCATTTTGTGAGACTCATGACAAACACACAATTTTTATATCAATAAGTTGGTTGCCAAACAAACTGTACCTAGATATCTTTACAAGTCTGGCACACATTGTAGTATGGTGCAAAAGCGCTGAATAACCATTGAATTTGCCCTACCTTATGGAATATATTTTTCACTTCAGTTCATCTGCATTTATGCCCTTTTGATTTCATTTTTTTCGTAATTCTCAACTTGGGAGTTGATTGTTGATTCATCAATTAATTTTGCAGATTGATGTGGAAAATCCATGTGTAATTATGAGTCAAGACAAGAGCAGAGAATTTCTGCATTCGGGAAATGACAGAGAGAAATTTAAGGTGAATTATTCCAGTTGTATAACTGATGACATTCGCAGTTTTATACTTGAGATCACAATTTTATTACCCTTGGAAAGAGTGTGCTTATCAGCATGTCTATATGTAAGTAGGCATGGGTTAAACTCAACTAGTAAATTAGTAGCATTATCGCTACCGCACTACATGATTAGAGATAGGTTTCATGCAATGCCCCTGCAGCAGAAACAAATGTGTTCATCACCTTCAAACCATCCAAACGGGGAAATGATTGATGTATCTTGATATTGCATGAATTTATCATGAACTTTTTGTTGTTTGTACCATGAAATGTACTTATGGCTCATTCGTATCTGTGTTATTTCTTTATGTTCATGCACGGATGGCAATAATTCCTTCTCTGTTTTCTCCAACATATGCCATTTAGATGCTCTTGACATCTTTGCCAATACTCTCTGGAATCTTTTTTTTACCGCCTTTAGGAGGTGGGTGATGTGAGGGGTCTCTCAAGAGAATATTTGAGTGTTGGGTAGAATGAGTCATGCTTTTATTCCATGATAGATCAACTGCACACAGTTATTCAGCTGTCTATTTGCTTCCATAAAGTGACTTTCTCTCCACAGTTCTTTTTCAAGGCTACACTTCTTCAGCAAGTAAGTGAGCTATTACAAAATATTCGGAGTCAACTCGATGCTGCAAATGCAATGGTTGATGAACTTGAGTCATCAATAAAGCCTATACAGAAGGAGCTTAATGAATTGCAGGAGAAGATTAGGAGTATGGAGCATATTGAGGAAATAGACCAACGAAGGCAAATTTTGATAAAGAAGCTAGCTTGGTCCTTGGTATATGATGTGGATCAACAAATTCAGGAGCAAAATACCAAGTTGGAAAAGCTGAAGGATCGTGTTCCTGCTTGCCAAGCCAAAATCGATCGACAACTGGTAGGGAACATAGGTTTGCTTTTTGAATCACATTTTTCCATTGTCTCAAGCACATCATTAATCTACAATTTGTGGTTCATCATTCTGTATTTCTACGTATTTGCTCCTATGCTCCTTTGTTCTTGATGCATACATTTGTATCACTTGTTTCATTTTATTCTCACTCTTCAGGTTGTGATGCAGCAAACAGGTCCTTAATGCTTTCTTGTTATCTTTCTTTTCTTGTAATTCTTTGCCTTTTCCTGCCTTCCTCATTTGCTTTTGCTCATGTTCTTTTTTCTTTTTTCTTTTCATTTTTGGTGCTTTGGAGAAATGTGGAATGCAGATGCTGCTCATATGCCTACAACCAATGTCATCAGGGTCGGTATTGGCCCATGATTTTTTCAAAGAGCTGGATATGTATCAGATTGGATCCTGTATCATGGATCATTGTTGAACCCTTAAATTTCCCCTGTTAATTAGGGTAAAATAAAAATTTAATTGATCCAACAAACATAAAACTGATACAAAACCTATAACACCCCAGAATTTTAGGAAGTCCGGAATATATATTTGGAGATTTTATGATAAGAGTCCAAGTATGAATATGTTAAGTTTTCCTTAAGAGAGAGTCTAATAGATTGACATGTTTAGTTAGATTTAAAAATGTAGACAGAGAGAAGTAGATAGTGGAAAATAGGCGATATTCAGAAAGAAAGATGATGCTTAGAAGAGATAGGTGATATGAAAATTGAACAATAAAAGATAGACGGTTGAAGATAAAGGCAGAAAAGTAGATGATATGAGATAGGCAGAGGAAGTTAGGTGAAGTAAAATAGGCGATGCAAAATTAAGCGGAGTGAAGTAGACAATAGAAAACATAGACAAAGGATCGTCTAAGTTAGACGATGACTTGGACGAAAGGAAAAGTTTGATGATACAAAAGTAGACGTTGCAACTTAGACGATATAAGATATGCGAAGTTCAAATAGTTAGACGGAGCAAAATGGACGATATGTGGAAAAGTAGATGATGTAAAAGTAGACGATGCAGTTGACAATACAAAAATTAGACGATACAAACTTATGCGATACGAAAGAAAAATAGACGATGCTGTGGGGATTTAGACGATGCCGAGTTTAGACAGCACAAATATAGATGATACAGATTTTGATAAAACAGACATAGACGATGCAATTAGACAAGGTAGAAGGAATATAGGCGACGTGGAATAAACAATACAGAATTCTAGATGGTACAAGTGGACTGTAGGTGACCTTTCGCGATTGATTATTGTGGAAAATAAATAAATAAATATAAATTTGGTTGTCAGGATAAGATCGGGGAGTTGTGCAAATTACGGAACTACTCTATTAGGATTGTTACACGTAGGAAGATTAATTTCGTATTTTTTTGGCAGTGGTGACTGAGGAGAAGATAATATGTAGACGTGTTACCTTCTTATTTCTTGAGCAATAGTAATGGAGAAAAGAATTAAAATTCATGTTAACTTCCTTGGTGGTAGATGATGATAAATTTTTACAGCGGTTAAGACCATGGTTATGTAAGTAAGCCTATACTTACCTTTCCAAGGTACTTTCGGATCAAGAGTTAGAGTAGGAGACGGAAGGACGGAAGAGAAAGAAGAAGGAATAGGAAGGACATGCCTAATACTTGAAGTACGCCAGAAGATAGAGCAAGAATTATTTAAGAGGCCAAGAAGAATTTAGAGTTGTTTGAGGGTGCCATCTTAAAGGTAGACATGTGATGAATTGAGTACATGCTATTATTTAATTATATTGTATTGTTTTAATATTGTTTTGACACTTGGAAATTGATCCATACGGTCAAAAATTGATTACCTTGGGACTTTAGACTGTTTATAACTACCCAGTGTAATTATGCTTCATTGGAAACTTGAAACATCTTAATTAGTAGATTTCATTTGATTATCTTGTCAGCTTAAACTAACCAAAGGATATATTTAAACTCGTTAAATTAAGAGAGGAAAATATAGATCTAGATCATGTTCGTTACATTAAAGGTGAAGATCGAAGAGTTTTAGCTAAGGATCTTGAGATTAAAGAGAGATTGTATATTTATTTTCAGAAATTATTTAATGGAGATTGCGTCAAGGATTTATCTTTAGAAGGTCTTCAGGAGTCGGCAAAATTTGATGAAATATGAACATTTTAGGCATATTAATATGTCAGAAGTGGAGGATGCTTGAAGAAAAATAAAAGTGGGCAAGACTTTAGGACTAGATGGCATATCTATTGAAGTATGGAAAGGCCTAGGAGACATTATTATTAAGTGGTTAACTAAACTTTTCAATAAAATTTTGAAGGAACGTAGAATGTCAGAAGTTTGGAGAAAAAGTGTTGTGGTTTATTTCTATAAAAGTAAAGGAGATATTCAAAGCTGCAATAATTATCGTGGAATTAAGCTATGAGTCATACTATGAAACATTGGGAAAGAGTAATCGAAAAGCGTCTTCTATGTGTGACTACTGTATCAGAAAAAATAGTTTGGTTTTATGTCGAGTAGATCTCTACAACATTTAATGTTGAAGTATAGAGAGATGAGAAAATATTTATATATGATTTTTCTTGATTTAGAGAAGGCGTATGATCGAGTATCGAGAAAGTTGATTTGGTGGACATTAAGAAAGAAATGAGTCTCTCAAGGATATGTTGATTTGGCTTAGGATATATATGAAGGTACTATTACTAGTGTGAGAATTATTGTTGGAGAGATTTATGAATTTCCGGTTACTATAGGTTTACATCAAGGTTCTGCACTAAGTCCGTATCTCTTTGTCTTGATTATGGATGAAGTTATAAAATAATTTCGTGATGATATCCTTGGGTGTATGTTATTTACAGATGATATTGTCTTAATAGATGAGAGTATTGATGGTTTAAATGCTAAGTTAGAATGTTAGAGGCATGTCTTGGAGTCTAAAGGTTTAAGAATTAGGTGGAGGAAGTCATAGTTTATGTGCTGCAATTTTAGTAATGAGAGAGTGACATAAGAAGGCATGGTTCTAGTTGATGGACAAAACATTTGTAAGAGTTGTAGCTTTCGGTACTTAAGATCTATCATACAAGACTATGTGAAGATTTATGATGATGTTGCACACATGATTAAGACAAGTTGGTTAAAATGGAGAAGTGCATCAGGAGTCATTTGTGATCATCGTATATCTATGAAACTTAAATGGAAGTTTTATAGAACGACTGTGAGACCTGATTTGTTATATGGTACCGAGTGTTGGACAGTAAGAAAGGGACACATTCACAAAATGTGTGTAGCAGAGCTGAGGATGTTGAGATGGATGTGCAGTAAAATTAAGAAAAATAAGATTAGGAATTAGTACATCCGCGAGGACTTGGGTGTAGTTCCAATTGATGGTAAAATATGAGAAAATTGATGGAAACCTCCCATGAGAAATCCTCCATGCTAGGATCTTCATCTTCAAGGGGCTCTTCGGTCTCCATACCTAATCATGGAAGCTGTGACGAACACCTCCATCTGTGACAGTGTTGGCAGTATCGGCCGAAACGTATCGGTTTCGGCTTAGACCGACACCGAAACGGGCCTTTGCACTGTAGCAGGTCCGATACCAATAAATAATATTTTTTTAATAGTTTCGGACCGAAACCGACCGAAACCGTCCGGTTTCGGTCGAAACCTAACATGCTGGCCCCAATTTTGACATTTTCTAAGTATTTTGAACCGGTTTCGGCCGAAACCGAAACCGAAACCGATACCGAGTCGTATCGGTTTCGGACCCGGCCGAAACCGAGTCCGAAACCGACACTGCCATCCTTGATCTGTGATGATGGCATAGGCTGATCTAACTGTGAAGGATCCTCCCTCCTTACCTCCACTCCCACGCATCCTCGATGTCTTGGGGATGGAAGGAAAGGAGGAAAGAGAGAAGGCCATGAAGCTGCTCGAACTCCTCCTGACTGACTGAGATTCTGCCTGAAGATCGGGGTCCACCTCCCGAGAGGAGGGGGTCGAAGGCTTGAGAGATTGTACCCCGGGGATCTATTGCAACCGCAAAGAGGCTAAGAAACAAAGTCACCACGGTGAAGTCCCCACACTATCTATCCTTCCAAAAGAGGCTCATGTCGCCATTACATGGCCAGATCTAGATGTTGGAGATAAGAACATCCATGTAAGAGGATATCCCGCTAAAGAGGAGACGTCCTGTGGAGGGGAGTGGGAGCCAAGTGCCATACATTCCTCCTATCGAAGTACTGTTGCTTGATCAATTGGAACTACAACCCATCCTCTCTACAATCCAACCTCCACAGGCACTTACACAGTTTCGCCAAATTGAAATCCCTTACATGCTTGAGCCCTACTCCTCTTTGTTCCTTGTTAGTGACCATTCTTCCCCATGCTATATCATGCCATTCCCTGCATCTCCCCCCACTTTCATGCCAAAAGAACGTGCACTGGATAGAGTCAATCTTCTTGGCCACCATCTTCAGAATTCGGAATAAGGAAAGAAAGTAAGTAGGGAGATTGTCCAACATTGATTAGCACAATAGCAATCTGCCCCCATAAGATAAAACTCTACCCTTCCAATCTAGACTCATACCTATAGATGATGGGAAGTCAATCTGTACACTTAAGAGGACCCGAGGTAAAGGGAAGGCCTAAGTAAGAAAATGGAAACTCTCCAATTTTACAACCCAATAAGCGGGCCGCCCTCAAGAGAGGTTTGTCCTCCACATTCGCCCCTACTAGGCATGGTTGGCAGTATCGGCCGAAACCGATACATTTCGGTCGAAACGTATCGGTTTCGGCCGGTACCGATTCGAAACCGGACCTGCTCACTGTAGCAGGTCTTAAACCTAAAAAAAATATACTTTTTTAATGGTTTCGGACGAAACCATTAAGGGTTTCGTCCGAAACTGACTTGTTTCGGTCCGAAATCAGACAGGTTCACTCATTTTTATTTTTTGAATGGTTTCAACCGGTTTTGGCCGAAACCGAAACCAGTATCGAAACCGATACGTATTGGTTTCGGTACCGGCCGAAACCGGTGCCGAAATCGATACTGCCATCTTTGCTACTAGGAGACTATAGTTGAAATTAACTTTCAGGCCAGTTACCTCCTCCAGTAGTTCCAGCAAAAGTTTAGCCATGAGAGGATGTTGCTCACTCTCAGCAAGGAACAAGATGGTGTCATTTGCATACTGCAAGTGAGTGAGAGTAATGCTAACTCTAGCCAACTGGAATTCTCTGATCAGCTCAGTTGCCTCAGCTCTCTGCCACACCTTAGTTAAAACACTAGCCATAGGCACAAAAAGAAGAAGAGACATTGGGTCTCCTAGCAGAGTCCCTGACCGCAATGGAACCAAGAGGACGACTTCCCATTGACAAGGACCGCAAAGGTAGCTGAAGAGATACACGTCCTGACTCAGTCAATCCATCTGTCCCCAAAACCCATCCTGCCCAGAACATCAAAGAGGCAATGTCAATTCACCCTGTCATAGGCCTTCTCAAAATCCAGTTTCAAGACTGCCCCTTTTTTTCTTTGGTTCTTCATAGCAAAGATATACTCATGCGCCACCAAGAAGTTATCTAGAATATGTCTCCCCCTAATGAAGGTTCCCTGGAAGTGACTGACCGGTCTGTCCATAATAGTGACCCGTCTACCTGCAAGCACCTTGCTAATAATCTTATAGGTTCCATTCAACAAGCTGATGGACCTAAAATCTCAAAATTCTTGGGCACCTGCCTTCTTAGGGATGAGCACCAAGATGATCTTGTTAATATCTCCCAAGTGCGCTCTCCCTTCTTGAAACTCTCTCACTGTTGATAGAAGATCATCTTTGATAACCCCCCAACACCTTTGAAAGAAGTCGAGGGGGAAGTCGTCTGGGCCAGAGGCTCTATCACCTGCAAGAGAAAATACTGCCTGGTGGACCTCTTCTGAAACGGGTAGAGAGATAGCGCCCCTCTTCTCACGGGAGAGACAAGGGAGAAGATTAGCTGCAATCCTCGGCCCAATAGTCTAGTTCCAGCTTTTCAAGAAAATCTAGTTGCAATGGACCTGGGGAAATAGCATTCTAGACCTAAGCATGGAATGGAGAAAGATTTGCCCAGCAATTGAAGATAAGGAAATATGGATGATATGTCTTCCAGCTATGCTATGGTCCATCTAGAGAGAGAGAGAAATAATAGAATTTTGAAAGAAGAGTTCAGAAATCCAGTCACTGTTATCAGAAGCTGCATTATGTGTTTCCAAGACTGGCATCTGCCTGCTTTCAGCTACAAAGCCACCCAATCGTGTCTACTGTCCAAATTGGGAGGGTGGATAAAATTGACCCTGTACCATATTGGTAGAGCTTACTGGGTTTTTGCTTACTCTTATTTGTGCTTTTTTGTACCATTAATGAATTGTGGCCGTTTGGCCACCTTCCAAAAGTAAAAATTAACTCTAATATCTTGTTGTACTATTTGTTCTCATGCAATATGTTGGTGCCTTTGAAAGGAAAGAAGTGGGGTGCTGTCTCCAATGTAGAAGACTGTATGTTGATAATATTTGTGCCATCGTCACTAAGCTGGTGTGCCACCATCAAGGAAGGAAGTTTTTAACTTCATCAATGGGGACTTAACGAGCTTTTAGCCTTTCTTTGGGATGAGTCATAACTGATATCCCTGAGTTTTATAATGCTTTGTTGTTTGTTCCCCCTTTTTGTTTTGAAGTCTCATGGGAGGCATCTCATCTTCTTGTGGGTTGCATAGTTGTACTACCTTTCTTTATTTTAATAAAGTTGGTGGTGCAGTCCCCTTTCCTTTCGGGGGGGGGGGGGGGGAGTGACAAACTAATGTTGTTTGTCCCCTTTCTTGAAATTGAACTCGAAAAGGATAGAAATTCATATTGTTTCTTAATTCATTAGATTCTTTTATGAAAAATATACTCTACATAAATTTGGATTTGTTACATTAGCATTAGGGCTGAAAATGGATACCCGACTTCCGATTTTTCGATCCATTTTTGATTTAAATGATGGATAGAGAACTCCGATAAGGAACATCCGATAGCTTATAGGAAACGGAACACAGAACTCTGATAATTAGAGGAGTTGGAAACAGATGTAGTTGTTTCGGCATCCGATTATCCATTTTTGTTTTCAATGAGTAGAATATAATTATTTATATGTATATATGTACATATATTATTATATGTATATATGTACATATATTATTACATGTATTAGATATAAGTTTTATATAATATATATTATTTTTATTAAGGGATTTTTTTGTTTTTAGCCCCTATAATCTTTCATATTTGTGGATTAGTCTTTCCAATCTAGATATATTTGTTTATAAGCCCTCATAATTACACATTTATTTGTTAAACACCCATTTTAGGGGCTTCTTCGTAAATACATGAGGGGCTTGTGTAATGATACGGGGAAGTTTACTAAATAACTTGAGATTTTAAGGAGTTATAATGAAATATCTGGATTGAAGGGGCTTAAGGAGTTTTAGAGAAATATCTGGATTGGAGGGGATAATCCGTAAATATAAAGATTATAGGGGCTAAGAACTAAAAACCCCTTAATAGATGACTTTTCTACCATTGAATGAGATCTATCCCACATCCAATATTATGAAGATAGGTAAATTAGAAAATTTTCGAAATTCTAAATTCTTGATTTTTTGTTGTTGTGGATAAACAGAAAACAATAATTTAAACATTTTTTCGCCGTGTAAGTTTCGATTTTTTTTTTAAAAAAGGAATAGTCATTGAAATTTGAAAGTAGATGAAAGTGGTGATATAGAATTACTTAATAACGTACAGATGATGAAAGCAAAAGCTTCTGTTTCTATTTCCGCCTTTCATTTCCGTTTTCCGATTTGGAAGTGGAAATGGATGCAGAGAAGTGGAAACACCCATTTCTGTTTCCATCTCCGATAATTCTTATATGAAATAGGAGCAGAAGGTGGCATCTCTGTTTCCATCTTCGACCCACTTTCAGCTACGTAGCATTATCTTTAGTATTGCAGTATAAATCCAAATCCTTTGCTAAGTAATGGTATCATTGGTTTTGTTTGGCAGGATTACATTGACTAATTATTGATATCTGTTGGATTTTGGTAAAATTGTTTAGCAGCTTGATCCATATATCTTGTCGACTGAAGTGTTACATTTATTAAACAGGTTAAAGCGGAGGAATTGAAGGGCCTTCTTCATACTAAAAAGACTCAGATTTCTTCTTTGATGGAAAAGACATCTGAAGTCCGAAAAATGCAAGATGAGCTACAGGAAAACCTGTCTTTGGTATGTACTTGTTTATACATTCTCAAAGAGTTCGTATATTGTCAGAATTGGAATACTTTTCTATTTTTCATAAACATCCCTTCCCATACCCTCGGTCCACTCCCTTAGAGTATCACCAGTAAAGGTCACAAGCTGCTCTACCATTCTGCTCTTGCCCTAAAAATAGCAGAGGCATCTCTCCCATAAAGTGTACAGGATAGACCAACCACCACAGACATTTCCCTGCTTGAGTCTTTCATGTTCTTTGCCATTCCATAGTCAAGCACACAGTATTGGATGGTGGGTTCCAAGGAAACCCCATTTTATGAAGGAGAAGACTCTAAACAGACCGCAAAGAGGGGCACTGCACTTGCAAATGATCTAGGCTTTCCTTTTCCTTGTCACACTGGTAGCAAGTAGTGTTGTTATCATCTATAAAGAAGGCCAATCTTTCACATGTCAGATATGAGCATAGGCATTTCTGTAAACAAGGAATGAAGGTGGGCCCTAGCAGGATTGTGCATATGGGTGTTACTGCAGAGAAGTTGGAAAAGAGAAGGGAAGTGGTCCATTGGATGTTGGTGAGAGAGCCTGGATCAAAGATGGAGCCAGAAAGAACCCCTTTAATGTGGTGTTACCCTTCTTTTATAGGCTTATCTTTGCTCCTTGGGAAAATGACATACTAAGCTTGTTGATCTTGGCCTCTGCCCTTGCTCTCTTGATAAACACGACCCCCTTGTCCAGGGGTGATTCTTCCTCTTGGCTCATGGCTAAAACTGATTCTATTGGCATTTCCTTATTTTATTCCCCTCTTTTGCATCTTCTTCTATTTGACAACATAGTTGCTTGCCCATATTCCGGAAAGTACTCAACTGACTTGATTTCTAAATGCTTGCAGTGTCAATATGTGATAGATATTTGATTCTTTTCTTGATTGCCTTAAGAATTCAAGTACTCATTGTATTTGCTAGTTTGCTGTAATTTTTTTATTTATTGAGAAATATAGCTCATGGTTTCATTAATCTAATAGTTTCATTGAGGTTATTACAATGAAATATGTTTCTTTACATTAATGCTGCTTTTAGGCTGCAAAAGAGATGTTTAAAGTTCAGGAAGAGGAGGCTCGCACAATGAACTCTATTGGGAAAATGGTTAAACGTGTTAAATGGCTGGAACAACAAGTTCAAGATATTCAAGAACAACATATTAGAGATACACAGGTCCAATTTCTATTTTAGACTGTCCTTTTTCCCAATAAGTTAAAGATTTTTTGTGAATAAAGAAAGTTCATGAATATTGTTTATATTTTTTACATTGTTTGTTTTAATTTTTTTTGTTCTTTTTTTGGGAAGTGGATAGTACCACAGATTGTGTTAAAGAAAAAGTACGAAAACTTTCTTATTCCTTGATCCACAGGTTTGGGCTTTGTGGTATAAACCTGCAACCTTGTATCATCTAGGTTATTGTCTTGTCTGATATTAAGCAGCATGTACTACAGCGTTTTTGGCTGCTTCCACATTCACCAGCATTCAATGACAAGTTGAGATTTTTGTACATGTACCTGCTTAAATTCAAAATTATGTATCCTCCTTCAATTGCATTTCACATATACACTTCTTAGCTCTTGTACAAATTTTCTGGCAAAAAGTGAATGAAATATGCTTGGAATAGTCTATTGCTGTCAAATATTATCCTTAAGAAAGAAGAATTCCTGTGTAACATCAATAGGTGGGGGCAAAAATAGTGGGCCAGAGAGGGAGGTTTTGAGGATATCCAATATTTTCGTTATTTAACAGCCTTTGTTGATAATGAACTCAGATTAATCATGTCCATGTTAAGGTAGGTAACGACAAGGTTATTAACCACCAAAGACAGTATTTTAGTTTAAGGAGGTTATTAAAAATAAGGTTTTTAGCCCCTGTAAAATATTGAATTTAACTTTTAACCAAGAAAGTTAGCTATTTAGTATTGGCTCCACAAAACTTGGAGTCCTTTAGAACGAAGTCCCCGTGGTTAACAACCGTTTGGAGACAAGGAATATTCGTGGAATATTCTGGTTAAAATAAATAGAAAACATAAAAGACAAAAATACTGTTCCCAAAAAACAAAAAAATCCCCCACTCTCTCTCTTTCTGCCCCCCCCCCCCCCCCCCCCGGTTGGAGGGGGACCCCCTCTGGCGCTCTCTCTCTCTCTCTCGATGGGGTTGCCACGCCAGAAGGGGAAACCCCTTCCGGCACCCTCCCTCCCTCTCTCTCTATCCCTCCACTGGGTGGGGTTGCTAGCGTCGGAGAGAGAAACCCCCTCCAGGCCCCTCCCTCTCTTTCATCTCTCTCTACTATCTTCTCTCTCACTCTCCTTCGGTCTCTCTCTCTCTCCCCACCCGTTGGGTGAGATTGCCGACGGCTCTCTCTCTCTCTCTCTCTCTCGTGGCCTAATGGCTGCCAACAAGGAGTAGAGGTTGTTGGCCCAGACTGGATGGCGGACAAGAAGGGGGGTTGAATTGTCCCCTTGACCTTGATGGCGGATTTAAAAAATTCTCTTAACTGACCACGGTGGAATTAAAATCAACTGTTTGATTAGCCTAAACAAACATGAGAATTAACAGGTTCTCTCGATCTTTCCGATCTCACTCGTAATCACAATGCAACCGTTAGATAAAATTATGCCTAACACAGAAAACAGAAGTAGCAGTGTGCAGTGGTGTAGTGAGTAAAAATCTATTAAATTAACATGTGAAGGGAGATAGAAGAAAAAGACAATCGCACAGGCATTCACAAAGGACACGGAGATTTTTAGGTGGTTCGGGACCACGAGGGCTCCCTACGTCCACCCCTCACCCAACTGGGTGAGGCTTCACTACACGCTACTTTCGTAGCAACACGGGGACGAACCCCCAACCACACACACACGCTGCTTCCGCAGCAATATCCACACACGGGGAAAATCCCCAACACGCTGTCACCGCAGCACACACACCCACACACCGAATCGGGGAGCACGCCCCGGACACTAAATCCACAAGGAGACGCAGCTCCGTCAACACACAACAATCCACGGGGAAACTTTCCCCACAATAAGCCCACACATGCGGAGATACAACTCCGCCCACACACTATGACTTTCCGAGTTTGATAAAATGAAAGGATATACAATGATCACCCAAAATATTTATCTATGCTCAGCTAAAAGGATAGAAACCCTTGAAAATCGAAAATAGATGACTCAAGAAGATGTAAACAAGATGTGGAAGTAGTTCTCCATGAGTAGAGAGAGGTTGTAGAAGATCTTCTCTTATCCCCAAGTCGGAGGGTAGCCGGATGTCGACGATGAGAACGTCCACGCGTTCGTCTTTTCGTTCCGCTCCTTTCTTCCTTCTATCACAATTGCAAACTCCTCCTGGATGTAGATGATATCCACGTTTTTCTTCAGCTCCACTCTTTTCCCTCTTTCTTTTCCTACAAGACAACAAGGAAATGTTAGCACGTAAGAGTTTCTCTCCTCTTTTCTTCCAAATTCGCATGTTATATATATCATAAGGATAAGTTGAGCAAAAGACCACAATACCCTTGCAAAACCCTAACAAAACCACCCTAATATGTTTATTAGTAACCCAAGGGTATTAGGGTAAAATTTCACCCCAATCGGAGTCCATTTGGATGGGCTACGGTGGCCCACGACTTTCACGCACGGACGCGTGAACAGTAGATGGGACGTCCCACTTTGCTCCAGAATCAATTTTTGCAAACTGGTTTACAGGGGTCGACCCACTTTGTGAGGGGGGTCGACCCACTTTGTTCTAGAAGCCTATTTGGCCATTTTCTGCACAGGGGTCGACCCATCTAGTGAGGGGGGTCGACCCACTTGCCTTGAGACATGAAAAAGAGATTTCAAAAGGTCATCTAATGACCTAAACATGCAAGCCAATGAATTCAACCATTCAACATGAAATTAAATGATTAAGAGCAAGTTAAATAAATTGGTTTGCATGTAACTAAATCGTCATGATGATTTTGCAAGAGAACTCATTCTAAACCCGAATGACATCAATTTATGTCCAACCAAAAATCATTCCTCCTCATTCAACATGTAAACCAAATGACTATGCATTGAAAACAAGATGTTAGCATTTTTAGACCTCGTTCAACAAATGTAAGCATTAAACACATCATTTTCACAATAAGAGCAAACTTCCCACTTGAAATGCAGTCAATATAAGTCAAGTGCATGAAAAAGGGATTTTGACCCCAATCAAAACACTATGAATATGATCCACCTGAAGGCTCCAAAAACTCATGCACAGCACGCATGAGTCAATATGTAAAAACTCATGCACAACACGCATGAGTCAACATGAGTTATAAAAGTAGTTCAAACCAAACATAAAGATATCTCCATGAAATCAATTCAAATCTTTTGCCAAAGTTTGAATCACCAATTCATACATGTTTTCAACAAATGCATGCATCAAACAAACTTGTTTACACAAGATTTAGAGAAAGCATGTTCATCTAGAAGCCACTTCAAAAACCTCAGTTAAAACATGGGGAAATAAATGTTTAGATGTTACCAAAGTCCCATGATGATCAACCATGATATTTTAACCTGAAACAATGAATAAACACATGGTTAGATCGAGATCAAAATATTTGGGTCATGCATTAGCATAATGAGCTAGTTTTGCGACCAAAACCCAAATGACATGAAATATGAAAATGACAGCATAAGCATGAGGCACATAAATGCTTTGAACACATTTTCATCTTTAACACCTCCTCAAGACATGCATAAAGAACTTTGAAAATATTAACTCCTCAATTAGCAACTTAACTCAATTAAGAGAATAAGCAATGAATCATTTCTAATCTAAGCACAATCAAAACCAGTTTGAACTTAACTCATTCTCAAGAGGAATATACATGTTTGAACCATGGTAAAGTCATATGAAACACATGTGAAAAATCTACTTAGGAACATGATTTCCTCATCCAATTATCAAATGCAATATGCTATCTATCAAGCACCATAATAATGTCTTTCACTCAAAGACCATGTATTTGCTATGCATGAAACTTATTCAAACCAAATACATCAATATCCATGAGAGGCATGTAAAACAGAAATCAGTTGTGGATAGCAAGAAGTTTGTCCATTAGCCATTTGACTCCGAAAATGATATTCATCATTTGATTCCAATCCTGCAATGCAAAAGATCATCGTGTTAGTTTGTTTGTCATCGAAATGCCATTAAGCATAAAACACACAATATGTTAGAATCATCAAAACCATTGTCAAAGACAAGGAGGGGTGCACGTAACCCAACAGAGGTCCATGGATCCTCTCATCTGGAAGACTTGCAAGGGGAGTGCCGTGTGGATCTCGGCTGCTGGCTTGCTGGTGTACTACTACTCCTTGCTCCCAAGGGAATGCCAAACAGGCTACTGCCACATTGGACTTCTCATTTGTCGCCTACGACAGGTCCTTTTGCAAGCTCGCGGTTGTCTGGTTTCCTGTGAACCATGACGCGGACAATGTGCTCACTGGGATGAGGCATCTCGATCCTAGTGCCAGCATTGGATTGCTCCTTGCTGGGGGAACGGGTGGTGGCAAAGATGGCGGCGTGGTGTCGTTCGCGAAGGTCCTGACGTCAAGCCATGCCAACAGCAGCAAGGGGTTGCACTCTCTCTCTCTCTCTCTCTCTCTCTCTCTCTCTCTCTCTCTCTCTCTCTCTCTCACACACACACACACACATGCACGCATGCAATCACAACCGCACACCCTCTCTCTCTCCAACATCCAAGGCTTAATATTCATTTCATTATATTCATTATGTGGTAACTATGGTTAATGGCAAACCACAGTTAAATTGACAAAAATACGCGGTGAGGACCGAAAACTGAAGGATTCTATGTTTTGTGGAGTCAAGACTAAATAGCTAACTTTCAGGGATTAAAAGCTAAATTCCATAGTTTATAGGGACAAAAACAAAAAAATGCTAAAATAATATGAAGGTAAGAGTAGATAATTTTGCAAATATACTCCTAAGGTGGGTATATTTGTAAATATTCATAGTTTCTAACATTGAATCACTTGGTTCCTTTCAAGGTTTTCCGTCTCGATTAAAGGTTTTGCCTCGTAAAGACCGAAGAGAAGAGATCTCGGAGAGATTTTGAAAAAATCTCGGGAGATCAAGTTCGGTGATTTCGGATATTTTTTTCATATATATAGCCTATTTCTAAGAAAAGTGCTATTTTTTTTCTACTAGCCACTCAATTTTACAAACATGTTTTTCAAATTGACAACTCAATTTTACAAAATAAAGAGTAATGATAACAATAACAAATCCATTCATATGCACCAATGTTAATATACATCAAAAGTTACACCAAAAAGATATACATAAAATGGTACATGAATCACAAACTGAAGAATACATCAAAAATCATCAAAAATGGTACATGTATCTCTGTCTTCCTCCCTCTCTGTCTCCATCTCTCTCAGACAGAGGGAAGGGGGAAACGGGGGAGAGAGAGATAAGAGAGAGAAATGGAGAGAGAGAGAGGGTAAGAGAGTCCGAGGGAGAGTGTCACAGAGGGAGAGACAGAGAGTCCAGGGAAGAGGAGATTGTTACAGAGAGAGACTGGGGGGAGAGAGCGCTCAAGGGGGCAGAGGTAGAGAGAGACAGGGAGAGAGGAAGGAGGAAACCGGGGTGGGGGTGGGGGAGAGAAGATCTCGGTCTCGTGGGTGTCGTTTCTCGTGACCTTTGGAGAGATAGATCTCGTAGAGATCTCGGACATCTCGTAAGAGATGGCAAACCATGGTTTCTTTCTAGTTTGGATGATTCCTTTCAAGTTTAGCCATTTTTCTAAAGCATGATGCCGTCTATTGGTATAATTCAACAGGATATTCTTATGTTACTAACAGCTAGTGGCATCATGGCATTCTTATCTTGACACTTTCTAAGAACTCTATTAATAGGTAGCTAGTTTACAGGCGCTCCGAGGATTTTGTGGAAATTCCCTGTGTATTATATCTCTTGACTTGTTTCTTCATTTTGCTAGTGAAGGCAGAAGATTACGAGATTGAAGACCAGGTAAAGAAGCTCCAGGATGAGGTTGATTTAGCTACTTCCGTTGTTACAAGGTTATTTCATGATGCTCCTGTGCAGTGCTAGATTCGCTCCATTACTAAGTTTTTTCCTTCTAATAGTTTTTGGATGCCTAATGAATTTCCCTTCTTTTCCAGCTTGCAGGAAAAAGAGAATGGCTTGTCAGAGAGGTTGTTGATGATGAAAAATGCTGCAAAGGATATTGTTAGGGAGGTATGTGGGGAAAGAAGATACGTGATCTATTTGTTTTGGTTGGTTTATTGAGTGGGTGTTCATGACGTCATAATGGTCTCTAAATTCTGATGTTCCTCTGTGTATCTTGTTGGTTCTGTTAGGACTGGTGCTGAGCCAGAAATGTCCTATTATTTTGAAACAATCTGGCTTCATCTTGTCTGTCTATAACTTGTATACTAAAACTGGTCAGGAGTTTGGTCATCCCATGGAAATTCTCTTTAGTCCTTCAAGCAGTGAAAAATTTCCCCCAAACTCATTTACTTAAAACTTGTTTATTAATATAAATTTTTGACCCATCCCTGCACCAATATATACTGTTGAAGATTCCTCACTGCCGGAAGTAGTTGTTCTGTCATGGGAAATTTTTGTTGTTTCCTTCCTGTTTGTTTTTTTTGTTTCACCTATGGGTCTCAGTTTCTTCGTTTGTCTCTTAGTTTAAAGTGGATGTGTCCTTTTTTCTGTTTTTTTTCGGACTAATAAAATATAGGGCTTTGAGCTAGCAGCTGTGTCACTGTGTTTTACTGTAGACCTCTCTCTCTCTCTCTCTCTCTCTCTCTCTCTCAGCCCTTCTACACTTGTGTAATCATTTGATGTCTATGGGCATAAATAAAAATGTTTAGCTGTTGATAGTTTAGTGACTAATTGTTGTATTCTTGATAAGCTGTACTGTTGTACTCTATTATTCTTATCGTCTTGCTTGAGGTGGGTAGGGATTTTGATTAAAAGGATTATTTAGGAAAACAGATTTTAATTAATGGACTGTCCCATTTAGTGAATAATTTGACACCACTATGACCAAAGAAAGTGTATTTAAAATTAAGGGGATCCAATAAATAATTATGAAGGGCTAACAAAATGCAGAAAACATGTAACCTAAACTAGTAATAGAACATAGCCATGAATATATGTTCTAGTACACCTCTATTAGAAAAAAAGGGTCATCATTCCTCGCACTTAAATTTTGTGTTCAGTGGGTTTTATTGTCCGATTTACAACATTCTTTATGATATGTTTTCATTGATAATGAGGACAACCTTTTCTAGACTGTTGTGGTTTAGTACCATATCGAAAATCCATGGGAGTCTTTCCTCTATGCATGTGGGGGATTCCTTCAACTCTACGCTCAGGTTTTGCTAGGGCCTCTAACAGGTATCAGAGTCTCATTTACCCATTGGATCTGTATGTGGACACTTGACCCTACCCGTGATGTGCCCCAAATCGGTTGTTTCGGTGCGAGGGGTGGTGTTGTGGTTTAGTCCCATATCGAAAATCCATAGGAGTCTTTCCTCTATACATGTGGGGGATTTCTCAGCTCAACGCCTAGGTTTTGGGTTAGAGTTCGGGCCTCTAACATAGACCAACCTTGGAATAGAGACCATAAACAATGGAACTATATTTGACAAACTTATTGTTTCAAATTATAAGGGCAGAGAAAGTTTTTTCTGCCTCACTCTCAAAAAACTAAGTAACTCTTTTGATATCTGAAGTCAATAACAAAAGCAACATTAATTATTTTCTGAACCAACAGGATTCTCCCATCTTATCTGTTTTAGAAACCACCTGCAATACCTGCTGCATGTATTGCAATCCTTTCTGTAATCACTAGAACTTTGTCAATGTTGACCAAAATACTTCATCATCAAAAAATATTTCTGCATTTTTCTACATGGTACTTGGTTCTCACCCCATCTGGTGCCTTTAGTTTTGAGTCGACAGAGTGTTAGATTAGATCTTACACTCCCTTCACTCTGGGATCATCCTTCACTCACGCCAACTTGTTGCTTGATTTAAGTGACATTTGAATGGTAAGCATAACCAACAATCTTTTAACACCTACATCTTATTTGTACTTTTATCTGGCAACTGTTTCCCATTATTTGGCATGTACTAAACAGTTGGCCACAAAATGTTGTCATCATCACTCTTTTTATATCGCCACTATTCATTGGCTTCCTCATGGCTGATTCCTGGAGACAGTCTTCTTCCTCTCATTAACAGCACCTTTTAGTGAAACTGACATGGTAGAAGGAAGAAGAAAGACTGTTGGCCCATCACTCTTGTTGAACCTTGCTCACATAGTTTCTGCTCACATGTTGTTGTAACCATGTTATGCATTTCTTAGTAATAGAGATGGAATAAAAGAGAAGAATCTGAAGTGGTTCACATCCTATGGCTTGGTGGACAAGAATATACACCTTGGGAAGTGGCAGTTGGGTTCAAAAAGGGCCTGTCTGAAATGGTGTCATCAATCTGGCAAGTCTGTAAGGTTGGCTGACACTAAACTTTCCGCATATCAACTTACATTATTTTGCGTCATTCTGCAGCAACATTGACCATCCACAAACGATGTTTTACATCAAACTTATATCTTTTGTTAGGTGCAAAAGAATGAAAACTAGTGTCTCAATCAAATTAATGCATACAAACATATCCATAGCTTCCAGATCTTGGGCATAAAGGTAGTCATTTGAGAGTTCAATCCAATGTGTTGCAGCTACCAGCCACACCTTGGAAACATTATAGAATGCTAATGCTTTTAAAAACTATAAACTCGTCACTTCAAGATGCTTTAGAGGCCTGGAACATCTGACGTATATGTTTGTATGTATGTACCACCCTTCTGCCTTCTTTTGAATACTTCCAATGAGGCGGCTTTATTTGTAATATGCATTCTCTAATCCTCTGTTTCGCACCTTCTGGTAAATTCAAAACTCTGGGTTCAGTGCACCCTAATTTTCTGAATGTGTTGGCTTACACAATGATTTTTGAAAATATTGGTTTTGCATTTTTCTCTAAATCACTATGTGATGAGCAACATTCTCGATATCCTCATGTTAATGACGTGTTTGAAGTTTCTTCTAATGCATTCTTGGTTACTAAAGCATTTTGTTTGCTTCAGATTTTAATTGACATTGGGATTTTGTGTTCTTGGCAAGAAATTGAGGACAATTGAGTTTTTGAAATATCTAGGTGCTCATTACTATTTTTGGAGATTCTACTGCTTTCTGTTTTTAATAATTAAAAATATTTTTTGAAATATCTAGCTGTGATTACTATTTTTGCAGATTCTATTGCTTTCTATGTTTAATTAATGAGCGTGGTTTCTCCTGCTGTAGCCCAACTACCCAACTCCTCATATCAACTTTTTGTTGGACCACTTTGTTGTTCAGGATGGTGGCCTTTCCTTTTCTAGATCAAGGGTTTTCTGTCCATCAATTTTTCCCTTGGGCTTCCTCATTGGCTTTTGTAATATTTAATAGTGCAGTATCTTTTTCTGAAGAAAGGTTGTCAGACACTTGCACTTTGTCATAGTGCTTATGTTCTTTGAACCTTGCTGGCAATGAAGATATACTTGAGGATTGCAAAACCACCATGTTTGGAGGATTGCACTAATCCAAATGAATATGTTTGTCCTATGGTCATCTCTTTTCTGGAGTTTTTAATTTGAGTAAACTACCGGTTTGATATGTTTCATCACACGGTGAACATCATATGAATTGTTTTCCTCATTCTCTAAACATCGTTTATCTTGATCTATTTAACCTTTTGAAAATAAGAATTAGTGTTAATTAAGTCCTACTGTTGATTTATTTACTTAGATGATTCATGATGCCAATTTGTAGATAGAAGAAAATGAGAGAAAGCATCGTAACTTGGGGCGTGAAATTATTGAGCTTCAACGATGCCAAACAAACAAGGTACATCATTTCCTTACTACTGCAAGATGAGCTTTCTGTTGCTTTTTATACATGCTTTGGTACCCTCTCAATGATATGACTACTTATCCTTGTGCATATTTTTAAATTGGCACTGGTGCGTCTGCATCCTTTTTTCCTTTTTTTATTGCAGGTTACAGCTTTTGGAGGAGAGAGGGTTCTCAGGCTTCTGCAGATGATTGAGAAACACCAAAGGAAATTTAAAAGTGCCCCTATTGGTCCTCTTGGGGCTCACGTGGTTAGTACATAACTGCGTATCTTAAATTTCGCACCTCTAGCACTTTGCTTCACCTATGTCATAGACTTTGTATATTCTATATTTTGCTGAAGAGGAATCTTTCTTCTGTTGCTTTTTCCTCTAGTTTATTTTCTCTCTTTTTTTCCTTTATCTGCCTCCAGATAAAATGTATTCAAGTTTTTTTAAAAAATGGATAATGGATGGTACCACAAATATATTAAAGAGAGAGGGATGCACATGTATATGCTATCAGCTCTCATAACACCTATACAAAAAACCATTACACCAAGAAGGTGTACCCCAATTAACTTCCCAACAACAAGAAAAGTGAGGAGTTATATGCCTCTACGTAAGTGTTTTGCCCAAAAAGCCACTATCTCACAAACAAAAGAAAATATCCTATCTTCCGGTCTTGCTTCCCTTTTGAAGATTCTATTGTTTCTTTCGCTCCACAAGGCCCATAGAGTGACATGGAGGATAAGCCACCAGATGATGCTGTCCCGCTTAAGGTTCCACCTCTTGTGCCCCGTGAGGAAGAGCTGATGCACGCCCACAATATGGTCAAGAGGCTGATGGAATCTCTAGCCATTCCTCGTCCATACGCCCTTCATAAAGGGGCAGCTTATGAACAAATGATTCAGATCCTCCGCCATTTCCCCACACAAGCAGCATAAGGTAGATATATGCTGAAGGAAAGGTGCTATCCTGTCATACGTAGGAAGTTGACCATAGGAGATCCTCCAAACTAGTAGCTTCACCTTGAGTGAGCTCTTAGGAACCCAAACCTGAGGTGCTAAGGAGTGGCGCACTCCCCCATCCGAAATGAGAGAGTCGATAGACCTGATTGAGAAGTCTCCCTTCCTCTTCCATCTCCAAATCCATTTGTCTGCCCTGCTATTGTCTGGACTGAAGTCTAGGAGGAAAGTCGAGATGTTCCAGGTGGTCCATCTCCCCAAAGGTGAGATTCCTCCTGAAAGTGGGTGACCAAATACCGCCAGCTAGCTGCGCATAAAAGGATTGAGCTATAAAAACCCCCGGTGCAGCTGCAATAGCATACGGCGACGAAAAAGCCTTTGCTACTGTGAAGTCTCCACACCACTGGTCTTGCCAAAACAAACACCTCTCTCCATCACGAAGGCTAACCCGAACTGTCATGACCCGGGTTTTTGGATCGAGTATCCGCGGGTTTTGGAGTGGTTCCGCGGGTCTCGGATCACATTTTATAAATAAAATGGAATTTTTTGGGTATCGGGTCTTCGGATCCCCAAATAAGAAATAATAATTTGTTTTTGGACATCGTAGCGTGACGGACGAGTTATGTGTTTTTCGAGGATCGTGGGGTTAATTTTCGATGATTTTCTATTTTTTGTATTTTTGAAACCCCAAAATAAATTTTATAAATATAACCTAAACCCCCCACCCCCTCTCATTCTCTCCCTCTCTCCTCCCTCTCTCTCCCTCTCTCACCCTCCCACCTCCGACAGCAGAAGGAGAGCGTGGCGGGCGAGGCGGCTAGGCCGACGGCGACGATGACAGTGAGGATCGAGGAAGTGATGGTGGCGTGGTTGTTTGCAGGTTTCGCGAGCTGGCGTCGAGAAGATTGGCATTTTCAGTGATGTCCATTCCTTGTGAGATATTCGTGAGAGGTAGGGGGTGGATTCTTACCCTTCTCGTGTTATTTCCTCACAGTTTTGAGTCGATTCGGGCGAGCGAGAGTGGGTGCTTTATTATTTCGGGAGAAAATGCATATTTTGGGGCGAGTGGCGATTTTCGTCGATTTAGGCGGCGTTTCTTAGTTTAATTTGTTTTTGGTGGGTTGGATGGCGGGGAGAGTTCCCCGGTGTTTCCCCCCTCGTTTAAGGCAAGTGGGGCGTGGAATGGGACCCCATGGTGGGGGTCAGGCATCGATTTTGCCGGAATCGGTCGATCGTTCCTTTGGATTGGTCGATCGATTAGGCAGCTAACAAGAGCGCAGGGCGACTACAGATCGGTCGACTGATCTGGCTGGTCGGTCGACCAACCCCTCTGGGCGGTTGACCGATCCCATGTGCAGATTGGTACTGGGAAGACCGGTCGACCAACCCATCTGGACTGGTCGACCAATCCAATTGGGCGGTCGACTGACCCAGGGGGTAGGTCGATTGACCCCTGTTCTGATTGGCCATTTCGGCGTTGAAAATCTGATGTTCGCCCCGGATATAAAATAAGGTTTCTATGGTCAAAATAAACATAAAATGGGCCATCTAGTGTCGATGGCATCTGAGCTGTGGTTGCCAAGGCTTGGTGACTCGGGATTTCCATTTTGGGTATAATTTGGCAAAGGGTTTTCTCGCGTGATTCAGTAGGCCGACGTGAGTTGAGTATGCCATGTGTGAGCGGGTGAGTTGGCAATCCCATTCTGAGTGGATTATGTCTTGCGAGTTTTGCCCTTGTTGTGGCCCTAGGACGTAAGGAGTCTGACTAGGGTGAGGGCTTTCCTGTGAGACGGTTTCTAGCCGGTTGCCGTGGACCCCTGCGTACGTTGGCGTGAGGAGTCTCCCTACGTTTTCGGAATTAGTGCGTGTGGAGTCCGCCTACTCTGGAGTCTGAGTCTGGGCTAGGGGAAAATCAGTCTTTTAGGGCCTGGACTTGAGGAGTATGTCTAGCATGTGCACACGTGATTGGGGGTTCGGACACCATGTTGACGAGCACGAACCCCAGCTAGTCCAATTATTGTGGAGGGTGCGTGCGTATCTTAAACCCGAAGGAGTGTGTATGGCGTGTGTGAGTTCTGTCTTGTCGTTCTGAGGGAGCTTACCGAAAGTGTTGTCGCGGCCCTCTCGATAGTGAGATAGCGCTGCCACGACGGCGAGGTCATGCCTTCTCGACTGAGTAGTCGTGGTTCTGTCTAGTAGAGACCAGAGCTTCTCTCGGCATTGAGGTCATGGTTTTCCCCGACCTTGAGGGTCGAGGGTTTTCAGTGAGAGAGCTTGGGTGAGTTGCCTAGTAGAATAGTTCCTCGGGGTGCGTGGTATCGTATGGCTTGCGGGTGTTCCGCTGATTATCGTTGTTGTTACTGTTGCTTTTATTGCTGTTGTTTATTGTCGTTACATGTGATGGAGATTCACGGGACTCCTACTGAGCCGATGAGATGAGGCTCACCCCTGTGTTTTCAGGTATGGCGTTTCCTCTCAGGGTTAGGTGATCCGGCGCAGTGTCCGGAGAGTAGTAATTGTCAGCATGCTTGAGTCGGGGTTTGCCCTAATGGCTATGTACTTTTCCTTTTTTTGATTGTACTTTTTGGACATTGTAATCTGGACTGTAAATTGTTTAAATTGTAATAAATATATTTTAGTTCCCATACTTTAAATTTTGTATTTATTTTAAATTCAGATGCATCTCCACAGTGTTAATTAACCCTTCCAAGTTCCGTGGCTCGTGGGTAGCGGATCGGGATTCGAGTTGCGCCGATTCCTTTCTGGTACTTGGATTTTGGGTCGTGACACGAACACTAGCTTTGATGAAGTCTACACATTGGAGGATCCCTCTTTAAATTGGGGAGACATTATGCCATATGGTACGGAGACAAATCCCACACTTCGGACAGGGTATAGTAGCTGTGTCTGATTAGCTGTGCCCACAACTTTCCATCCTCTTCCCCAAGCCTCCACAGCTGCTTATACAATAAGATCAAATTGAAATTTCTAATATTCTTGATGCCAACACCCCCTGCTTCCTTACTCTTGCAAACTCTGCCCCATGAAATATCATGCCATCCCTTATCACTGCTTCCACTGCTATGCCAAAAGAATCTAGTCTGAATAGACTCTAACTTCTTGGTCATCGTCTTCGGGATTCTGAAAATAGAGAGGAAATAGATCGGCAAACTGTCAAGTACAGATTTGCATAATACCATGCGCCCTCCATAAGAAAGGAGCCTGCCTTTTCATCCAACAAGTCTAGACTAATACCTCTACACCACCACCTGCCAATCCCTACAGTGAAGTGCCTCGGGAGACAAAGGAGGAAGGCCAATAAAAGCTACTTGCCTGAGTGTTGTCTCCTTCATGTGACTTTTGTTGTAGTTCACTTTCAGCCCATTGATGTCCTGCACTATCTCTAACATCAACCTAGCATCATACAACTGGTGCATGTTACACCCTTCTGGTTCAGATCTTGGACTGCCCTCTGATACTGTAAATCTGGCAGAAGTAAGAGCTGATAGCGCTGCCTTTTTCCTGCCAGTGGAGATCGGAGGTGGAGCTGCTCCGAGCACTCCTGCAACAACAGAAACATGGACGAAGGGGGAGGAAGAAAATGCAACAGGATTGGAGATGTAAGAGGGAGAGGAGGAAGAAGAAGAAGGGGACAAAACAGTCATGGGAGAAAGAGGAGGGAATTGTATTAGTTTCAAAACCACAGATTTCGATACCATTTCCTCATCGTTCCCCCCTATTTATAGGACGCTCGGCCAGTTCGGCAGAATGAATATAACCCTCGACCGGTCCAGAGCCGTTTGACCGGCTAACTAACCTCTTGGCTGATAACAGCCTTAATCCGAATGCTCTGAAAGCCCTTGTTTCTAAACAGAACCTCTTATACTCCTTCTGCTCCAGCTCAATACCAGATTGTTCCCATATCAACTACTCCCCCCCATGAGGAGAAACCTCGTCCTCGAGGTTACAAGTGGGATAAAGTTGTTTAAAAGTTGCATAATCGAGCCATGTTGCCTCCGAATCATGGCTGTCTTTCCAGGCAAGTAATATTTGAGAAACAGGTTGATTGTTGCGTTGTAGCAGGCGACGTTGCAGAATTGCCTGCGGTTCCGGTCATCCAAGCATAGAGATTGAGAAGTGGGAATCATATGAACTGGGTTGTCTCCATGTCAACGCTTCAGCTGCGACACATGAAATGTATTGTGGATTTTAGCTTCCGGTGGCAAACGAAGTTGATAAGCCACTCGGCCACAGCGGCCAATGATTTCATGAGGGCCAAAGTAACGAGCAGAGAGCTTATGACAGGGTCGACGTATCAGCGAATCCTGCTGGTAAGGTTGTAGTTTCAGGTAAACCCATTCCCCCACACTATACTCCACATCTATACGGTGCGTATTGGCATTCCTATCCATTCTCTGTTGAGCGGCTGCCATATTGTGCTGCAATGTTTGCAGAATAATGTTCCTGTACCTTAGGTGTTTATCAACCTCTGGATCATCAGCGAGTCCAGGAATATACGAGAGTAGAGATAAGGGCGGTCGACCATAGACAGCTTCATACGGTGTCATTCGAATGGTGGAATGGTATGAAGTATTGTAATGATATTCAGCCCATGGCAGCCAGTCAGCCCATAATTGAGGTTATTGAGAGCAGAAGCACCTGAGGTAAGTCTCAAGACACCTATTAAGAACCTTCGATTGGCCATCGGATTGTGGATGATATGCTGTGCTCATATGTAAGGCCACTCCTTGTAGGTGAAAAATCTGCTGCCAGAATTGGCTAAAAATTACTGTATCTTGTCAGAAACAATATCTTTTGGAATGCCATGTAAGCGAATGATTTCTTTACTGAACAGCTGAGCCACTGATTGAGCAGAATAGGAGTGGTAAGAAATGACTATATTTTGATAATCTCTCGACCACCACAAATATGGATGTCCATCCTCTCGATTTGGGCAAGCCATCTATAAAGTCCATGGAAATGGAAGTCCATATAGCAGTAGGCACCGGAAGAGGCTGTAGGAGGCATGCTGGTGGGGTGGTGGAATATTTACAGGTCTGGCACAAGTGCGAATAAATTGTTTGATGTCAGCATTCATGTTTTTCCAATAAAAGCTTTGCTTAATGTTATGCAAAGTCTTGTGGAATCTAGCGTGACCGCCCACGGGGGGGAGATGATAAGTCTGCAGGATTTTAGGGATATAAGAGTGGGAGGAGTGAAGAAGAATTCTCCCTTTATAATAAAGGAGTGCCCCTTTGTATGAATATAAAGTGGCGTCCAACTGGCCAAGGTGCCATGCCTTTAACTTGTCTTTCATAATATCATCAGAATCATAGGTAGCTTTTAACCCATCAATCCAGTTAGGAATGACGACTGTAACTCCGCAGACACAGAGAGCATCAGATTGTCTTGATAATGCATCAGCCACAGTATTGCAGCTGCCCCTTTTGTATTCCAAAGAGAAATCCTGATCGATAAATTTGACTAACCAACGCTGCTGTTGGGGGGTGGTAATTTTCTGTGACAGCAAATGTTTCAGACTTTGGTGGTCAGTGCGAATGATGAATTTAGCTCCCAGCAAATAATGTTTCCACTTTTTAACTGCGAAGAGGATAGTTGTGAGTTCCCTCTCATAAGCTGATAAAGCCTGTTAAGAGACAGAAAAAGCTTTGCTGATAAAAGCTAGAGGATGGTCATGCTGAATTAAAACTGCACCCATACCAGTAGCAGAGGCATCACATTCCACAATAAATGGTTGTGCAAAATCTGGTAAAAATAAGACTGGTGATGTGCTTAAGGCTTGCTTTAATGCTAAAAAGGCTGTATCAGCTGTTGGGGACCATTTGAACTTATGATCTTTGCGAAGTAGTACTGTCAGGGGAGCAGCTATTAGACCATAATTGCGAATAAACTTTCTGTAATATCCAGCTAGTCCCAAAAACCCTCGTAACTGCTTAATAGTAGATGGAATTGGCCAATCTGTAATTGCTTGAATTTTGTCATGTTCAACAGATATTGTCCCCTTGGAGATAATGTGGCCCAGATAAGAAATAGATGTGGTGCCAAAAACACATTTACTCCACTTGGCATAAAGGTCATTGTTGAAGAGAACCTACAGTACCTCATGAAGATGGTGCAAATGGGTTTGCCAATTCAAACTACAAACTAGTATGTCGTCAAAGAAGACCAATACAAATTGGTGTAAGAATGGTCTGAAGATGTCATTCATTAGGCACTGAAATGTAGTTGGAGCATTAGTAAGTCCAAAAGGAAGGACTAAATATTCATAATGACCTATGTGTGTAGAAAAAGCTGTGCGATCAATATGCTCCGGTTTCATTCTAATTTGATGATAACCTGACCGTAAGTCCAATTTAGTGAAATAAGCAGTTTTGCCCAGCTCATCCAATAGGTCCTCAATGACTGGTATAGGGTACTTATCCTTAATGGTATTTTTATTGAGCTCTCGGTAGTCTACACACATGTGCCAAGAGCCGTCCTTCTGGACGAGGAGGACTGGTGAAGCAAAAGCATTGTTGCTTGGCCGAACAATGCCAGAGCTCAGGGATTCAGACAAGGTTTGTTTAATGACTGTTTTATGATGAGGTGCATAGTGATATGGGGTGAGTGCAATAATTTTGGTCTCATCAATGAGGTTTATAGCATGATCATAGGATCTTTGGGGAGGTAAGCCCACTGGTAGAGTAAACACCTTTTGAAATTGAAGAAGTAATGCAGCTAGGTCTGGGGATTCAATATCAGACAATTGCATGTGAGCATGAGTGGGGGTCGAGGTTGCAACAGGAGAAGGGACATGAACCTTGCATAGATAGACAGTGCGAGCAAAGGGGAGGGTTGAAGCAATGTCTTGAGCAGATGAAATGCGTACATCCAAGTGAGTGATTCCTTGTAGGTGGTAAGGAATATTATCCAATTGAAACTTCATAGAGAGATTAGCAAAATCCCACTGAATCACCCCCAAGGATTTAATCGAATTGGACCCCAAAATCACATCAAATGGTGAAATATCCATAACAAAGAAATCCAGAACCAGTTGCAACTGTCCCAGTGTAAAAGGAACTTGGGAACAAAAACCCACTATGGTGCTTTGCATACCCCCGACTACTTTAGCAGACAACCCTTCAACTGCATGAACTGGAAGGTGAAGTTGTTGGACCACAGTGATATTTAACAGGTTGTGTGTAGCCCCAGTGTCAATAAGAGTAAGCACCAGAAGAGATGATAGCATACCCCATAATTGCATTGTAGATTCAGGCTGCCAAAATGTACTGTGCATGACAGTAGTATCGGTGGCCAGTGAGACGGCAATGGAGCTGAGGCTTGCATCATAAGGTAAAGAGGCTAGCTGCATAGAAGTGCCTGCTTCTGAAGTAACAGGTACTTGAGGAACAGAGGGATCATCTTCATTGCCCTCAGGGACTAAACAAAGTTGGATGGCAAAGGCATGTTGTGGATTGCATTTATGGCCCTTTTCCCATTTTTCATCACACATATAACACAATCCTCGCCTGCGTCTATCATCGAGTTGTTCCTGGGAATATCGGCGAATAGGTGGTCGGTGTGATGTGTTTGGCTGTCTTGGAGGCGCAGAGAATGCCGCTGTTGGAGGGTAAGATCTCTGCTCGGATCCCCTGTTGGTTGTAGGATAAGTGGGCTTAGTGGCGGCCAGGCGAGTTGCTGCCATAGCTTCATCTAGTGTGTGAGGCTTTTGCAACAATACCTCATATCGCAATTCCTCCCGTAAACCACCCAAGAAATGAGCAAGCAAGTGTTCATCAGGAACGCCATCAATATCGTCACAGATTCTCTCAAACTGTAATTCATACTCATCAACTGATCCCAATTGTTTCAGCTGCCTTAATTCCATGCGAGGGTTATGCCAATCCTTACGCCCAAATTTGGTTTCCATGGCTGACAAGAGCTGACTCCATGTTTTAAACTGATGGAGTTTATATATGCGACAGAATCATCGCATAGCACGATCCAGCAAAGAATACTGGACGTGAAGAAACATCTGCTCTTGAGTTAATTGCTAATATTTGAAATAGAGTTCTGCCTTAAATCGCCATTCCTCAAAACCTGATCCATCAAACATCGGCAGATCAAGATGTTTCGGACGAGGTACCTGAGGTGCAGGTATAGGTGCAGGAACGACCTCTCTATGGCCCAAATTCTTTCACATCGAATGGAGGTTGTTGTGATGTGGAAGTTTCTAAGGTTGCCAACCTTTGTGTGACCGATTCCAGCGATTGGGAAACCGCCCGCTGTACCGCATGCTGGATCGATTGTTGGAACAACAATAATTCTTCAGGTGCCATAGATCTGGAGGGGCAAGGATCGTCCAAGAGGGGCTCAGACACCAATTTGTTACACCCTTCTGGTTCAGATCTTGGACTGCCCTCTGATGCTGCAAATCTGTCAGAAGTAAGAGCTGATAGCGCTGCCTTCTTCCTGCCAGTGGAGATCAGAGGTGGAGCTGCTCCGAGCACTCTTGCAACAACAGAAATAGGGACGAAGGGGGAGGAAGAAATTGCAACAGGATCGGAGATGTAAGAGGGAGAGGAGGAGGAAGAAGAAGGGGACAGAACAGTCATGGGAGAAAGAGGAGGGAATTGTATTAATTTTCAAAACCACAAATTTCAATACCATTTCCTCATCGTTCCCTTCTATTTATAGGACGCTCGGCCAGCTTGGCAGAACGAATATAACCCTTGACTGGTCCAGAGCCGTTAGACCGGCTAACTAACCTCTTGGATGATAACAACCTTAATCCGAATGCTCTGAAAGCCCTTCTTTCTAAACAGAACCTCTTATACTCCTACTGCTCCAGCTCAATACCAGATTCTACCCGTATCAGTGCATCTCGTCAGCTAGGAAAATGATAGTGTCATCGGCATACTACAGATGGGCGATATTATTGTTGAATTGAGTAGCCTAGAAATCTCGAATAGCACCTGCAGCCTCAGTTCGTCCACAACTTACTCAAGATCTGAACAACCAAGACAAACAAAAGTGGAGAAAGTGGGTCTCCCTGCCGAAGCCCTCTCTCACTAAAGAAGTAAGAGGAAGGCTGCCCATTAATGGGCACGAAAAAGGAAGCAGAAGAGATACACTCTCGTATCTATCTCTGATCAAAACTCATCTTTGTTAGCACCTGAAGGAGACAATTCCAATTGACCCTATCATAGGTCTTCTCGAAGTCCAACTCGAGAACCACTCCCCTCTTCCCCTGGTGTTTCATAGCATAGAAACACTCATGAGCAATAAGGAAGTTCTCTTCGATATGTCTTCCCCTAATAAAGGCCTCTTGGTGTCCACTAACCAGTCCACCAATCACCCTATCTTGCCACCTGGCCATCACCTTTGTAATGATTTTGTATGCGCTAATTAATAGGCTAATGGGCCTAAAGTTTGCCAAATCTCGTGCACCCTTCTTTTTAGGAATCAAGACCTGGAGGGCTTTGTTAATACCCCTCAAATGAGCCCTGCTTTCTTAGAACTCTCTAACTGCACTAATGAGATCCTCCTTGATAATGTCCCAACAATGCTGAAAGAACACCATGAGAGAACGATCTGGCCCAGGGACTTTGTCACCTATAAGAGAGAAAATCGCCTGTCTAATCTCTTCTAGAAAGGGGCACGCAAGAGCCTCACTCTTTGCAGAAGAGAGGTGTGGAAGCAAGTTATCTGTAAAATTAAGTCTACACATCTACCCCTCGTTGAAAAGCCTAGCATAGAACTCCTTGGCGTAACATTCGATGTCTTACTCCCTATGAACAGTTTGAGCTCCAACCTTGATGGAAGCAATATGATTCGTCCTCCTTATTCTGAAGCAATCCTCTAGAAGTAAGTTGTGTTCTTGTCACCTTTCTTTAACCATTTCTCCTTAGATATCTGCTTCCAATAAATTTCTTTTCTAATGAGGATCTCATCATACTCTACTCTAAGAGACTCTCTACTCATCTTGTCAGTGTCATCCAATGACTTTGCCGCCTCCAAAAAGTCCATCGCCTCTAGTTGATGAAGGATCCTCTCCTTTGCTAGTCTGTCGGGTACGCTCCTGCCAACACCCCATCTTCTGAGCACTTGGGCCAAATGCTTCAATTTACCTATCAGAGTAGCCTTGAGAGAACCATGAAGTCTCTGACCATCCCATGTCCTTCCATGTTCAAGAAATCTGTCTCCCTGAGCCAGTATCCCTTAAATCTGAAAATCTGTCTCCTCTGGTGACTGCAGCTGGTCCTCAATAGGATAAGCTTGTGATATGAAGTCCCCCTAGCCAAACAATAAGCTTGCACATAAGGGAAGTGATCCTCCTAGTCCACGGACACCAAGAATCTGTCTAGCATGGAGCAAGTCAAAGTCTCTCTCAAATTGTACCAGGTGAACTGAGCATTTACCAATCCAATATCAACGAGGGTTGCTTGCTGAATGAAGTCACAAAAGTCCTCAATCTCTCTCGAGTGTGGGTGACCTCCCGTCCTCTCTGAAGTTGTAGTGACTGCATTGAAATCACCCACACACCAGGGCGTGCACGATGTAAGGTGGTACACAAACAACTTTTGCTATAGAGCTCTCTTCCCCTCCCTAGTTTAAGAGCTGTAGATCCTTGAGAAGTCCTAGGAGAAGTCGTCCCTCAAGTAGCAGAAGTGAAGGGAGATGGCCTATTGGCCAACCTGCCTCTCCTCGTCCACCTCCTCCACCTCAAAGGGGTTTCATAGCACCATGATGCCTTCTGCCCTTTCTACTGCTGGGAAAGCCACCCCCTTCATGAGTCTACCACCACCGATCTCCCTCATCAGCCCCTCTCCATCCCCATCGCACTTTGTCTTCTATAGACACGAGATGTCGACCTTGCACCTCCTCACCATCTCCTTCATTTTCCTCTTCTCAACACCCCCCTCCAAAAACCCCTCATATTCCATGAGATAATCCTCATGGGGATTGGATTGCATGTCCCTCTTCTCCCTCTTGTTCCTCTCCCACCACCTCACTCTCCTTGCTACCCCTTACAACCCTCATTTGGGATTTTTCCACCCTCACCAAAGCTACTAGTCATCTCTTCTGGATGAAGATGAAAGACCCCCTAATGTCTATGTCCACCCCCTCACAAGAGACCCCCATCTTATCCACAAGCTCTCAAGTGGTCCTCCGTCGTCCTCTCCACTACTCCTCTCAGTTCTTTCCCCTCCTCCTTGCCAGGTATGCCTCTCTCCTCCAACTCCTCCTCCTCTGAATAGCCTCCCCTGGAAATGGGAGTGCCTAGGAGATCGACCTCGAGCGGCCACTGAAGAAGCCCCACCACATCTGCCAGGAGACTGTTGTAGATCGGATCTTCAGTAGCTGCATCCTCTGCTGATGGAGCTATCAACCTCAAGTGCCTGTCCTCCTCAATGGCTCCCAGGTCAAGAGCGGCCAGTGCCGGGGTTGACACTCGGGATAGCATGAGGTCTGGCAGAGGATCACACCCCTCTGTCTTCTTTCAGTGCCCTCCGCCTCCTTCCCGTGATGGCTGCGAGCGAAGCAGAGCCTTCGGCAGGCCCTTCTGTTGTCCGTCAAAGCCCCGAGCTGCCATTGCACTGGAGTCGGCAAGAGGTTGCAGAACTGGCAGTTCCTCCTGCTGAAGACGACCTCCGTGATCTGCATCCTCTCCCCGCCACGGCAAGGCGAGAGGGGAAGATTGCTCCTGCAGTGCGGGAGGCCTCCCAGCTGTCGACAGTGAGGAGGCCGACCCCACTGGGCGGTCGGACTTCTGCTCAGGTGGCCTCTGTGCAAAGGGCGCGATCAGGTGGGGGAGGAAGCCCCTTATCAAGCCTCAAAGAACTGGTAAGCATGCCCCTACAAGAGTCGGATAAGTTCTGGGTCCCAAGGGACAACTCGGAATGCTGACCCGAAAGGTGAGGTGTACGTGATCTGCCCGGTCCAACACCACTATGGGCTGACTCGAAGCCCCTCGCCTCACCCGATTCATTTGGGCCCATAATTGTGGCTGCCAAGTTGGCCTCAGCCCGAACAGGATTGGATAGCCCACTAGAGGCCCCTCCGCAGGAATTTTGAACGCTCGCCCTTTTTTTCTGCCGCACATCATCGCTAACTTCCAGCCTCTTCCTGAGTTGCCCTAATCCTGGCTGCGGCGACGCATCTAACATCACTTCCTTCACCCAAAGTTGAAGGACAAATGAATCTCCATCTAAATCAACAGTGACAACAGCCGGTATCACCGTTGGGCTAGTCACCTGCACGACCACGACAACCCTCATCCACGAGCCCATCAGAGTGACTGCCCCTTTCCACGCTCCGAACAAGGAAGGAAATACCTTCTTCATCACAGAGGAGCAATGGGACTCCCTTGATGATGATTCAGACTCTCCTTGGCTTGGGGCGAGGGAAGGTACCCCTGGTCTTCATCCACCGCTGCAGGCGGAGGAGGGTGCCTTCCGCCACCATGACACCCGTATCTGCCAACACCACCACCGACTCTTCTTCTTGCCCAACCACCTGTGGATGCACTTTTTGTTAAGATCTTTGTTTTATTTGTTTGTTGGGTTTATTAGGTTCATTAAGTGCGTGGGCGTGCCAGTCACAAAGTGACAATTTGTTCGGACTCCGAAGAGCCCATGGTGCGCTCGATCTGACTAATCAGACGATTGTGTGGTTCGGGTCGGGACCAAAACCCGCCGCGCCATAAAGGTCACGACATCATTTACATCTCCCATACGAGAGAACACCCTTGATTAATCGTCAGGAATCAGGGCCTCATGGCCAAGAAATTAATTGCATGAAAGGCCTATTGGGGAGTATTGAAATCCCCGTACGAGGGTGAGAAGAAAACATTCGTGATCATGTCGGTCATGTGATGATCATTTAATATTCGGACAAATGTCCGGCTCGAGAAAAGCGCAATCGTCACGGGAAAATCGGAACATATGTATGTTGCGGTAGGTACGACAAATTTATTGTTCATGGAAACGAGAAATATTCGGTTAAATCCCGGTTAAAGCGGTCGGAAACCAACAAATTTGTCGGCTCGGTGCAAGGTCAAGCCGCGACCATACTGCGGTGGGCCCCCCGCGGTCGAAACAAGATTTGCGTGAGCGTCATTAATATTTCCGGTGCAAAGGGGCAACGGGGGAGTGTCCCGGGATCAGATCCCAGAACCAAAGGCGGGTTCAAAGCGAACGGGCTATAGGCCGAGGACATAGGCCAGACAATGACCATAATCGGGACAGACTCGAGGTCTAAGCGTGACCCCTGAAGGCCTTATTGATATTCCCATGCGTAGGGTCCGGGGAGGACGAGGACCACCTCGTTCCATTCGGATTTTTGTCGGTCATTCACAGACCTTTTCATGTTCGGACATGGGTCCGTAATAGAAATGCGACGGAAATCGAGGTGAACCCGTTCGAATGTCTGTCGAACGCGCGGCAATTTTAGTAGTGGCTCGGAAGGGATCCGGCCTGAGAAGCGGGTCAGGTGTAATCGGAATGTCGGCCCAAGGTAAGGTCGGGTCATGGCCATTTCGGGATAACTCCCAAGACTCGGGCCCGGCCTGCAAGGGCGGCACTGTTGTTCTTTCAGCACTAGGTCACGGGAGAGACGGGGCTGCAATGTAGATTTTATCATTTTTCATTATTTAGATTTTCATTATTTTTGTCGCTTATCCCCTTTTTATGCATTTTTGGGTGGGTTTATTATTTTCTTTCTATTTGCTGCACACGTTTTCCATCTTCTTTTGAATTTATTTGTCATGTATTCGGATTCATTCGTTTATTATAATTTTCATTATTATTATTATCACCGTCATTATCATTACCCTTTATTATTATTATTTCTTGTATTTGGATCATTATTGTTATTGCGTTCCCCCCTTTGTGTTTATACATTTTCTAGATGGAGGAGTGGGCCGTTGGAGGGTTGAAAGGGGCGTACCGGACGAGCTGGGGCTAGTGTGCCGGCGAAGGCGGGGAGAGCGTGCCGGAGAGGGGCTGGGAGTGTGCCGGATAGGCCATGGCAGGGTGTACCGTGCTAAGGGAGCGGGGGTGTGCCGGCGAAGGTCTGGCCGAGTGTGCCGGCGAAGGGGCAGGCGGGTGTGCCGGCGAAGGACGCAAGCGGGCGTGCCGGCCAAGGGTGCGAACGGGCGTGCTGGCGAAGGGTATAGGGGAGCGTGTCGGCGAAGGGCCAAGCGGGTGTGCCGGCGAGGGGCCATGAAGGGTGTGCCGGGGAAGGCACGGATAGGGTGTACCGGTGAAGGGCGCGGCTAGGTGTGCCGGGCAAGGCTCCAAGAGGGCGTGCCGGGGAAGCACAGGCTGGGGTGTGTCGGCCAAGGGAGACCGGGAAGGCGTGTCGGCGAAGGGTTGAAGGCGTGCCGGGGAAGAGTTTGGAAAGGGCCCACCTCTCCTTCATTCTTATATCTTCTTCCTTTTTATTTCTCTCTTGATTTTATTCAATTCGCATGAATTTCTTCTTTCTTTCCCTTGATTATCTTTCATTCTTTCTCTCCTGAGGACGGATGTTCAAGTTGCTTAGTCGTCGTTCGATTCGACTCTCTTTGTGTTGATTACGGTTCCCTTGTCTTGGTTAAAGCGTTTTACCGTTGTTCTTTTTATTTGTTTGTTGTTTTCTTTTTACCTTTTAATTTGTTATTGCCCCTTTCGTTTGTTGCTTCCTTTTATCTTTTTAATATGTTATCGTTTCTAACAAAAATTCGGCAGCGTCTCCTTTTGACTCGAGCGTAAGGGAGATACAGACAACGCGCCCACGTGGAGTGGCGGAACCCGACAATTGGAGGTGGGCGCCCGGGGGCGGCAACACCTTAATAAAACCTCGGAAAACTCGGAGGGAACGGCGAGTGGAAGACTATTCTAGGACTGGCTAGGGGTGCACCGGATGAGAAGGGGTGACTGGTGTGCCGGTCAAGAAGGTTAAAGGGGTGTGTTGGGCTAGCTGGCACAAGGGTGTGCCGGGCTGGCCGAATCAGGGAGTGTGCCGGGCAAGAGGGGCTGGAGTGTGCCGGGCTGACTGAGGGTAGAGTGCACCGGGCGAAGGGTGTAAGCGGTAGGCGAGTGTGTCGGGGTGGGTTGGCACGAGTGTGCCGGTGAAGCAGGATGGCACAAGCGTGCCGGGTAAGGTGGCACAGGGTGTGCCGGTGGAACGGGGGCACGGGTGTGCCGGGTAGCGGAGCACTTTGACTGGCGGATGGGTTCAGGGTATTGAGCAGGGGTGGCCAACGGGGTGAAACCCCTGAGGGAAACTATGGTGCTCGGAAATAATCGATAGAAAATCGTGAAAAGGGGTAAAACGACAAGGAATGCAAACACAGAAGGAACGTCTGTAGGAAGACATACAAAATCTTTGCAAGCCCCTCTATTTCTATTCTCATAAGAGGAATTCCCCAAAGGGGCTAATACATCGTAACACAAACAAAAGAAATGGGTGGAAAGGGAGAAAGAACAAGTTACAATGGGGAGGGGAAAGGAGCATTGGCTCCTCCCCTCCTTGCACTCACTCCCTCTCCTCACTCGCCCCTCTTCTTCTCTTCTTCTCTTCTCTTTTCTCTCTTCTCTTTCTTCTCCTTGTGTGGACGGCGGTGGACGGAGTAGCAGTGGGGGGGGGGTTGAGAGGCAGGAGCCTTTCCTCTTCTTCTTCTTCTCTTCTTCTCCTTCTTCTGCCCTCTGGGAGCTCCTCTTCGCATTCTTTCTTGTCTTCTCTTTGTGGGGGCTTTTTATATGTGTGTCGTTGACGGGGGAGCCTCATGATGGCGCTGCCGTCCGAGGTTGACTCCGGTCTCCTCATTTTCAGGTGGGGATCTCCCTCATCCAACCAGAGGGTGACACTAAGGCAGGCGCTAGCTGGCGTTGAAGTGGCCGAGCTGCGCGCCAAGGGACTTGCTTAATGACCGTTGAGTCTTCTGCCGGTCTGTGCCGTTTCGGAGATTTACGCTGTGCCGCTAGAAGGGCCATGGCGCTGTGCCGTTGAAGGGGCAGAGCAACTGTGCCGCTGGAGGGCCCGTTTGGGTGTGCCGCTGAAAGGGCCAAGACGGTTGTGCCGTTGGAGGGCACAAATTGGGTGTGCCGCTGGGGCACTCGAAGGGTGTGCCATTGGGGCAATTGGCGGTGTGCCGCTGGAGGGCACGAATTGGGTGTGCCGCTGGGGGCAGAGAGACTGTGCCGTTGGAGGGCATAGTAGGGTGTGCTGCCGGGGGCAGAGAGCCTGTGCCGTTGGCGGGCTCAATACACTGGGTAGTGCACCGTTAGGGGCACCTCAGGGGGTGTGCCGCTGGGACACCTGAGTAGTGTGCCGTTGGAAGGGCTTGTTCGAGTGTGTGCCGCTGAAGGGCTTGTTTGGGTGTGCCGCTGGAGGCACAGGAGCGTGCCGCTGGGGGCAACTGGGAGTGTGCCGCTGGGGCACTTCAGGGTGTTTTTCTTTTCTTCTTTTCATCTTCTCTTCTCTCTTCTTTTCTTCTTTATTCCCCTGCATGTAAACATGGGGTGAGAATTTTTAGTGTCCACACCACCAAGATGGCCAACGCCGACACCCTTGAGGCCTCCCAGCAACCTTCTGCGAGTGCTTCTAACCTGCGCCTGACCTCCTCTTCGACAGAACCTTCCACTGCTGTTACACATAGGCTTCGCTACAGCCATCCGATATGAGTGAACAGGAGCTCTGCCAGGAACTCCCCTGCATCCACACATTGTTTGTTCCTAGACCCCATCAACCCCTGTGGAGGGTTTCCTAGGGCTGTCAATGAGCCGGGCCCGGTTTAGGTCGGCCCAGCACAGGGCCCGACTTATCAATATTAAAGCTCGAGCTCGGCCCGGCCCCGACACTATTTAAAAAATACAAAGCCCGACTAAAGCCCGGGCTGACAACTTAAATATAAAATAATATATTTAATAATATAAAATTTATAATATCACTAAATTAATTAAAATTTTGATATTAATTACATAATTTATGTGAAAAGAGAGTTTTAAAATTTTTAATTAAGTAAAATAACATAATTTTAACTAAGTAATTTTTAAAATTTGAAGTGAGAATAAAAAAAAAGGGCCGGGCAGGCCCGTGGGCCGAACTCAAAGCCCGAGCCCGGCCCGCAGGTCTAGTCGGGCCGTGTTTTTAGGCCCGATTAAAAGTCCACGGGCTGAAAAAGACCATGCGGCCAGGCCCGAAATCGGGCCAGGCCCGCGGGCCTGTCGGGCCGGCCCTGCCGATTGATAGCCCTAGTTCTCCCTCACCACCTCCGCGAATGTCCTGTAACGGTCGGAACTCTGGCAAAACCTCCAAATGTGCCCCCTTCTCTCATAGCCGAAGCAGGTCAGCACTCGTCCGCCCAGTCCCTTTCCGGGGACGAGCTCTGGCGTGTAGCCTCCCCTGCGGGCCATGCCACCGGAGTCCTCAGAGCTTCTCACTTTAGGAGAAATTATCAATTCATCTTTAGGTTATTGTCCAAATGTATTCAAGTTATATTGAATCCTACACAGTTAATAAATTTGCTTGTTCAAAATGCATATCCTTGACCAAAATGATTGTTGAGCCTTTGACAGCTGACATGCTTTTTAGTTTTGCAGGTAAGGAAAAGTTAATTCCTCTATTCTTTGATCTCCTTGGAGACTTTGCTTCAGCATATTGTCTTTTTCTCTTTTATTCTCTTTTTTTAATAAACATTCACCATGGATGGATTTCACCGATTTCTGCTTCAGTTATATAGTTGTACAGGACAAATTATTAGAACTGGGCACTAAATGTTCTAGAGACTATTATTTCATGAAATCCTTTTTGAGGAATGCAAAACTTAGTTTTTGCTTTGCTCATGAAAGTTGAAGGGGTTATGATATGAGATGCTGTGGTGTCTAATTCACTGTTCAATGTTCCTATACTACGGTTGTGTTTTGAAGATGCTGTGGTTGCAGGTCACTTTGACATTTCTGGTGTATGCTGTCACCTTCGGATCTTAGTATTCCAGAGGGATTAGGAGGATTATGATTTGATAGGAAGCTGATGTTTTAATTTTGAACATCAGAGCTGATACATTTGAAAACAGAAAAACGTGGACTGGAACTGGCACTTCATCTCTGATGAAGTTCTGGTTTGGAATAGCCGGTTCATGCATGAATTAGCCAGTTTTCCTCAGCTTTAGCCTTTGTGCCTTAATGCGTGATGCCTGTCTGTGATGGACTGGCTTCTTCAGGCAAGCATAAGTTAGCATTGGCAACACTTTTTAGCTCAAATTGAATTTTGAGTCTTTTTATGCTGACTTGTCTTATTTGATACCATATCCAATTCAGTTGGTTACTGTCTGGTCCAACTGACTTTTGAGATCTTTGCTAAGACAAATTGTTCTTTTTTTGTAATTGAAGAGTTGGGGATGCTAGAGCATACTTGGTCGGAGTGGTTCCTTGCCTGCCAGGTGTGGAAGGTGTTTCGGTGAGGTGTTGTGAGGAGGCCCAGCAGACTCGGAGAATTTGGGGACGTTAACGTGTAAGCATTATGGTTATATCAGGAGAAAGCGACAGTTAAGGATCTCTGGTACTTGTAAAGCTGTCTGAGTGGATAATAATGAGCTTTTGGGTAGAAAGTGTCAAAAAGTCATGGACAAGGGGTTCTTGGCGCACCGTCCGCCCTCTGGGGGTGGTGGACCTCATCGTGGGGGTGGTTCCGGCAGGGCTCTGGGCCCTGGACCCAGGTGTTTTCGCTGCCGGCAGTGGGGGCACCTGCAGAGATGCTGCAGGTCTCCTCTCGGATCTTCTTGGCCGAAGACAGGCGGGGTGAGAGGGCTCATGTCCTACGCTGAGGTGGTTGGGCAGAGGCTGATGGCTACACCCTCACTAGTGCGCTGCGAGCCACTGCACCTGGGAGGCCTCGCACCGGAGAGTATGTCCGATTGTCTTTAGTGGCTTACCAGGTGTGTTTGGATCTCCCCCCTCCATGGCGGCTTGGATGCGGTCAAGACTAAGGAGTGGCTGGACAGTTGATGGGGGGCTGATGGTCCCTGGGCCGCTTCGGAGGTGCTTACCATTGCTGCTGGAGTGTAGGCAGCGCAGGAGGCGGTTGATGCCGGAGTGCTGGTTGGCGACAGTTATTTCCTCCGATTCAAAGGTGGTCCTTTGAAAGGGGTACTTTCGCTACTCCAGTGAGGTATGCTTACTGGGTCAGATTCACAAGGGTGCCGCTATGCTTTTGTGATGACGCATGCATTAGTTTTCTAGCCAGGTCATTTGGAGATTTAGAGGCCGGTACGGTGCAGGTTGTCCCGATTGCAGGGCTCTAACCGTAGAGGCCATTGTAGTAGCTCCGGGGGCGGTTCAAGCACCTTCGGCGATCACTTTCTCTCTTGGGCATCGGGATGTGGTTGTCCGGGTGTCCGTTGGTGAGCCGGTGATGGAGGAAGAGTGTCGGTGGCAGGCACTGTTAGGGTGCCCACTGCCCAGTCCAGAGGAGGAAGAAGCACAGTGTGCGGCGTTTCAAATTTCAAATAGCTCACCTGAGCGTGCTAGGCCGAGTGGGCCTGGGTTAGGGCCTAGCATGCTTTCAAATGGGGGTGGGCCGGTTTCCCGGGGGCGGTTGGATTCGGATGTGACGGCTCAGGACCCGGTGTGGCAACCGAATAACTTACTCGAATCCTGTTTAGTCGAGGTAAATGGGTTTCAAAGACCCGTTTGGGTTCATCTTCCCAACCCGAATGCCTGTTTTGTTACAGGGAGCCCTGGGGTGTCTTCTCTGGCAGGGGTTGGCCCCCTTCTCAGTCTCGGTCACCGGCAGGAGCAAAGCTAGCCGGTTCATTCAACGTTGATGGCCCGCTTCGGCATCACGTCCAGTCCTCCGTCCTTCTTTGTCCTCCCACGGCATGGGGCATGGGGGAAGCTCGCGACGGTGAAGGCATCCTCTGCAACTGTCGACTGGAAGGGGAAACAAAGGATCAGGGAGGCACCGACATCCTTGTCTAATGCAGGAAGGGGCGATGGCGACCTCATGTCCGGCTAGAGAATGTTGCAGCACCAGCATGCCCCTTCTTGTAGGGCGTTCCTTGTTGTCTGGCCATCCCCTGTGTTAACAGCAGAGGGCTTCTCGGTGGAGGTCCACACCCAGTCATTGGTAGACGATCTGCAGATAGTCAAGTTGGGCTCTGCGGGTCTCCTTCATGAAGATGAACACCAGGAGATATAGGATGAAGCTCTTGCAGAGGTAGAGGTTGTGCCTCTGGCCTTACCAGGAGGGCCAGTGGCATTGCTCACTGTGGGTGAGGTGACGAGGGGGAGGGGGTCGGTTGAGCAGGGCGGAGTTGAGGGAGATGGTGGGAGAGGTGGAAAAGTTAATGAAGGATAAGGTGAGGGAGTTGGTTGAGAAGGCGGGGTTTTCCTTTGAAGCTGGGGCTGATAAGGATGTCAAAGGGGTATTTAGCATAATCAACAAGCGGTGGTGCGCCTCTATTTTGCAGGGAAGAGCGGAGGAGGGGGAAGGTTGGGGGGGAGGAGGAGAGCAACAATGTGTCCTCGTGAGGATTGTCTCATGGAACGTTAGGGGCCTTTGGGGGGTCGAAGAAGAAGAGGGCGGTGAAGGAGTTGGTCAAGAGGTGTAAGATTGACATTCTTTGTATTCAGTAGACTAAGTGTGAAGGGGAGAGTGACTTTGTCGTGAGAGAGGTTTGGGGGATGAGACTTACTAAGGGTATGTAGCTTGGTCTGAGGGCATTATAGTTCTTTGGAAATCTTTTGAGGTAGATGAAGTGATGATGGATAGTCATGTGAGTAGGTGGCCCATCTCCCTTTATTTCACTAATGTGAGGATGGCTTTTCATGGGACTTCACTAGTGTGTATGGCCCTCAAGGAGGGAGGACAAGCGACTGCTCTGGGAGGAGTTGATCAGCCTTCATCTCTCCTTAGGGAGGCCGTGGTGTGTGAGAGGAGACTTCAATGCAGTGGTTGCGCCTTGGGAGCGGTCTAGGGAGACTTGGTATGTAGGGGAAGTGGAGGACTTCTTTGCTTTCATTAAGGAGGCGGCTCTGGTGAGCATCAGGATGTGACATTTTTTCTTCACTTAGTCCAACATGCGAGCAAAGGCTTCTTGCTCGAGGTTGGACAAGTTCCTGATATCCATGGATCGGGAGGATCATTATCCTCATGTACAGGTGCTTTCGCTGTCTAGGGTGGTGTCAGACCACAAACCCATACTCTTGAAGACTAGTCCGACTCAAGACAAGCTATTCCTCTTCAGGTTTGGGAAATCCTAGTTCAGGGAGGCGGACTTCATGGACACTGTCAGTGGAGCGTGGTTTTTTCAAGTTGCTGGCCGCTCTACTATGGCCACTTTGATGTTGAGGGTGAAGCACACTGCACAGTTTCTCCAGACTTGGGGGGCGGACAAAACCCTCCTGGGCAGGACAACCAAGGACAGGATTCTACAGCATATCGAGGGTCTAGACAATTTGGAGGAGGTAGGATTACTAGATGCAGAGTATAGGACTCTTTGGAACTCTTTGAGGTGTTAGTTTGAAGAGGTCCTCTCTAGGGAGGAAATATATTGGAGACAGAGATCTAGGGATTGACAGATTAGAGAGGGGGACATGAACGCTTCTTACTTCCAACGCATTACTTCTGGGAGGAGGAGAGTTAATACCATTACTTGCAATAGGGTGGGGAGCTCTCTATCTCTTCAGATGTGCACATCAGGAATTTAATCAGGGACTACTACTCCAGGCTATTTTTCGAGGAGGATCGGTTTAGACCCATGATAGCAGATGATCTTCTTCCCCGCCTGTCTTCTGAGGAGAGGGAGGATATTACCTAGTGTTTTTCAGAGGACGAGGGTCGCTAGGCAATTTTCTCTCTCACAGTTAGGGGTGAGCACGGTTTGATTTTGTTTGGTTTGAAGAGAATTTTTCTCAAACCAAATCGAACCGAATTAAGGCTTTAACCCGAACCAAACCAAGCCAAACTACTTTGAAACGAAACTGAATTAATTCGGTTTGGTTCGGTTTGAATCATATTCATCCCCCCTTTTAAAAATTAGATTGGCTTCAAACAAGAGTAGAGAAAGGTATGGTAGAAAATTTTCTACCAAATAAAGTAAATATTGAAAATATAACATAAAAAGTTGTAACTTGTAAGAACAAGCTCTATAATATTTTCACATAAAAAACTAAGAAATTCAGTTACAGTAAAATAGAAGGTGATTTGAAACTTATTTCACAGAGTCGGAAACCACATTAGGATGGCGGTGATTGGACTTTTTGAATTAGGGTTTATAGTTATATATACATTTATATTAACTTGACAAAATTATCTTTAAATTCCAGTTATTCGGTTCGGTTCGGTTTCCTAAATTTCAAAACCAAATTAAACCAAAATTTTTTATACGGTTCGGTTTGAACCCAAACCGAAAATTTTTAAATTTCAACCCAAATCAAACTGAACAAAATCTATCGGTTCGATTTGGTTTTCGGGTTGAACCCGAATAATGATCACCCCTACTCACAAGGGATAGAGCACTAAGATCAGATGGCTTCCCTTTAACCTTCTTCCAATACTGTTGGGATATCATCAGCTCGGACTTGGTGGCAGCAGTTACAGAGTTTTAGGAGGGAAGGGCACATTTGGGGGGTATTAATAAATCTCACTTTGTTCTCATCCCCAAAAAATCAGGAGTACAGGAATTCAAGGACTTTAGGTCCATCAGTTTACTGAATGGCACATATAAGATCATCACCAAGTTGGTAGCAAGGAGACTGGATAGAGTCATGGGCAGATTGGTCAATTGCTACGAGGGAGCCTTTATCAGGGGAACACATATACAAGATAATTTTTTGGTGGCACATGAGTATTTGCATGCCATTAAGAATTAGAGGAGGAGAGGAGTGGTCTTAATGTTAGATTTTGAGAAGGCTTACGGCATACTCAATTGGCTTTGCCTGTTTGATATGTTAAAGAAGATGGGTTTTGGAGATAAGTGGATTGGCGGGATCTGAGGTTGTATCTCATATGTTTCCTTTGTTGTATTAGTTAATGGGAAGTCATCTTCATGCTTCCACAGTTCCACAGTGGTAGAGGGCTCAGGCAGGGAGACCCTATGTCTCCCCTTCTTTTTGTTCTTGTGGCTCATGTCCTTAGCAGGGTGTGGCAAAGAGTAGAGGTTGCAGATCTGATTACAAGTTTCCGGGTGGCCAGAGAGGGTCCAATAGTGACCCACTTGTAGTACGCGGATGATACTATTTTGTTCTTCCGGAGTTATTGGAGGAGACCACTGGCTTGAAGGTAACTTCAACAAGAGTTTGCTTGTTGGGGTTAATATGGATGATATGTCTCTCCTACGGGCGACGCGTATCTTGGGTTGCCAGATTGGTTCATTTCCTATTTTTGACTTGGGCCTACCTTTGTTCCCAGGTGCTATGCGGTGTGCTGATTGGCTCTCTATTATACAGAGGTACGAGGTTAGATTGGCTGGATGGAAGGCTAGATTGCTATCATATGGGGGCAGATTAGTCTTATGCAGATCAGTCTTGAACATTTACTTATCTAGTTTCTTTCTTTGTTCTAGATCCTGAAGCCAGTGCTGCGGAGAATTGAGTCTTTTCAGGGTAGATTCTTCTAGCATTGGGGGTTGGGGGGGGGGAGAGATGCGGGGAATGGCATGACATAAGGTGGAGGAAGGTGGCTGCTAGCAAGGAACGAGGGGGACTGGGGATCAAGGATGTGGGAGATTTTAATTTAGCTCTTAAGTGGAAGTGGTTTTAGAGATTAAGATCGGGAGATGATGGCCTTTGGGTGAAAAGGGTTTGGGATTTGGATTCTCAAGCTTGAGAAATTCTCTACCCATACTCTTTTTGTTTTGTTGGGGGGCTAGTGTCGTCTGCACCGTCTTAGTGTGACCTTTTATATAGGGATTTTTTGGGAGCTTCTGGACTATACTTGTATATCCCAAATTCCTTTTGATTTTATACAATTGTGGTATTACTCACTTTCAAAAAAAATAATGATCTTTTGGGCGCTGGTCTTATTGACAAGGCTTTTGCTGACAATATTTGTTTAACTACAGTTACTGTGGTGTGCCTTTGAGGCCATGCATTGGCTGGACCAAACAGTATGTGATGACCTTCATCAGGGGAGACTTTGATTTTATGTTGTAATTAATAGTCTTAAAGTTTATATTCCAGTTATTGTATGTTTTCTATCTCCGTAAATGTTTCTGGAGGGAATTAGCTCATCTCTCTTAGGGGTTCATGGACGTACATTTTATGTTAATTAAATTGGTACTATATCCCATCTTTTTCATTCAAAAAAAGGATTTTTTATTTATAAAGTTGGTTGCCAGTTGAACTATATGGGGTTGGTGAGATGACTTATTTTGTGATAGCTTTAATGCTTTTTTAGTTCATTCTTTGCAATCTCTTGGAGGATAAATGATGCATATTTCTTCACAGACATGGTATGTTGCTTTCTTGTACTTGAAATGGACGTGGTATTTGAGAGGGACAGACTTTATTTAATTTTCTAGATGGACAAGGGATCGGCCACGCATCAAGTTTAGCATAGAATCTTTTAACAAGCATTCTTTGATTTCGTCAAGCATTCCAAGCCTCACATTGATCAGGTGATAATAGGGTCACAAGTCCCTCTTAGTAGAAGCAAGGGGATGATGGGGTAGTTGAGGAACTACCACTAGATTAGCTCATGATAACTGGCTCTTTCTCTCTCAACCTACAACTAAAGTTGGCCCACAATGCACATCCGTTTGGTGACGTGGTTCACGAGTTGCACAGCATTAGCTCCTAGCATGGAATCGGAAGGGACACTATGCCACAGTTGCGGGGAGATTACACCAACGTAGATGGCGGACCCTGGAGAAGGAATACTACAGCCAAGTGATACTGGGGAGGGGAAGGGCCCACGGAGGGGACTTCAAAATGTGAGAGAGGAAGAATGGAACTACAAAACGGAGGGGATGGGCAGGGAACTTTACAAATACAAAATTAATAAAATGTGAGCAAGACGGCGCCAGCAATGCTGTGCAACCATGGCGGCAAGGCGGCTACTGCTGGTGGTGGCCTTGCGGAAGCAGATGGCACGGTGATGGTACTGCTGGTGGTGGCAGCACAGTACCTGCAGCAGGTGCTGTTGGCCCTGAGAGAGAGAGAGAGAGAGAGAGAGAGAGAGAGAGAGAGTAGCTGCTGTGGTGACTGGCTGCCGTTGGTGGTGGTGGTGTGGTGGGACTACCTCACAGTGGCGGTTGTGTTGTGGTAGTGGAGATGACTGGGCAGTGGCTGTCAATGATGGGCCGGCGGATGATGGTGCCATTGCGGTTGCTGCAGCACTGTGAATAGCCAGGGGAAGTGAGAGAGAGATGGGGCTGCTGGTCCAATGACAAGCTGGCATCGAAGGCTACAATTACGTGATGCGGCCGGCGCTGGGGAAAGGCAGTGGCAACCGGTGGGGTCATGGCGGTGCCATTCTTTTGCAGCAAGGAAGGGGAAGAAGAGGAAGAATGGTTGGGGCAGTGGCTGATGGTGTGGGCGGCGGCGATGGCGCAGGCAGGTAGCCGGAGCAGTGACTGGCACAGCGGCATCAGGCAAGCAGCGGTGAGGGGATCCACTGGCAGGCGGAGGTGGCTTGATTGTGATGGTTTGGCTTGATACAACAGGTGACAGGCTGTTGCGGGCTTGCGGCGGCGATGCTGCAGAGGAGGTGGGAGGGAAAGAGGAATGGGGAATGAGAGGAGGCCACTTAACTGGTGGTACTGGTTGCGACAGTGGTTTATAGCAGTCGTATAAGAGGGCAGATGGCATAGCAATGGCACGGAGGGGTGCTTAAAGGGTGGCCAGAGGCGCGCTATGGAGGGCGTGGCCAGTTGGCGAGGTCTGGAGGTTGCTGGGTAGGGCGAGCTTGTGGCAATGTTCTCCCGCGTGGTGGTGCCGGCAGTTCCTCTGGCGGCCATGACAGAGAAGAAGGTGATAGGATGGGGTGGGGTGGGAGGAGGAAGAGAAAAGGAGGCGGCGGCGTGTTGGGCTGGCATGGGCGATGGAGTGGCAAGCTCCAGGTTCCGGCGGCAGCTGGCAAAGGCGAGGGCATGCTCCCTGGGGGAGGGGACGCATTTGTCGGTGAGTGGCATGGTGGCAGCGGCTCCTGGCATCCGTAAGCAGAGAAGAGGGAGAAAGGAAGAGAAAGGGGAAAAAAATAAAGGAGGATAGAACGAGAAGGGAAAGATGGTGGCTAGGGTTATTGGAGGCAGGCTGTCATGATGGGGAAGTGGAGAGGAAGAAAAGAGGAAGGAGGGGCTTGTGTTTTGGAAAGGAAGGAGAAGACGGGAAGGGTAGTATAGCTGCAGTGGGGGAAAAGGGTAGAAGTGGGTGGCAGTATGGCGGTGGAAGGAAACGAAGGAAATGGAAAGGAAGAGTAAAAGGAAGGGAGAAGCAGTGGTACGGCTGGGGCCTCTCACCCCTCTCCCCCTCACGGAGGAATCTCACAATTCAAAAAAGGGGTTTTCTTCTTCTTCTCATTCAATGGCTTCCCCAAATGGAGGAGTGCATCCTTTAAATAGAAGAAAGACCCCCTAGACAAGACATCTACCTAGAAAATACAAGAGACCTGCAGCATCCCTCGAAAGTACAAGGGATTTTGTGGATCCTCTAGGAGGATCCCAGCACTGCATGGGGAATACAACCAGCTGACACTACCCTAAAGATGAAACAGTGCTCCCATGGGGAAAATAAAAATGCTGCAGATGCCTAACAATAGAGATCCTCCCCTAACCAGAATGTGGTCAAGTCGGGATCTCGATGGCGCCAATAACCCTGCATTGGATCGAACCTCCGTCTGGGCCCGGTGTCCCCACAAGGTATGTTTAGGATTTATTGTCTTTTGGTCTCTTTGATGCTAAATCGCTGCTTGTCGTACAAGTCAGCAAGTTGATCATGTTATTTGTGTATTCATGTGTACATGCTGGTCTCTGATTACCAAAGTGGTATTCTGTATGCATTAAGAATGCTTGATGCTCTTGTTTCTAATTTCTGCTGATTCTTCAAATGATTCTCCTTTTCAGGTTGTGTTGTTATTTTGTTACATTTATTTTTTCCTTCATAAATATATTTTAACTTTTTTTTGCTTCTTTAAAAGTTACTCTTGCTTAATGATTTTACTTGATGCAGATGTTAAATGGCGGAATGTGGTCTATGGCAGTTGAAGCAGCTATTGGCAGATTGTTAGATGCTTTTGTAGTTACTGATCATAAAGATTCACTGCTTTTGCGTAACTGTGCTAAAGAAGCAAATTACCCCAGCCTTCAGGTCATCATATATGATTTTTCTAGACCACGGTTAGTATGTTTTGTATATTTTTCCCCAAACATGTAGCTGGTCCTTGCTTCTGCATGCTACACTATTAGGGCAATGGCCTGATACATAAAGTGAAAGGCCCAACTCAGGGACGTATATGCAACAAACCAAAAGGGCAAATGTACAGCCCACAGGGCCACATGCATGACAACTCTCTTACAAACTTTTCCTTCAATATTTTGAGTTGCATCTTTGACGTTTAAATGAGTCTCTGTGCAGCTTAAATATCCCTGGTCATATGCTTCCTAGAACGAGTCATCCGACTGTGCTCTCTGTTGTACATTCTGACAGTGATACTGTGATCAACACTTTGGTGGATATGGTTTGTACAAGGCTTTCTCATAACTTCTATTGTTTGTTACATTTTTATAAACTAAGTCTTGCATTATCTTGTGATAGTTTTAATAGTGCAGTAAAGTTCTAACCATGAGATGTTTTGGTATGTGAATGAATTAGTCCTGTACCTTCAAGTTTTCATTGAGCCTTCACCTTGAGGTGGAAGCATTTGCCTATTGTACCTCCCACATCATGTGATTGTTTTGCACTTTTTACTACAAGTACCAAAGTAAAGTTCATTCTGAAAATTCTGATGTAAAAGAGGCTTATTGAAGCATCCTGCCACCAGGATTTGTCAGCAATAGGTGATACCTATAAATCAAAATGTGACATATATTCTGGTTTGTTGTGAGTATATAGTATACCACTAAGCATACTACAATGGGAGACTACAGAATAGAAACTGGTAACTTTGCTCTTGTTGTCTTGACCTGTCTCCTGGAAAACATTTAAACAAACTTCATGAGTCATGCAATTGGATTCAGCTAAGAAAGTCACGATGAAGTATACGGGATGTGCTATAGGTCAAACACCTACGATGACCTTCATCTTTCTTAACTTGTATCCGGTTGGTCAATTTTTTTCAGTTATCACTCCTACTATGTGAGTCATTTCATAACATGAAATAATAGGAATAACCACCTACCGAAGGTCAAAAAAGTCAGCTAAGGAAACCGTGCACTACGTTGGTCTTTCAACTGTTTTTTTTGGAAGTGGTTGGTGCCATTGATTTTATAAATAAGAAAAGAGGGATGTGCAAGTATGGTAAGTGAAATCACAAAATATCCCTACATTACCTATACAAAAAATCACATGAAGTGTGAGCATTCCTATCCCCCTAAACATACAAAAAATGAGGAGGATCTTGTGTCTACGTTACACAAAAACTTAGCCATTCTCTAACTTTATCCCTAATAAAGTCCTTTATTCTCTCCGGAGTGTTGGCTTCTCTCTGGAAAATTTTACCATTTCTCTCTCCCCATAAGGCCCATATTGTGGTATGAAGGATGAGCCACCATACCGATCTATCTCTCTTGCTAGGCCAATGCCTACGCCACTCCTTCATGAGTTGCTACACATTATCTTTCAGCTGCCATTGGCACCTAATTTTGTTTAAAATGTTGCACCATACCTCTAAAGAAAATGGGCATCCAGTGAACAAATGGTCTTTCTTCCTCCTTTCCACAAAGACAGCAGGTGGTTTGAATCTCCGTCATGAAGGTAGCTAGCCTCTCACAAGTTGGTAGTTTCCCATGAGGTTCTCCACATGAGCACCTTGACCTTGAGAGGACTCCCCGATTTCCAAATTTGTTTTTTAAGTGGATGTCGTAGCTAAATGTGTTGAGAAATCTATTGATACTTGTTGGACCGCGGAATTAAATAGTAAAAATAGATGAAGGTTTAAAAGATGTCCATTTGTTGAATAAAGATGCACATACTTTTGATAATTAATTAACATGTGCACTATTAATTTCGCGACTTCGGTTTGTCAGATGATTAGGGTTCGTGTGTTGAGTCTTTCCCCACCAACCGTGGTTGGTGTTAATTTACATCGGCGTAGTTGAATCCACAAAACCGCGGTGTTGGGATACAAAGGTCCAGGGTCATAAACACATGAACCACAACTCATTTAACCAATACGGGACTATTGCCCGCCCAAATTCCAACACTCCCCCTCACGGCCAAGATGGTCCGTGGACAATAATTGGGTGGAGGTGGCAACAAGAGAGTTGGGTCATTTAACCTGGCTCTGATACCAAGTTGAAATTAGGGTAAAAAGTGTCAATCTTATTTAATTCAAGGAGTGTACTTTATAGTTAACACTCCCCCTCAAGCTGGAGCATATATATCAAACATGCCCAGCTTGTCACATAGAACACTGAATCGGCCAACTCCAAGCGACTTTGTGAAGAGATCAGCAAGTTGGTCTTCAGTAGGAGTGAAAGGAGTACTAATCTTCTGAGACATGACGGCATCCCGAACAAAATGGCAATCAACCTCAATATGCTTTGTGCGCTCATGAAACATTGGATTCTTTGCAATATGAATAGCAGCCTGGTTGTCACATCTCATCACCATAGGTTCAGAATAAGTGACCCCAAAATCTACCATCAAAGATTTCAGCCACATCATTTCACAAGTTGTCTGAGCCATTGCTCTATACTCTGCTTCAGCACTTGATCTAGCAACCACACTTTGTTTCTTGCTTCTCCAAGTGACAAGATTACCTCAAACATAGGTACAAAAACCAGAGGTTGATCGTCGGTCCAACCGAGATCCTGCATAATCTGCATCAGAAAAAGCCTCAATAGATAAATAATCATTTTTCATATATAGAAGACCACATCCAGGAGCTCCTTTGACGTAACGCAGGATCTTTAGAGCCGCTTCCCAATGACATAGCTTTGGATTCTGCATAAACTGACTAACAACTGATACAGCAAAGGCAATATCTGGGCGAGTCACTGTCAGATATATCAGCTTTCTACAAAACCGCCTATATTGAGTAACATCATTGAACATTGGACTATCCTCCACTTCAAGATCAGACTGAGGAACAGTGGGTGTATCAGCAGATTTACATCCCAACATTCCCATCTCCTGTAACAAGTCTAGAGCATATTTTCTTTGAGATAAGGAAACACCATCATTACCATAAGCAATTTCAATCCCAAGAAAATAGCGTGGTCTCCCTAGGTTCTTAGTAACAAAATGACACTGAAGGTATTTCTGAACTTCTTTAACACCATTTTTATCACTTCCCGTGAGCAGCATATCATCAACATAGACAATAAGAATCACCACTCCATCAGCAGTATGGCGAACAAACACAGAATGATTGGCTTGGCTCCTCTTTAATCCAACTTCAGAAGCAATCTGACTGAATTTCTCAAACCATGCTTGAGGACTTTGTTTTAAACCATAAATTGCCTTTTGTAGTTTACACACCATCTCCCCCTGAGTAACATACCCAGGAGGTTGCTCCATATATACTTCTTCTTTAAGATCACCAAACAAGAAGGCATTCTTGACATCCATCTGCAACATATTCCATCCGTGATTGATGGCAAGAGAAAACAGCACCCGAACAGAGTTAAGTCGAGCAACAGGAGAAAAAGTCTCAAAATAATCAACTCCATAAGTCTGGGTAAAACCCTTGGCCACAAGTCTAGCCTTATATTTGTCAATAGAACCTTCTGGAGTGTACTTTATAGTGAACACCCACCGACAAGCAATAGGGGTAACATCGGCTGGCCGAGGTACAAGGACCCAAGTACCACGAGACAGTAAGGCAGACATTTCCTCATCCATAGCAGCCTTCCATTCATGTTTGGATAGTGCTTCAGAGACAGACTTTGGAGGGTGAGCATTAGAAATAGACAAGGCATACTGGCGAAAAGATGGAGGCAAAGCATGATACGAAATGAAGTCATCAAGAGGATGCTTCGTACTGGATCGTTTTCCCTTGCGAAGGGCAATAGGAAGATCCAGATCAGAAGCGGGAAGTGAAGTCTCACCAGTGGGAGGGGGAGCCTCCAGTGAAGAAGTTGACTGTGGCAAGACGACAGGCGGTGCACTATGGGTCCGTCGTTGATAGACTTGTCCAAATCTATTATCCGCATCCCAAGGCTCAACACAACAATCAGTATCTACAGCTGGCACATCCAGAGAAACAAGATCAAGAGGAATAGCTGAAGGAGAAGGCTGTGGAGAAGAGGGAGAATCATAAAAGGGCACAGACTCAAAAAAGGTCACATCAGCCACCACAAATGACCTCTTGGACCGAGGGTCAAAACATCGATACCCCTTTTGGGTCCGAGAATACCCCAAGAAGATACAAAGAACAGATCTGGGAGTCAACTTATCATGTCCTGGTCCAAGAGTGTGAACAAAACACTTACACCCAAAGACCTGAGGAACTAGAGGAAACGGATCTTCATTGGGATATAAGCATGAAAAAGGACTTTTATTATCTAACACCTTGCTCGGAACCCGATTAATAAGATAGCACGAGGTAAGAATGGCATCACCCCAATAGTACTTTGGAACATGCATGTGAAACATAAGAGTACGAGCAACATCAAGTAAATGCCGATTCTTCCTCTCAGCAACCCCATTTTGTTGAGAGGTGTAGGAGCAAGATGTTTGATGAAGAATTCCATGCATTGAACAGAAGGAAAGAAGCAAAGGATGACTGGACATATTCCTTGGCATTGTCAGTACGCAAAATTTTGATGGACGTGGAGAACTGATTTTGTATTTCTGAATAAAAAGATTTGAATACATCAAATACCTCTGAACGAGCTTTCAAAAGAAATAACCAGGTCATCCGAGAAAAGTCATCAACAAAAATGACAAAATATCGAAATCCGAGTCTGGAGGTGATAGGAGACGGTCCCCAGATGTCGGAATGTACAAGATGAAATGGAGCAATGCTCCTTTCACTATTACTAGAAGGAAAGGAGACCCTATGATGTTTCCCAAGCTCACAGGCTTCACACAAAAGTCTATTTGTTGAAGAAGAAACGGGAACAATCTCACGTAGCCTGGAAAGGGATGGATGTCCAAGCCGACAGTGCCACTGAAAAGAAGTATCAGATGCTGAGGAAGCCTTGTGTCTTTGGAGAGGTCTATCAACGAGGTAGTACAATCCTCCATATTCATGACTGCCACCAATCAGCTTCTTCGTCTGGAGATCCTGAAATATACAATGAGAAGGATAGAATGTTACTGAACAGTTTAAGGACCGGGTCAAAGAACTAATAGATAACAAGCCAATGGGAAAGTTTGGAACATAAAGGACATCTTTCAGGGTTAGAGATGAGGTATGAACAGTCCCTTTTCCAGCAACAGAACTATACGACCCATCCGCTACAGTAACAGAAGGGTGAGTATTAGATAAATGAAGAGAGGAGAAAAGGGAACGACTACCTGTCATGTGACAAGAAGCACCAGAATCCACAATCCAGGAGGAATTGTGGTGAACTGCAGAGGCACTACCTGATGTGGTGGCATGAAAGGACGAAGAATGTGTTGAAGAGCCTTTTAAGAGCCGTTGGAATGCCTCGTACTCCTCGGGAGACAGTGTAACCCCTTTCCCAGATGGTGGTCCTATAGGTGACTGTTGCACAGGCTGTGGCATAGACTCCGGGGTGAGAGATGAGAAATCACTAGAGGCACCCAGATTAGCAACATTTCGCAGACGTGATCCCCCTTTGCCATATTTCTTCCAGCAAAATCAGGCTGATGTCCAGTTTTGTTGCAATGAATACATGGAGAGCCACGACCACGTCCACGGCCACGCCCCCCTGCGGCAAGAGCTGAAGCACTACCAGACTCTCCAATCTCACTATATGTTGTCTCAGTCAGATTCAATTTGGTACTTGCTCTAAGAACACGAGAGTAAGCACCGGCCAATGTAGGAACCTGAGTGTCTGCAAGCAAATTGTCTCTAACATGTCCTAGATTATCATCCATTCCAGACAAAAACTTAGCAACAATAAACTCTTCCTTTTGTTTCTCCAGTTGAGCGGCATCTACAACACTAGGCTGATACAGTTTTAATTCACTCCAAAGACCCTGAATTTCAGCAAAATACTGAGAAATAGGTCTTCCTTCTTGCTTTAGAGTGAACAATCTTGAATAAATATTATAAATATGAGAAATATTTTGCTCTGTAGAATAAATCTTTTTCAGAGTATCCCACATTTCTTTTGCGGTGTCTAAAAAGACAACACTATTGAAAATACTATGTTCACAACTATTATTCAGAACTGAAATTACCATCCCATCATCAACTTCCCAAGCTTCATATGCCTTCTTATCAGTTTTCTCTGGAGGATCTTGCTCAATATGTCGAAGTTTTCTCAAAGAAAGCAGTAGGAGGCGAAAAGACCGTGCCCATTGAGAATAATTAGTGCCATTTAATTTTGTAGCAGTAGTCATCATATGATAAAATTTTTCGTCAGAAGTCGGGATAGAAGTGGACCCCGACGATTCTGCCATGACAACAAATCAAACAACCAAAGCCTCGCTGCTCAAAAAAAGAGACTCAAACAATCTTCTTACAGCAACATAAGGGTCAGCACATAGGGAGAAGATTAGAAGCCCTCATGCGCTGACCATCCTAAATGAACGAGCCGGTGCGGACAAAACTCTGTTAGAAGATAGGGGTACGCTTTCTTACCACCAAAGATTTTCTAGAGACTTCAAACCCCTTTCACCGCAGGGCAAGATCGGGACCGTGTCACCCGCCTGTGAGGGTCACAGGGTGACAGGTCGCAGCCCTCACATCCGACACGCCGTGCACACGAGGCCGGATGGTCGTACCGCCGCGGAGCCTGCGGAGCCCGCACCACCTTCACTCTGCCTCTGCTTACAGATCACCGGAGGAGAGAGCCGCACGAAGGGAGAGGGGCCGTGGCGGTTCCCTACATCAGGAGGTGGACGGTGTGAGGGCGAGAGAGCTGCGGACGTCTGCTTACAGTTCGCCGGAGGAGAGAGCCGCGGCCGACGTCGCTGGCGCTAGCGTGAAGGGCGCGGCACGACCCGCGGTGGAGGTTCTCCACCGGCTTCCCTACATCGGGAATGCGAAGGGAGAGGGGAGCGGGGAGCGGTGGTTCCGCGGTGGGAGGACGCCGCGAACGCGAAGGGAGAGGGGGCGCAGTGGTTCCGCGGTGGTTCCCTACGGAGGGAGGACGTCGCGGTGGTGGAGGGTCTCCACCGGCTCTGATACCAAGTTGAATCCACAAAACCGCGGTGTTGGGATACAAAGGCCCAGGGTCATAAACACATGAACCACAACTCATTTAACTAATACGGGACTATTGCCCGCCCAAATTCTAACAGGCGTAAAGTCCGAACACCTTTGATTAACTATCAAATAACCCTTTAAACTCTTAACAATATACGCTGTGATATTGAGGTTTCTATCTAATGGACATGATCGTGAAGATCACTCATAACTCATTAGAGTGACATACATTCGCAGGAAAAATTAGAGGTTTCATTTTTCAATTGCATGATATACATTACAATAGGTCTTTTACGACCCGTACATATGGCGCCGATTATGTGAACAAGTCATTTGGCTTACATTTGGTCGCAATCCAACTTTTGGATTTCCTTTTGATTAAGATCGGATCATTGGATTTGTTCACAGTCAAAATCTAACCGTTATATTTAAATCTTGTCAAGATCTAACCGTTGGATTTGCTTTTGGTTAAGATCGTTGTTGGTTTTGGGTTTCAGTACGATCGGTCCGTTTGATTGCCAATACGATCGCTATCGGACCGTCAGATTTGAACTTGATCAAGATCTGTCGTTGGATTGGCTTATGATCAAGGTCCGGCCATTGGATCGGAACATCATCACGTTCTGGCCATTCATTAAGGTTTAGAAAAATGCAAATAGGGTTGTTTATGTAATTTCTGAATGTCAGAAGATACCCTAGAGCAGGGACATATTTGCAATTTCTGCATTTCGGAAAATACCTTGTGCAGGGGCATTTATATAATTTCTGGATTTCAGAAAATTACCTGTAACAAGGGTATATTTGCAATTCTGGTTTTCAGAAAATACCCTGTGCAGGGGCATGTTTGCAATTTCAGAATTTTAGAAAATACCCTGTGCAAGGGTATATTTGTAATTTCAGGTTTTCAGAAAACCCCTTGTTCAGGGTATATTTGTAATTTCAGATTTTCAGAAAACACCCTGTGCAGGGGTATATATAATTTCAGATTTTTCAGAAATAACCTGTGACAGGGATATGTCTGTAATTTCAGATTTTCAGAAATGTCCTGTACTTGCACGGGCATGTTTGAGATTTCTGCTTTTCAGAAATATCTTGCACAAGTGCAGGTGCATATCTACAATTTTCAGATTTTTTGATTACATTGTGCACAGACGGGCTGATGTATAATTTCACATAATTGCACACTATTGCACATAATAATTTCATATAATTTCATATTTCTGAAACAAATACATATTTTTTTTCTTTTTACAAAATTACACATGGGGAGGGGTATATTTGTAATACCTCTTGCACTGCCCTTTTAAAAAACTCACAAGTCTTCAGCGCCTTGTCTTCTTCCGATCTTTGTATCACTGTATCACTGTGTTTTCCCTTTGCCCAATCCCTTCCTTTTATAGGATTAGAGAAGGCTTAACCGGAGGAGATTAGGGCCTCACCTCAGTCTGTTAGCATTAATTACCTTCAAATCCCATCGGTTAAGGCTTCTCTCTCGTTGGCTTGGTCGGGTAAGGGAGAGGGTCATGAGGCTGGCCGGTTAAGATGTGTTGGGAGAGAGGAGAGAGGGAAGAGAGAGAAGGAAGAGAGAGGAAGGGATCCTGGTCGGCTAAGGTGGGCCCTGCAGCTGGGTGGAGAGAGAAGAGAAGGGAGAGGAGCAGAGATCCCGGTCGGCTAAGGGGGGCCCCGTGGCCCGTTCCTCATCTCCACCCTGGTCGGCTAAGGTTCTAGAGTGGGGAGAGAAAGGGAGGCCAGTCAGTTTAGGGTTTAGAGAGAGGAGAGAGAAGAGAGACAGCCGGTCTGGACGGCTAATAAGAGAGGCCTGCGGGATGCTCTCTCTCTCCTCCACCCTGGTCGGCTAAGGTGGGGCCCGACTGCTTTCTTCTACTTCTACCCCGGTTGGTTAAGCCTTGGAGAAGAAAGGCTTCTCGCACGCATACCCCTACCCTGGTCGGCTAAGAGAGAGGAGGGAGAACCCACCCCGGTCGGTTAAGAGAGAGGAGAGAGAAGGCTGTGCAGCCCACCCTTGTCTGACAGGACTTGGTGGCTATAAAAAGGGGTCGTTGGGTCCCTTTGAGCCCATTTTTTACTCCGGCTTGTCCGCTGACCAAGGTGCAGCCCCACGTGTTTTTGTGCATTTGTTTGTCCCTTCTCGACGTGGCCGACTTGCTGCTGGACAATTCCGTCTCACTGGGACCACAATCCGGACTGCACAAGCGACATCCAGGTATAGGCAATATTTTTTTCTTTTTGCAGAAATTTTAAAACAAGTGTGTTATTTTTCCCGCACACCAAATGTTTGATGAAATTCCACAATACAAAACACGCGGATTTTATGTCTAATTCTGGCAATTGGAATTCCGCGGACTTGTGTATGATTCGTAAACACCATGGCATTGGTTTTGTACCAATTTTACGCCGTCTTCGGGTCAAATTAATTTTTATTTTCTCTAATTAATTGCAGAAAATTTGTGGGTTCAACAATACTCCAGTTGGAGAGGCAGGTTTATGTTTCTACAATATTCCATAATATCCTTTCCAGACAAATGACAAATAAAAGTCATAATCAGCAATTTAGGATTAACAACAGTGAAATACACTTCAAAATTAGGATCACAGGTGCATCTTTTTAATATGTTCCATTTAAGCATGTATGTTCTTTGTTTTTAGAAGAAGACTTGTATGTATTCATTTACATCATCTTAATCTAACATGGATCATAATTAAAACATGCATCTTCCTTCTACTAGCAGGACTCTAAATAAACCTATTATTCTTAGAACAAAATCATGTAATGGACATGAAACCATGAAACCCTACTTGCTGCAGGATGAATTAGGTGATTGTTCCTGTGTATTCTCTTAAAGTTATGCAGCCTTTGTTCTTAAACAGGAATTTAATCATGTCCTAATCCATCTTAGCATGCCCTTCTCTATCGGAATAATAAGATTTCTTTTTACTAACTTGGACGTATTGGAAACAGCATCTCTTTGGCTCAAAATTCATGAAAGATGCATGCTGAAATCCTTCAAACAAAGCTGCTGAAATCAAAAAATTATATTTGTAAGAACCTTCCTTTATTTAGTTCATATAGGCACACCCCAAATTTGTTAAAGACCCAAAATAAGGAGAGAGGACTAATGAAGTATCACACGAGCTGTTAGAAGAGCCCTATGCCCTCTTGGAGCATCCTCTGGTCCTTTAGTCATTGGCTGGAGAATGTGAGGGAGGTCTCCTCTTCCTGCCTCTGGTCTAGCATAGTTGACCTTCTTGATCTCCTTTTCCTGTTTCAGCAGTTTGGATGTAAGTCTTTCTTGTTCTTTTCCTCTCTTTTTCTCCCAATGTTTCTTCCTTTCGCCCTTCTCTACCTCCCTCTTTTCTTATTTTCTCTCTGCCCTTCTTTTTTTTCTTCTGCCTCTACCTTATTCTCTTCTTCCTTGGCCCTCCCCCTCCCCCACCCCCTCCTCAGGCCTACTGTGTGCTGGTCTCAGGAGAGGGCCAGACGGCAACACCCATCCCCTCCCCAATGTAGGGGGTGAGGCGGTAAATGGAGAGAAGTTGGGAGCCAGTGAGGGTTCCTAATGGGCCCTCACCCAGCCCACTGCCAAGGCTCAACAAGAGCCTGCCATAACAGCAATTTAAGGGCCTGTCTAAGCCCAACAACACTAGCATGGATTGCAGAATCGGCTGATTTGGATCAGAATCAATGGATGATGATCCGAGTTTTTTTTTTTGGGTGGGGGGGTTGCGTTACAGGCCGGGTTCTATGGAATCCCGGCTGAGCCGATCCACAGTCGATTCAGTCTGATCCAGGCTGGTTCACTTTGTTTTTGTTTTTCTTAGGAAAAGACCAAATCAAGGCTCCACCACACTCATTCAACACTGCCCACAGCTCCCAGACCTTAATTCAACATGTTCAATTATTGTGGAAAGTTAATTACTACTGTTGTAATCATCTTTACCACTCTCTATGATGTAAGTGCATGATGTGCAGTATTTTTAATCATCTTTTTGTCTAAATGCATGTCCAGAATTTTTCTATGGTTTTTTCCCATTTTTCTTGAATTTTTGTTAATTGTTTAATCAGGCCGATCCAAGATTGATCTGGGTTCATATGAACCGGCTGATCCAATCTGAATCAGGATTGGCCATGGCCAATCCAAGGACCCAATCCAGGTCTGCAATCTTTAAACAACAGTGAGTCATTTGGGCTGCTTTCTATCCAATAAGGGCTCAATTGAGGCCCAACAACACTTGTCCGTTGGTGAAGTATTGCTAGGGAAAAAAAATCAAGTCCCATTTTTGTAGCACTTTAAATAAACCTTGCATTTTACAACATTTAAAAGAATTTATTGCAAACTTTTACATGGGAGTCCTTACAATGGAGAGTATCTATGCAAAAGAACCATATTCTTGATCAATTCCTTGATGCTATTTTTTTACCAATTATTTCTTGATTTTCAATTCTAATGCTCTTTAGTGTTTAAATGCTCTTTAGTTTTATGCCTTGCTGTTCTGCAAATTTGAAAGTTATAAATGCATATGCCTGCCATTAGTGAAAGAATGTGTTACCATTCATATTGTTATTGTGAGAGTTTCTTGTGCACTTTTTTGTGTTTTAATTTTGTTACTTGGGTTTTGCTTTAGGCGAACATTGAGAGACTGGTTCTTGTTAAAGATTATGACATGGGAAAATCTGTAGCATTTGAACAAAGACCTCAGAATCTAAAGGATGTATATACCTCTGATGGATTTAGAATGTAAGTTAGTTTCTAATGCTGGATATGGTTTATGAAAATTATTAGGATATTTTTATTCATATTTTGTAATGAGCAAATATTAACATTCGCATGCACGAACGGAAACAACTGACACCCCACACTCAGCCTACCACATGCCAGATTTCCACATCTTTCTTCTTCTGTGATTGTAGCAAAATGAAACCAAAAAATGTAATTTTGAAATGTACTTTTTGGTGTGAAATAGTGTAGATTATACCACCAATTTAATAATAATAGTAATAACAATATTAATAATAATAAACATAACCGGATAACAAAATCAAAGCCCTCGACCCTTCTTTGCTTTATTGCTCCAACTCCACCACTCAAAACTCTGCTTTCAAGGTCATCCTTGAGCAAATCCTTGGGTTTTTTTCTTCAGGCGTGATAACAATGCATGCATTGTCATCTTCGAGTATTTTCCAACACTTTAGTTATCTTATAGCATTTGAAGAATTGTTGATTAGTGCATTAAATAATGATGAAGTTGCAAGTTGGCAGGTTGGGTAGAGTACTAAGCTGAATTCAGCCTAACATGTATTCAACCTACAACTTCCCAACCCTGGGTCTGATCCAAATCAAAATGAGTAAATTTGGGCTGGATTGAGTTGGCCCATCACTCGTGTTCTCCTCCACCACTCACCCTCCCCTGAAGAAAAGAAGAACTTCCCCTTTTCTCTTCATTTTTTAAACCAAAATCTTAGGAGCCAAGGAATTAGGAGAAACCTACTAGGAAGTTTGGCCTAAATTATCTTGGTCGTGCCCTACAGACTAAGGATTTTTAAATATTTTAATTTTACGCTAACTAGATGATAGAGTATGAGAATTTTTTTATATCAAATAGTAGAAATTAGGAAGGAAAGAAATGTTGCATGTAAAGGTATATTAAATACCCTAGACTCCACCATAGAAGGATTGGGAATCGGGATTGGATCGGCCAATCCCAACCCAATCCAGGTCGGTCGGATCAATTGATCCTGCCCAATCCAAGTTCTTTTTTTAGTTTAGAGGTTAATATGATCTTTTAAATTTTAGAAGGGTTTTTATGCAAAACTAACCTATTCTCTTCGAGTCTCGAGATCTTTCTCTTTCTTGTTTCTTCTCCTGCACCCCCCACTCCGTTGCAGGCCGAGTGCGAGGACGAGCAAGATAAGCACTAGCAGAGGACAATGAGGCTACAGTAGACGGCGACAATGGCGACCATGGTTTTCGGCCGAAACGTATCGGTTTCGGACCTAACCGATCCGATACTATCCAGCCAAAATCGGGCGAAACCGGACGTCAACTGTAGGCCAAAAGAAATAGTATTTTATTTAGTTTCGGGCCGAAACAGAAACCGAAATCGAAACTGTCATCCTTGATGGCGACGGTAGACGGCAGTATGGTTGTCAAAGTGTCTAAGGCGACCAAGGCAGTGGCCCACCGCCTTACTACTTAGGCGAGGCACCTAGGCGAATCGTAGTTTATATAACTAAGTACATTACAAAAGAACTACTACTATACATTTTTTACATATAAATTTTATCTTTAGTTAATAGAAAATTTGATAGTCACAAATCTTCAAGACTTCAACATATACCTATATTTAAAAAGCAAAAACAGAATAAATGACACACAATAACAAATTAATATGGAGAAAACTAATAAGAATTTGTGAATACATGCCAAACAATATAAAAATTGTAATCTAAAATTTGGTATTCAAATAGTTATTTTCTATATTAAAAGGAAGCATAAATATGACACATTTTTGGGTAAATTATAAGCACATCAACATAATAATTTCATGATTTTCACTTGTGAGTTATCAAAAAGAGACAAAATGGTACTAACTTTAAAAAGTGCATCATACAAATATGAATCAATGTCCTTAAGAGGAGGGAAGAGGAACCGACAGGGGGAAGAATCTAATAGAAAGGGGATAGGAAAATGGAAGCCTCGTATCATTTGTCAAAATTTCAAAATTACCTCTGAATTTTTGCCCAAGTACTAAAACAAATCTCAAAATAAGGAGTGGATGTCTTGCCAAGGCAGGCTAGGTGGGCCCAAGGTGGCCTATGTGCACGAAAGCAATCAGGTGAGTACCTTAATGGGTTGGTCGCCTAGGCGCCTGGTCGCCTAGGCGACGTCTTGAAAACAATGGACAGTGGCAGCGATGATTCCTTTTCTTCTTCTTCTCTACTCGTACTGTTCATTCTCAGAGGAACAGTAAAAGTGAGGAATGAACAGTACCATTCTTTTATTATTATTTTTTTCTGGTTGGGGATTGCACCGGATCGGCCGATCCGTTCTGTGAATCGGGACCGGGGGGGTCGGGACCGGATCGGCCTGACCCAAATCCGATTGGCTTAGCCGATCCGGGCCAATCCAAACTGATGCTCCATGGACTCCACAGCCCACCTAGGCTATACCTTGTGCCATGTTTCTGTGGCCTAACAAGGCTCCCTGCACCTGGGGCAGCTAATTGAGTCCTCAAGCTTAGATGGTGCCTAATTGCTGCTGAGTAGGGCACCTTAACAACTTCACCGTTTTAGAATTAAAAATGTTTGTTATCCACAGGTTCTCTAGAGGAGCTGTTCAAACCATTCTTCCTCCAAACAAGCGGATCAGAGCTGGGAGGCTATGCAGTTCAATTGATGATCAGATTTCAAGGTATGAAAAGGAAGCCATAGATGCAGAAGAGCTTGTTCGTCAAGCTAAAGTAAGAAAAAGGGATTTCGATGAGCAACTTTGGGGACTTGAACTCGAACTTCAGAGTACAAAGGTGATGGTTTCTGTGGGGTAATATCTATTTATCTTTCTGAATGACATTTTGTTATTTCCACAATATTTAGCCAAGATGAATAATTCCTTAGATACATGTACTTTATTTCAGAGACAACGCACAAGTGATGAAAGATTACTAATGTCTAAACGACTCAAATTGCGAGATACAAGAAATGCTTATTCTGCAGAACGTGGTACCAATCTTATTCCTAATGTTGATGAGCTGCATCAAGAAATCTTGGTCTGTTGTGATTACCTTATCTTAATCATATTGATCTTCTTTCTTTTTGTTTCAGTTGTGTCTGACATTCTTTAACTTGTCTAGAAATTGAAAGAAGAAATAAGTGAAAAGGAGATTGCATTAGAAGAAATTAAAATAAAAAGGAGCACAGCGGAAGAGAAAGCAAATAGCTTGAAGCTATCTCATGAGAAGCTATGTGGTATGCATTTTTTTCTTTTCTCCATTACCTTCACCATTGTCTGGTTGGTGTAGCCAATTGCTATGACATAGTTGCCTTGTGATATGCATTTACTTTTATGGTTATCCTTTGCAACCTTCTTGGAACTAAAATTAGCCCTCTTGCACCGATTATGAATGGTAGTGGAGACAAAAGGATCAGCGAGTGATAATGAGAATTCCTGGTCTTCGATCCTTGTCAGCCAGAGGTTGGCAGGTGGCTGATATGACTGATTAAGATTGTTTTATGAAAATTGCAAGGTATGATCTTAATGGGCATAGTTTAGCCAAAAATCAGAATGCTAGGACCAGGTCAAATGACAAAATGACCACATGGAATTTACTTGTACTATGTAATATCTTCACAACCTCTCTCTCCCCATGACTTTTCTTCTTCTCCTCATCCACTTGTCTTCACAAAATTATATAATTTTATATTTTATATGTATATAAATTTTTGTTATATGTTATTAAATTATAAAATGCTATTTAATAATATATGTACAAGAAATTAAAATTTTAATATTGATGATGTTAAGAAAAACCATGATACTTAGTCATTTGGAAAAGATCCTCACTAGGGAGGAGATTCATTGGAAGCAGTGATCGAGGAAGAAGTGAATCAAAGAAGGGGATAGGAATACTAAGTACTTTCAAAGGATTGCTTTAGGGAGGAGAATCAATCACATAACTTCCATCAAGGTTGGTGAGCAGATTTTTCAAAGGGAAGACATCAGGAGACGTGCCATGGACTTTTATTCTAAACTTTTCACAGAAGAGTTGATGGGTCGTCCTGGCTTTGCAGATGATTTACTTCCCTAGCTCTCTCCGGCCGAGTGTGAGGCCCTCTCTAGCTCTTTGTTAGAGGAAGAGATCAGGTAGGTAGTTTTCTCCCTTGCAAGTGACAAAGCCTCAGGCCCAGATGGCTTCCCTATTGTTTTGTTCCAGAAGTGCTAAGACATTGTCACGGAGGGCCTCATTCAGACATTAGGGGAGTTCTAGGAGGGTATGGCCCACTTGTGGGGTATCAAAAAACCCCTCTTGGTCCTATTCCTAAGAAGCAAGAGGCTCAAGATTTTGGGGATTTTAGACCCATTAATCTGTTGAATAGTACATATAAAATCATCACTAAGTTGCTATCAAGAAGACTGGATAGCATAATTGGCAGAGTGGTTATTAATTTTATTAGGGGAAGGTACATTCAGGAGAATTTTCTAGTGGCTCATGAGTGCCTGCATGCTATGAAGACACAAAGGAGGCGGGAGTTGGTTTTGAAGTTGGACTTTGAGAAGGCATATGACGGTGTTAATTGGGATTGCCTCCTATAGACTTTAGCCAAGATGGTCTTTGGCCGGAGATGTACTGGGTGGATCCAGGCGTATATCTCTTCAGCCTCCTTTTCAGTAATTGTGAATGGACAGACCACTTGATCTTTTCTGAGTGGCAGAGGGCTCCGCCAGGGAGACCCTCTGTCACCTCTCTTATTTGTCCTTGTTGCAAAGATTTTGAGCAGGATATGGTTGAGGGCTGAGAGGGCAAAATATCGTTAGAGGCTTCTAGGTTGGGAATCACCATTTAAGCATTAGCCACCTACAGTATGTTGACAACACCATTTTGTTCCTAGCAGACGAGGAGACATAGTTTTTTGATGTCGGGTTGATGCTGGAGATACTATAGGAGGCTAGTGGGGTGAAGGTGAACTATAGCAAAAGTATTATAATTGTGGTCAACATGGAGGAGAGGTCACTCAGGAGAGCAACATTTATATTGGACCGTCAGATAGGAGACTTTTTTCTCTCCTATCTAGACCTTCCATTGTCCCTTAGGGCCTTTCATTGTCCCATAGGGCCCTCCACTATTGGGACTGGCAGGTGATAGTACAGGTGTAGGCTTACAGGATAGAAGGCAAGGCTTCTCTCCTATAGTGGGAGAGCGTCTTATGTAAATTGATGTTGGACAACCTTTCTATCTGCTATCTTTTCTATTTCCAGGATCTCAAAAATTATGTCTAAGAAGTTGGACTATTCAATCTAGATTTTTCTGGCACGGCAGTAGAGAGTGGGAGGGGTTGGCATGACATCTTCTGAGACAGAGTATGTAGAAGAAGCAGGAGGAGTGGGTTTCAAGAACATTAGGGATTTCAACTCGACACTTCTTTGTAGGTGGCTGTAGGGGCTTGAAGTGGGAGACAGTGGGCTATGGCTACAGATTATCAGGCAGATATATTATAGCCAGTCTAGAGTGTGGAATTTGCCATCACCCTCTTTGCATAATGTCTCGCCGATTTGGAGAGGCATCATCCATTGCAGTGATTTCATCAGATCCAGTGTTCATGTCAGGTTAGGTAATGGGCAGAAGAGTATGTTCTAGAAGGACAGGTGGTGTGGGGACCTCACACTTGAGGAGGCCTATCCTATATAGTCCGAGGCGAGAGGCGACTGTTGAAACCCAAAAAATATTATTTAAATTCTTTTGAGAAGAGTTCCTGAAATAAGGAAAATGAAGCGGGTTGTCGCTAAACGGCCTTAAAATGACAATGTTGCCTTCACCGTAAATCCCTCCGACAACCCGGCAAGATGAATATCGGGGATTTGTACTGTTATGCGTATATACGTGCATTGAAAAGTCTTGCTAAAAATATTTTCAGGCCTATAAATCTGCATGGGAGTTATTCCGCAAAAAGATAACTTTTTTTCGGATGTCCGGATGGTCAACCTGGATGTACCGGGACCACAAAGAAAGCACAGCGGTTTCAACGCCCACCACTCGGCCGTACTGAGGTGAAAAGGAAAATTTTTAATCCCCGGGATCCTTTTATAGCCAAGAGAGTGGGGGCCAAGCCCCTCCGCCCCTTTCTCTGCTTTGACCGCACGCGGAGGAAGGCCCGGAGGGGACCGGAGGACCGGAGGGGGGTCTCCCCTGCTGATGCGGACCCGGAGGGAGACCCCCTCCGGTCCATGTACCGGAGGGGGGGGCTCCCCCGCTGCTGCTCGACCCGGAGGAACCCCCTCCGGTCCTTGTACCGGAGGGGGGGGTCCCCGCGGCAGGGGGACCCGGAGGGAGACCCCCTCCGGTCCATATACCGGAGGGGGGGGGGGGCTCCCCCGCTGCTGCTGGACCCGGAGGGAACCCCCTCCGGTCCTTGTACCGGAGGGGGGGGGCTCCCCGCGCCTGCCGGACCAAGAGGGAAACCCCCTCCGGTCCTTGTACCGGAGGGGGGAGGTTTCCCCTGCTGCTGCCGGACCCGGAGGGAGACCCCCTCCGGCCCTTGTACCGGAGGGGGGGGGCTCCCCGCGCCAGCCGGACCCGGAGGGAGACCCCCTCCGGTCCCTGTACCGGAGGGGGGGGGGGCTCCCCCGCGGCCGCGACCCACCGGAGGGGGAACCCCCTCCGGTTCCCTGCATAGCAGCGGAGGGGGGTTCTCCCCTCTCCGTTCAATCCGCAATCCCCGAACAAAAAAAAAAGGAAAGAGAATGATGCAAAAAAAAACTGATGCAAAGAAGAGGAAGATGAAAAGATTACCTTGGCCTTTGGTATTCCACCGGAGGAGTTCCAAGAGGTTTTTTCACCACCCCCTCCGCCACTTGTGGGAGTTACTATAAAAGGGAGGCTACTCCAAGGAGCAAGGGAGGAAGAGAGAAGAAGAAGACCGAGAGAGAAGAGAGGAAGAAAAAGACTTGGAGAGCTTCCTAAGGCCCAAGTCAAAAGAGAAAGCAAGAGGAAGGGTGCGCCCCTTTCTCTCTCACTATAATCCCATGGATTTTGTGTATTTCACATAAATACCCCTTCATGTATATTTGACAAAAATACCCTTTTAATATATAAAAGGGGCTTCATGACTTTATGTAATGAGAAATATTATGACAATGTGGTAAAGTTAAGTGAGCATGAAAACTATGATTGTCATGGTTCTTGTCAAAAATTATACAAAGATCCCTCTTGGCGTAAAATTACACCATCAGCCCGAAAGATCTTAAAATTGCGCATATATATGTTCGCAAACCATGAAAATTTAAGAGATCAAATGGGAAAAGAATCTCCAACAATTGTTCTTATCATGGAGAAATCTCTTTGAGTTGCGATAATAAAATAAACGTACAAGATCAAGCCTTACAAATTGCATCCCCTAAAGTTCTTTCATAATCACGTATATGTTCGTAAAAACAAATTGAAAGTTGTGGAATATAATTCATCGGGATCATAAGAGTTACATGTAATTCGAAACGACATATTCCCTTTCAAATACGAAAGGGCGAGGCCGCATAAGAAAGTAACAAAAAAGGTCATAATCAAAATCCCGCTCCGAAGGAAACTCAAAGGGCCTTTTCTTTTCTTTTTGTCAAAGGTAACAGAAGATCTTTAGCAGTTTAATCAAGGGTATTCGGACTCGTCCGATGTAAATTAACGCCGACTTCGGTCGGTGGGGAAAAGTCTTGTACCCGAACCCTAAATCGTCTGATAAATTTAAAAAGACGCGGAATTCATATATATGCCCAATATACGCATACCCATCCGACAAAATCGGATGTTCCCGAAAAATTCCGCGAGTAAACAGACTGGCACGCCCGGTGGGACTTTTCCCGCCTTTTATCTTTACTGCTAAAGCTTCTTATGCCCTTACAAAAGGACCTAATGTCACTCTTTCTTCCATGTAGGAGCGCGAGGAGCAAAGGGAGGATACACCGCCGAGACGTAAAGGCGAATTTTCGACCTTCTAAAGCTCAATGGCCGCTGTCACTTACGGTCCCTTGGTCATCGCCACCCATGCCAAGTATGGGTATCTCGCCACCCCAATTGTGTTTGGGGATTTTCCTGCTGTGGTTGGATCCCCCTTCTTTTTGGGAGTGGTCCCGGCCGCTCAGGCTTGTCCGGTCGTTTGCACCGTGACAGCCCCTATTGCCACTGGGGCCAGCAGCCCCCGACCTACTCAGGGCAGAGTCTTCTCGGTCCATGTCATTTCGGCCGACACTGTTCCCACCAAATGGGGGCAACGTCGTCGCCGCCTAAACAGGAAGCCGACTGCAGCTACTTCAAGGTCCGGTAAAACCATACTGATCGGCGACCTCCGCGTTCGTCTTGACGGCGGAGGGCCAATCACGTCCCGACTGTATCGACTTCCAACCGCTTCTCGCTTCTTCACAAGGTACGCGAGGATGCCGCAGACTTCGAAAAGAAGCCTTCAAGCGGGGGTAAAGCAATTGAGCGACACCTCCAGAAAATGAAGCAAGTTTGGGTCACCAAGCAGGAGGCCCGTGCAATTAAACAAGCTAGGGCCGCCAGGCCTGGGCGAATGCAAGCTCAACCAACAACAACATCGTTAGATGTCAAAACCCCGCGTTCGCGGGGCCAAAAAAGGAAAGGGGGTTATCGCAAACCCAATGTTGCTCCCCAAGGCTCGGATCACATCCGAGTTCAGAAGACCTCCCGCGCTCAGGCACCGCCGACACGAGTCTCAGTCTTTGATAGACTGGCGGGAGATGCGCCACCACGACCTTCTGTCTTCGACAGGTTGGGGGCACCACCCCGCCCTACAGCTCAACCACCTAAAAAGCGTAGGGTGGTACAAATGTCAGAAGCAGGTGCCAACATGAAGATTTACACTTGCTATGTCTCAGGCAGGGAACCTATGGAATCAACTGGTATCCCTGCCAACGTAAATGAACATGGTGGCCCAAATGATCCCAATTTGGCCCTGGACGCGGTCTACCTTAACACTAGGAATGCCGCCAGAAGAAACTTCCAAGGCCAGTCTAGCGGTCAAGCGGGAACTTCTCCCCAAGGCCAACACCAGGTGCCCGTTCAAAACCAATGGCAAAATCAAGGAGAGAATGTACCCCTAGAGGGAGCAGACCATGACGAGGTAGTGAGCATCCATGAAGGGGCGGTCCTCCCCGGCAGTGGTGTGAACCTCAACCCAGCATTTGAGCCACCAACAAAGGCCGCCTTCCAAGCAATGTCTGACGATGCCAAGTTCGAAACAATGCAACGTTGGCACATAGAGATGACCAATCTCATGCTGGAAATGAAAAGGCAGATGAATATAAATGCTCGAAGGCCTCAAACACCGATGCCGATTCAAGAGCCCCGACGGGAACAACAAGCATACAATCCCGCTATTGCCAATCGACAGGGAGCTCATCCTCCCGACGTGCGCGGCGACACAGGGGATGAGCCACTCAGAGGGATCCCCCATGCTCAATCCTCTCAGGTCATGGGGGTAGAGGAGACCATCGCCCAGCGTCGGATGATAGAAAAGATGATTGAGGATAAGTTCGCCCAACGTGGCGAGGGTACTGCCACTGTCGACCTATACAGTGTGCCCTATCCTTTACACCACCAATTCAAGAAACTCCCTCCGGATTGTCCGAAGGCGCCGAAATTGCAAAAGTTTAATGGGCAGGGATCGCCGCACGAGCACCTCGCCTATTATGTCACGGCCATGGGTGACCTCGCCATCGAGGAGTCTTATCTCCTCCGCTACTTTGCGACTTCTCTCACTGGGAGTGCCTTTCAATGGTACTCCAGATTGAAGCCCAACTCCGTCGCCGACTGGGCTGATTTACAAAAGAAATTCATTGATCGGTTCCAATTAGTTGAAAGGAAAGTGTCCCTCGCTGAGCTTTGCTCGCTTAAGCAGAAGAGGGGAGAAACGGCTCTCGACTTCATTAAACGTTGGAGGGACCTTAGCATGAGATGCGACAATCCCCTGGCACAGGAAGATGCCATCACCATATGCCGAAGAGGACTTTCCCCCGAGGTCAGTGAGCGACTTCTGGGGGCAAATGTCAAAGGGTTTGACCAACTAAATTCGGCGGTCGCGGAGATCGAAATGTTCTTCGCTGAGAATCCCACCTTCATTCCTTCAAAGCATAAGACATCTAAAGAGCGACCTGCTGCGGGAAAAGAAGCAAATGCAGTAGATTTCTCCCCGACTGCTGAAGACGATCAAGCCTCGCCGATCGACTCCAGCAAGAGATCTGAAAAAAGGGCACCGACCACAAAGTTGGCCGAGCGCATGAAGACTCCTTACTCTTTTAAGAAGGAGCACACCGGCAAACTCTTCAGCCTCTGCACGAAGAACAAATTGATAATTTTGCCAGAACCTAAAAAGCCTGAGGAAGTTGGTAAAACAGAAGATCCCAATTACTGTTTGTACCATCGTTTATTGGGGCATACTATTGAAAATTGTTATGTTTTCAAAGATGAGCTGGAGAAGATGATACAAAATCAGCTCATCACAATGAAAGGGACTCGGGTCGACCCTCCTCAACCCCACACCTGGGAGCGAATGCCTCGGTCGGCTAATGTTATTAGCCATCGGCCAAACCGGAACATTTATCAAGTGGCAGCCTTTACATTTCCTGATCCGGGGGAAGAAGAAGCAGGTCCCAGTGGGACCAAGCCCACCATGTGGTACCCGGGCTGGAGGCCTTCTCATGCATGTTCCTTTCCTAAAGAAAACACTGAAAAAATATTTGAGGCCCTTCTAGACCAGGAATGCATTATGGTACATGACCCACCTCCTACTTATACTGAGGTCGAGAAGGCTCACCCAAGATATTGCAAGTTCCATGCCATAATATCGCACCCCACCAAAGAATGCGAAGAATTACAAGATTGCATCGAGACCCTCATTCAGAGGGGAGAAGTTGATATTCAAGGAGAAAGTATGGTGAGAAAAAGGCTTCATGAGGCCGCCGAACGAATTTTTGATGATATCAACAGTAGGAGGCATTCGCCCTGGCCGCGTGTCCAGCAAGATACGCACTTTTCAGTAAATGTCGTACATAAGCTCCCTGGGAAAAGTCAGGCGAGGGACCCGGCAGATGGTCTGGACACAGACCCCCCTCCTCAAGGTGCCACTTTGGGAGGGGGCTACTTCTTAATGTCCGAATGCCTCACCATTCGGAAGGCTGTCCGCAAACTCCGGCATGAAGTCAGGCGTCTACGGCATAATCAAGAGGATCTGCTACAAATAATGAGACGCATGGATGACAGGCTGATGGCCCTGTCCCCGACACCTTCAACTGGAGAGTCCGCCCGGGCTTCCTCGCATTCAGAAGCCACGGTGGAGCCCAGACGGCGACCAAGGACTGGAGGATGGCTATCCGAAGATCCAATAGGCTCGCCTGTTGTAGAGCCCCAAGAGAAGTTGTATTCTTTTCCCCAGCACAGAACTCTGGAGATATTTAAGATCTGCAGGAGGGAAGGGCTAATACAGTATCCTAAACCGGACAGTGACTTGATGACCGGAATGACACATCGGCATGGCTACTGCTTATATCACCGTGCCATGGGACATGTCATTTATGATTGTCCTACCTTCAAAGACATAGCCGAGGATTTGATTACCCGACAGATTATAAAGCTAAAGGAGGGTTCTCAAGTTCCCTCGGCATCCTCTCCATGGGGATGGTCGCCGTTCTCAGTAAATGTTATACATGCATCAACTTCTCACGGGAAGTCAATGTCACAAGCACCAGAGACTGGGCCCGCCCCAGATAGTTCCGCAGACAGGAGCCTCGAGTGGCGACCTTGGCAGGACCTGGAATCCTTGCCTCTCCCGAAAGAAGAAACTAAAAAGTTGCTGGACATTTTATTTGGTGGAAAGGAGGTTCTGGTGCGTGATTCACCGCACCCTGACTCTTCTCATTGGGAGCAGGACCTCCTTGTCTCAGACAAGAAAGATAATGACCGAGGTGTTCATCCTAAAGGCCGAGCCCTCCCTGGGCACCGGGCCACAGGCCCGTCTAAAAATAGCACTCAGGGGAATGTTATGAGCCAGGACTACCTCCGAAGGGCCGGCCCATGTACTTCCACCAAAGGGACTATCGTCTCTCCTAGCATAAATGAAGCATTGGTCGGAAGGCAGACCTCTGGGCCGACCTTGAGGACTGAACAATATAGAACACCAGCTACCGGGGCGAAAAAGGCCAACCCTCACCCCAGGGGCTCTAATTTAGGCTCTAAGGTCATGACCCAACCCCCACTCACTGCAGTTATGAGTGGGCTGTGTCAGTCCTCACCTCAGCTAAATCAGAAGGGCAAGGCACTAAAGGCTGTTGACAGGATGAGACCAGAACAGTCATACCTCGCCCAGCAACTGGAAATCATGACGAACCCTAAGCAAGCATGCCAAAGCACTTCCCAATCGCCAAATGCTGCCCTAGGAGTTGAGAGAAAACAAGACAACAAGACTGAGTTACGGACTTACGAAGTGGGCCCCTAGCCTGATAGTCAGCAAGTGGTTGGAGGGTCTGACCTCCTTCATGATTTTGGCTCCTTTGCGGCCGAATTTCAAGAGTTGCCTCCTGAAATTGTCCAAAAAGCAATCAACGCCACCTTTCAAATTCATGAGTCAGAGGGTGACTGGGTTACCGTAACCCCAAGGAGGAATTCCCCGTTAAAGTCATTCAAGCAGAAGGCTTATGCCGAGAGTTCAAAAACCAAGGCTGCCCCCCAGGCATCTACAAGAAAAGCGGCCCTGTCCCAAGAGGCGTTGGCGCGAGCAAAGAAACAGGAAAAGAACAGGAGGAAGAACTCGAAAAGAAGGTTGAAGAAGCAAGCCGAGCAGGCGGCAGCCATGGAAGCACCCAAGGGGTTAAGTCCTTTACAGAAGTTACAAAAGTTGATTGAGGAATTGGAAGAGTATGTACCTTCTCTTCCAACTGGGCCCGTCCCACTAGATAAGTACATCCCATGGGAGGAATTGGAGCGCAAAACTCGGCTCAAGAGCTGGCTCCAACAAATGCTCAAGCGAGCCAAGGAAGGCGAGGAGCTCTTTATTCCAGAGGAACTCTCTGTCTTTTACAAAGATGAAGAACTCACCATAGAGAAGCTGGAAGAAATGTTAAAAAGCTTCTCATGTCATATGGTGTCAATCCCCCCACCAGAAAATTTGGGGGGGACTATTACTACCCCTGCCTCGGGGGACAGGATTACTATGGCCACCTATCGCCGTCGTAATGCAGAAATCCGGAACCGCGGTCGTGGCCGAGGCCGCGGGCGGGGTAGACAGTCCATATCCTCCAATGGGCACACTTCCCAGCCAACTACCTCCCAAAGAGTGATCATCTTTCGAGGAGAAGAACCCAATGAGCCCCCTGAGGTACAAGTACGGGCTGAAACTTTCATCTTCGACCCCTCAGACGAGGATGAGGAGCCCGTCGAGCCGATCTCTCAGGAGGGAGTAGGTGCTATTCCATTCGATCCAACGGATGAAGAGACTGATCCCGTTGGTTCCCTCTCCCAAGAGCAGCCTGCTGATCCAGCCCAAGCAGGCCCTTCAGGCAAGGACAATGAAGAGCTTCCAGTTCCGGAAGAGGAATCTTTAGCCCCGCTGTTCCAAGAAGAAACAAATGACCAGGGAAAGTTGGAGCCGGCCCAGAAGCCCCCTTATCAGCCTAAGTCTCTGGTGGAGATGATCCCTCCACTAGATCAAGCCCGGGCTCGGGCTGATCGTAAGATCATTCAACACATGAAGCGAATGCCAACTATGGTTAGCATATGGGAGGCCATTGCCTGGAGTAAAGAGTTGAGGGAGGCTCTCATTAAAGTTCTCCAAGAGCCTGAGGTCTATGAGGCTCATGCAGCCGAAATTCAAACACAAGCACATGAGGCTTTGGCCGCAACAGTTACCTTCTCTGACAAGGACATGTTACTGTCCTCCCCATGTCATAATCGTCCGTTGTATATGCAAGGAAAAATCAATGGGCGTGAGTTGAACCGGATCCTTGTCGACCCTGGCGCTTCTGTCAACATAATGCCTCTCAAGACTTTCAAGTCCATGTTTCTCATGCCTTATTTACAGAGAGTGTATGATGTAAAAATCTCGGGGTTCAATCAAAACTCCGAAGATGCACTGGGGAAAGTGGACGTGGAAGTAACAATGGACATGTTTGTCACCAAAGCTACTTTTTACATTATTAATGCTGATACCTCATATAAAGCCTTGCTTGGCAGGCCATGGCTTCATGAAAACTGGGTCGTCCCTTCGACTCTACATCAGTGTATCAAATATGCAAGGGGCGGAGAACAACACACGGTTTTTGCCGACAGGTCTCCTTTCCGACCAAATGAATGTAACATAACTGATGCCCAGTTATATTTTGGGGAACCGACTGTCGAGCCCCCAGTTGACGTCAAAGGCAAGGGAAAACAAAAGGTGTTTGAGGAAGATGATGAGGAAGAAGAACTTTTTGTCATAAATGAAGAACTCGCCAAGATACATCGGCTGAGCTTGCAAGCCGACGTCTCCACCGCCAAGCCAACTCAACCTGAGCGGCGGGAGATCAATTTCGAGGCCAACCTTATTAACCAAACGATAGACAAGAGCATTATGTTGCCCCCTGTTTGCATGCAATTGGTTGCTCCAAGAGAAGAGTATGGAGTGGAGGCTTTAAAGACATTCATCGTTACATATCAAAGAAAAGGCAAAAAGGGAAATAATGAGCGTTGCAAGCCCATTATCTTTTATAAGGGAGATATGGTGCCTCATGCCCCCACAGATGACGACTTCGGCTGGAGCAAACCGCCTGAAAACGCTCTGGAGCCTATCCAAGAAATGCCTGATATGCCCAAATACATTAAAGAAATGTGTCACAAGCAAAAGATTCCACAAATGCAGAAAGCCTCCCGCAAAAGTTACTTTCAACAGTTGTGGTGCCCTCCGCAAGTCAGGGGGCAACCCCCCTTCTCCAAGAACGACCGAAGAGGCCTGGGCTATGACCCCGAGCCAAACTTTCAAGTCTTTCATGCTGTAAATACAATAGGGGCGCCACCCACTTCCGATGAGTTCAACTCCACACAAGGGGATCTCCTCTGTGTAGTTGAAAAACAAGGAAACCTTAGACCGAAAGTTCCAGAGGTCGATGGCTTGAACAATGGCCTTGGAAATGAGGAGGTCATTGTCTTACAACCTGCCTGTCAATTGCCCGGGGAAGCTACTCAAAGCCCTGAGTCAGTTAGCCGGGTTAGACATCACAGGAGCAGAACGCCTCATACTGAATGACACTAATATTCCTGTCACTAAACAGAAAGGGGACCCTACTGATGCAATTAAGTTGTTGAGACAGGAGAACCAGGCGTTAAAAGCTTTTGTACAAGAGTTGCTACGTGAACGTGATGTTCTACTTAGACATCTCACTTTTCCTTCAAAAATCCACACTTATTCCCAGCGCCCAATAAACGAGACCCGGTCTCAGGGAACCAGAGCAAACCAACCACCTGCGGAATCCAAAGGCACAACGCCAGTGATGAGTTTGGCGCAGCGGATGGAAACTCCATACTCATTTGTCAAGACTCATACTGAGTCGTTGTTTGACTCTTGTCTGGCTCGGGGTCTTATCCAGCTCCCTCCAGTTCGCAGGTCGTCTAGAGTCAGTGAAGCCAAGAGCTCCAGCTTCTGTCGATTCCATCGAATGGCAGGACATGGTACAGAAGACTGTTATGTCCTCAAGGATCAACTTGAGGATTTAATACAACAGGGAGTTATCCAGATAAAAACATCAGGTTTATCCCCCACAGCCACATTCATGGGATCAGTCTAGGCCTTCCAACAAAAAGGTCCTCATTGAAGCTGCATCTACATTGCCCAAGTTTATTGCAAGTGAAGCCAAGAGCAACCCTCCGTCTTGGGAGCCCAGCCTTAAGATTCACTATGCTGTCAACACAATTGGGTTGTTGCCTTCCCCTCAGAGTCCCCAATCTACAAATGAGCAACAAGTGCATGACCATGACGAAAGCTCTATAAGACCTCAAGTTACTGGAATCAGTGGCTCAAGTGGCTACGATATTCATGCCATCCAGGAAGAAGAGGATGAAAGCTTCATAGACCTACAACCCGCCCCGCAGGAACTTGAAGATGGTGGGCAAGCGACGGTTGATGAGTTAATTGAACTTAACCTCGGGGATACCAATGAGCCCCAACCAATCTTCATTAGCGCCCTTCTCACAGAGTCAGAAAGACAAGCTTACAAACAACTCCTATTCGAGTACAGAGATTGTTTTGCTTGGACTTACAAAGAGATGCCCGGGCTGGAGCCCTCGGTGGCTGAACATGAACTAGCCATACTGCCCGCTGCTAAACCGGTCAAGCAAGCTCAGAGACGCATGCGCCACGAGTTGGAGTTAAAAGTGAACGCTGAAGTGGACAAACTTCTCGAAGTGGACTTTATAGAGCCCTGTCTCTACCCAGTTTGGCTCGCCAACATAGTCCCAGTAAAAAAGAAAAACGGCCAAGTCCGAGTCTGCATTGATTTCAGAGACTTGAATAAAGCATGCCCAAAAGATGATTTCCCTGTTCCAATTACAGAAACCATGGTAGACATGACCACGGGACATGAAGCTCTGTCCTTCATGGACGGATCCTCCGGCTACAATCAAATACGTATGGCGGTCAAAGATAAAGGTCATACGGCATTCCGGTCCCCAAAAGGAATTTTCAACTACAAAAGAATGCCCTTCGGGCTGAAGAATGCCGGGGCCACCTATCAAAGGGCTATGACAAAGATTTTTGATGAAATGCTACACGACCTGGTCGAGTGCTATGTTGACGACCTCGTTGTAAAAACCTGCAAGCGCGAAGGTCACTTAGATGATTTGCGTCGGGTTTTTGACAGACTCCGCCAGTACAAACTTAAGATGAATCCCATGAAATGTGCATTCGGGGTTTCAAGTGGCAAGTTCCTCGGCTTTGTTGTCAGATACCGGGGGATAGAAATCGATCCTGATAAAATCAAAGCTATCCGGGAACTGCCCCCACCTAAGAATATTAAAGAACTCCGGTCACTTCAGGGAAGGTTAGCCTACATCAGGCGTTTTATATCCAATCTCTCTGGGAGGTGTGCGCCATTTGGCAAATTGATGAAAAAGGGTGCCCCATTTATATGGGATCAGGAATGTCAGCAAGCATTTGAGAAGATCAAAGAATACCTCCTTACTCCCCCAGTGCTCGGAGCACCGGTCAAGGGAAAGCCTCTCATTCTTTATATTGCTGCCATGGATGCCTCATTGGGAGCATTGCTCGCACAATTAAATGAAGAAGGCAAAGAACAACCATTGTATTACTTGAGCAGAAAACTGGTTGGCCCCGAACATCGTTATTCTCCAATGGAGAAAGTTTGTCTGGCATTGGTGTTTGCCGTTAAAAAGTCGAGGCATTACCTCTTGTCCCACCAAGTGGAATTAATTTCAAAGCAGGACCCGCTCAAGTTCCTTCTTAAGCAGCCGGTGTTGTCAGGACGACTGGGAAAATGGGCATTACTCCTTATGGAGTTCGACATAACTTTTGTTCCCCAGAAAGCAATCAAAGGACAAGGAATGGCGGAGTTCTTGGCGGCACATCCTGTTCCGGCTGATTCTCCACTTAACACTGAATTGCCCGATGAAGAGACACTTCCATCCCAATCGGGAGTAGAAGAACAGACCGAGGGCAGTTCAATGCAAAAGATGGAGCAATCTCTGGTCATTGACATGCCGTGCTGGGAACTCTACTTTGATGGTGCCTCCCGGACAATTAAGAAGACTGATGGGGTAACTACCCTCGCTTCAGGAGCTGGCATTGTCTTAGTCACTCCTCAAGGAGGGATTCTTCCCAATTCATGTGCCCTCATGAAACCTTTGACAAATAATGAAGCAGAATATGAGGCGCTAATCATAGGGCTTCAGCTTGCTTTAGAAATGGAAGTCAAATGCATTAAAGCCTATGGCGACTCACAGCTCGTCATACGACAAGTATTGGGTGACTATGAAGTCCGAAAGAGAGAGCTACTACCTTACCATGATATGGTAATGAGGTTGAAAGAAAAATTCTACTTGTTTGAGATAGAACATGTTCCTAGAGGAAGAAATTCACAGGCCGACGCCCTGGCAAAATTAGCGTCAGCCATAAAACTCCCACCTGAAGGCGAAATGGACATAACTGTCAGACATCGGAAACTAATGCCAAGTGTCCTCGATGAAGACATTAATTCCTCCACCCCGGAGATACATGTGATTGAGGAAAATGACCCTGCTCAAGAAGAAGAACTGGACTGGCGTCAACCGATTGTTGACATAAAGTGTGGTCGCCTCCCAGCAGATCGGGCTCAGAGGGTTCAACTGTTGCGAAGAGCGGCATCCTATCAATTGATAGGCGACCAACTTTATAGGCTTGTCCATGAAAAAGACAAGTCTGTCCTCCTTCGCTGCCTTTCGTCCAAAGAGGCCAAAATGATAATGCGTGAGGTCCATTCAGGGCTCTGCGGCGCCCATCAAGCTGGAGATAAGATGAAGATCAATATAAAATTGAAAGGCTTTTACTGGCCCACTATGTACGCGGATTGTAGTCGCTACGCCCGTACGTGTCACCAATGCCAGGCCTTTGGTCATGTACCTAGAAGGCCTCCTAACATCCTACATCCCACAGCCCCTACTTGGCCCTTTGCTGAATGGGGAATGGACATTGTGGGACCCTTCCCACCATCTACAAAAGGTCACAAGTACATTCTGGCCGCAACAGACTACTTTTCTCGGTGGGCTGAGGCCGTACCCTTGCGGGAAGTCACAGGGGAAGCCGTCGCTCAATTCGTCAAGCACCATATTATATACCGATTCGGCACTCCCTGCCGAGTCATGTCAGACAATGGCACGCCATTCAAAAATAAGACCATTTACCAATTGGCGGCAAAATTCCACATTGATTGGAGAGCCTCCACCGTCTACAATCCTCAAGCAAACGGCTTGGCCGAAGCCTTTAACAAGACCCTGTGCAAATTATTAGCTAAAATTGTTGGCAGCCGCAGGAAGGACTGGGGCGAGAAGATACATGAAGCCCTTTGGGCATACCGAACGGTTTATAAAACCCCCACCGGTTGTTCTCCTTTCTCTCTCGTGTACGGGGCAGAAGCCGTTGTACCGGTTGAAGTTGAGATGTCTTCCTATCGGGTAGCCCTACATAATGGGCTCCAAACCCAAGAACGAGATGAAATACAAAGAAGACTTGAAGAACTCTCAGACTTAGAAGGCAAGAGATTAGGGGCTTACAAACACTTGCAGGCCTACCAGGCTCGAATGGCCCGGGCTTATGATAAACTTGTGAAGCAAAGGGCGTTCAAGAAAGGGGACCTTGTTATGGTCAAAGAAAGGGAGGTCATGGCTGGAAGAGCCAGCGGCAAATTACAACCAAATTGGCGAGGGCCATATGTCGTCTCCAAAGTCTATGAAGGAGGCGCTTATAAGGTCGTCGACCATAAAGGGGAGAACCCCTTTCCACCATTAAATGGAAAACACTTGAAATTATACTATACTCCCGAGCATGAATTTCAGCAACAAACTGCACCAGATTTGCCCTCCTCCGCAGGAGAGTAAAGAAGGATAGGGGGAATTTTCCCCCAAGAAAAAACCCAAAAAGTCACAGGTGCTTTGAACAGTTCTCGTTCATGTCTCACCGTGCAAAATCCCAGATTCCAAGTTCGGCTTTCCAATTTCATTGGTCAGCCACCCAAAATCCCAAATTCCAAGTTCGGCTTTCCAATTTCATTGGTCAGCCACCCAAAATCCCACATTGGTCAGCCACCCAAAATCCCAAATTCCAAGCTCGGCTTTCCAATTTCATTGGTCAGCCACCCAAAATCCCAAATTCCAAGTTCGGCTTTCCAATTTCATTGGTCAGCCACCCAAAATCCCAAATTCCAAGTTCGGCTTTCCAATTTCATTGGTCAGCCACCCCAAAATCCCAAATTCCAAGTTCGGCTTTCCAATTTCATTGGTCAGCCTCCCTGAATCCCAAAATCCAAGTTTTGACTGTCCAATCTCTTGGTCATTCTCTTAAATGCTAAAACCGCAATTGGCTTTCAAATTCCCGTGGTCAGCTTTAAAGTCTGAGTTCTTCAGACTTTCAATTTCTTTAGTCGATAAAAAAAAGGGGGGGGCTTAAAATAGAGGTGCCCCGACGGACTTGAGTAGTCGGATCTTTGGCTGCTCAAGGGCAAAAAAAGGTCAAAATCCGGCTGAGATGAAAACCCGAAAGGGCGTCTCAGGCAAAAATGGGTAACCCCTCAGCACGAAAACCCGCAAGGGCGCGCTGGAAAAAGTTAAAGGGGGCTGGTCATGGTGAAAACCCGAAAGGGCGCTATGACTAGTAAAAAAAAAGAGAAAAGAAAAGAAAAAAAAGGAAAGAGAAGAGAAAGAAAAAATGGATAATGCCTCATTGAAGTCTTTGATCCTGAAGTTATGTTTTTATTCATTTGCAAAATGGAAGTCCGAGACAGACCCTCGGAGTAACTACATAGGCAAAAGATCTAAAAAGGAAAGAGTCAGAAGAAGTGCAATGGGAAAAGGTAATCTCAAACACTAGGGGGTCGTTTTTTCAGTAGGTCCCCAAGGGTGTTCTGCTTCGCTGCAATTGCTTCCTGCATCGCTTGGCATTCAGACACAAGGGAGTCCTCCTCAGCCTGCAGCTTTCGAGCCATTTCAGAATTAGATTCTGCTGCCGCCTCTAGCTCTTCAATCCGCTGTAAAATGCTGCTCACTGTCTCCCGAAGTGAGGTAGCCTGACTCTTGTCCTCAGCTGCCGCTGCCTCAAGAGTAGTCCGACGCTCCCGGATTTGTTCAGCTTGGGAATGCAACTTCTCCATCTCGCTGGACATAGTGCAAGCTTCAGCTTCTAACTCTTGTATTTTAAGCCTGTGAGTCTCCCACAATGAAGCCGTGTGCAGGCGCTGAAATTCTGCCTAAACATCATCCATTGCCGCCATCCAGGGCTCTCTGGGCAATCCCAATGCATGATAGCCCCGTGTGCCGGTACGAAGAGTGTCCCGCACAGTCTCCACTGGAGGAAGGCTCCCCCCTTGAAATAAGGCTCGAGCTCCACTCATGAGTGTCACCACCATCATTTCAGCCCCCACAAAAGCCTTAGGCTAAGGACCATCAGGCCAATCAATCTCATGAGGTGGAAAGTCAAGTCCCAACAGCAAGTCTCCTCCATTGCTCCCGGGGCTAGGAGGAGCGTCTCCCTCTGGGGCTGCAACAAAAAAAAAGGGAGGTGGCACATAAGTCACAATTTTATTCACAACAGAGGTGTCTGTAAATCCTTTTCTAGAAGTCAAAAGTATCTTAGCCTCACCTCGTGAAAGGGAAACCTCTGTCGTTTGGCCTTCCGGGATGGGAGCAGGCTCGTCCCCTCCTACAACGCCTCCATCAAGGGCTGAATAGGTCTGCGGACCCCTTGTTTCAAGCCTATCGATATCTGAAGCAGACACAAGGTTATGATCAAGCAAGTATGTGTAAATGCCTTAACAGGCATCGATATGAAAAGGGCGCATACAAAAGAGGGTGGGCCCCTTTAATTCTGAACCAGTTCATCATTCTTACCCGCATCAGGCAGATAAGAGGCAGACTCCTCCACCACTGGGGCACCGCGAGACACATGTACATCGACAAGTTTCTCTAAAAAAAAGAGAGAGGAAAAAGAAAGAAGAAATTATGAAAATCAGTCCAGCACAATAGAAGCTGCTAAAAGAATAAGCAGAGAAATGTAAAGAGCATGATGACCTTGTAACCCAACGTCCTCCTCCCCATCAGAAAGCGGCATGGTAGATCCTGAAGCTGAAGGAGAAGCGGTCATGTCTCTTTCAAAACCCCTCCCCTTTGGGGATAGGACTGGGGTCTCTTCCAAAAGGCCATCACCTCTCATCTCGAGGCTTTGATTTCCATCAGCCCCAACACCAGCCTGGGAGGCGCCTTCAATTGGACCTAAGGGAGAGGAATGTCCTCTATTTTTCTCCAAAGTATCCAGGCAGCTTAGGGACAAGGGATCATTCGCTGCATAAAGCAAGAAAGCGATGAGATTCATGCGATCATCTTAGCAGGGCAAAATAACTCGTGGGCTAAAACCAGAAGTACATACCAACAGCATGGATAGTTACATCCAATTCTCCGGCCTCAGGGATTGGAGTCTTTTCCCTGCGTATTTCGGCTAACAGCTCTTGAGAATATTGGGTCACCAGGCCCCGATCAGTAGTCAGGCTTACAGAAAACTCTGGCAGATCTGCATTCAGGCTGGAATCCAAGAGGGCAGTAAATTCTTGCATAGAGATCACTGAATTCTCAGCTGAGAAACCTGAAATGATCACTGCTAAGTGAAAGTTCTCCCTGTAATAAAGGGATCAGATATGGAAATTAAGAAGATTTTACTAAAAGAGGCTGGACCTGTGCTTGGTCCTGGCTCCAGTGCGGGAAGAATGTTGGCGCATCCTTCCTCAAAATTTTCCTCTAAAAAAAAGGGGGGGTGGAGAAGGGGAGAACATCTTTAGCAAGGGAATAAGATTATTGCTTTATTACTCATCATAGTTGGGAGAAGCACCCTACCTATGGGTATGCGGTCCTCGAGCCCTCCGTGGGAGAAAGGGGGTGAGGCGCCCGATACGGGGTTGTAATCATCATCCTGGAGCTCTCCATCTTCCCCGGTATCCTCTAGCGCTGGCGAAAGGAGAATATTTGTAGCCGGAATATCACCCTCCTCCCTGGCACCTGAGGGGCCTGGGGTAAAAAAAAAAAAAGAGGAAAAAAAATATATATATAAGTGACACACCTCCAAGGAGAGAACGAGAAACAAAAGAGGGATATTACCCGGCCTCTCCTCTGAAGCTCCTCCTTTAGAGCGGGCACGACAAGCACGAGTGTGGCCGCCCTCATCTTCACTAGGACGGGCCCGCTTCTGGGGATTTGAAGCTTTCTTCCCTTTATGTGGCATAACTCTGGCAGCTATATAGCTCTCTGTGAAACAAAAAAAAAAGGGGTGAAGAAGCACGTAAGAGAGAGGTAAATGGCAGTGCACAGATAAGTAAAAAGTAAAAATGACTGAACCACATACCATTCGGGGCTAGCGAAAAGGAGGGCTGCAGCACCACTTGCTCAGGACGTAAACCTACCACCTTCCCAGCCTTGGATACGCCTTCCCAGAGATCGCCGAGGGTAATGCCATTTTCAACAAGGGTGGCATACTCAAAGGGCCCGATGCGGGTGATGGACCCGATCAGGTGTCGCTCCCACTTCGGCCACAAGTCATTGGTAAAGCCTTCAGGATGAAGAGGAGTATCCATTGGTGCAGTCTGAGGATAACCACAATCCGACAAGAAGTGTGTCCACCAAAAATACATTCGCTGATCCGCCGAGGCCTCACCTTGCCCCGAAGTAGTAACTGGCGGGCGCTTCAAGGGTTTAATTGCACCCGCATATGGCCGACGGTCTACGGTAATGGCCCCGTTCTGAGCCTCCCACTGCAGGCGAAAGTCCCTCACCGCCTTTGCAATTTTTGAAAATTGGGTATGAAGCACTGAATTTTCCACAATCAATGGCGGTAGGTCGGTACTGCCTAGTCGAGCCTCTTCAGCTTCCCTTATCTTTTGTGGGAGTTGTCGGAAAACATTGCTGTACTTAAACCACCAGCGTGCATAATAGATGTCAATCCGGCCAACTCGCCTTGCCTCGGGAGAGGACACTGCTCAGCAGCACCATCTCGAAAAAAATAATCCCACCAACTCCCTGCAACAAGGTGGGTGTCATGGCCCCTGCAAAGCCTGCAATCTATGCCAAAGTCTGCATTTGGAGGCACTGACTGGTCATAGCCAAAATTCCGTGAAAAACGGTAAGGAAAGTATGGCTCTAGAATAGTCGTGCTGCCCTTCCTGAATACGAGCATGCTTGGCCTAATACAATACAGCCAGTTTTCATAAAAAGTCGAGCTGGTGGACTGATGATAAGAAAGGCCGTAAGATACCTTGTCCCGACCTTCAACAGCAAATGGTCGGAAGTCATAAGAGCCACAAGCAAACTGAAGACCCTCATTCCCCTGCACAGGCACAAAGGAAAGCATCCTCCGTGCTGCTAATAAATGCTCATACTGATGTTGATCCGGCCGGTTTCGGAAAAGAAATATCAATGGCGCCACGGGGTTTTCAATTGGCACACTCTGGCATAATGAGGGTAGCAAAAGTCCGGCCCATGCGCTCAGATAATGTGTGGCCATGTAAACACTTCTGTCTCTAGGAGAGCTATGTGCAGTCAAGTTCCCCAATCCATGATAAATATTTGCTAATGCAGCAGGGGCAATTGCCAATTTATGACCATCCGCAAGCAGACACGCTGGGTAAATAATCTCAGGCCGTATCAGGCCCTCCTCGCCATACGGCACAACAAAAGTAGCCAACCAGTAAACAAGATAGGCTGCAAGATAAGTTTGATCCGGCAGCCGTCGGGGATTCCACCCCTCATTTTCAGGTGCGAACAAATAGCGTCTATTTTCCTGTGAAGGCAGAATCAGCTGATGGTATTCACTTAAAGGCCTGTCATCCTCGGCAAATCGCTCATGAAAGCAGAATGGTCCATTATAGAAAAATTGAACCCAAGCATTCAAACTAACTCGCACGGCGCCGGCAGAAGCTGAAGGTGCCTTCTTTTTACCAAAACGGGCTAGATCCCGCCAAACTTTCATCAAGTACCTGAAGCTCAAGGGGAGGCCATATTCACCTGAACCTGTGGAGTAGTTTCTGTGGAGATCATCAAGGCACACCTCCTCATAGGGCCGCCCCGAAATGGGAAGCCCCGAAATTCTGTAAAAACTCCATAAATCCAAGGCGGTTTCACCCTCTGCTGTAGCAAAAGTATTGAATCGACGGTTGAATCTCTCCGCCAATGCCTGTAGAAGCCCACTGTAGCAAGGGTAGCGATATAAAGCGGCAGTCACAGCGTGACGAATGCCCACAAGCTCCAGTAGCCGACTGTAATGATGAAGGACGCCCATGAGCCATTCTGTGGCCCCCAAATGAAATCTGTGGGAAGGAATAACCGCCCATTTACCATACCAACTGGGCACAGAACCACACATGATTTTGTCCAGAAGACAAAGCTTATCATACCCTTCTGAGGCAAACCGAGTGCCGGATGGAGCCAAGAAGAGACCTGAACAAGAATCTGATATTGCCCGGTGTTTTCCACCCAAATCCCAAGCAGCAGCTGAGAAGGCCCGATCCTGAACTGGACATCCAGTCTCAGAACTAAAAAAGCCTAGCTGAGTAACGGCAGGAAACTGAACCTGGCAAACAAGGCCCATGGGGAAGCTGGGAAAAGAAGCTCCACAACAGCCAAGCAGGCTATCACGACCCACAAGAATGGCTCTCTCGAGCTGAACGCGTTCTGCGGTCAAGAAACTGTCACCATCATCCGTCCCCTCAGGAATGAAGTTCTGGATGAAGGGAAATAAAAACTCATCCAAAGGATAGTGCTTTGGGTAACCCTTGGGGCGTTCATATGTGTAGCGGACACAGCCACCATGTCTGAAAATCAAAGATGAATCAACCATGCCATCGCCTGGATCTCCCTCGGGTAAAGGGCTCGGAGCAACAATGCTCAGCCCCCTGTCAAGTGAAAATAGAGTCTCTGCTGTAACCCGTGGCGACCCCAAAGGCGGCATCAATCTCGAGGAAGCAATAGGGGCAGAACGTCCGTCCTGACTCCGAGATCCACGAACTTGGCCTCTCCTAGATCGAGGCATGCTGAATAGCCTGCAAAAGAAAAGAAAAAAAAAGAGAAAGGAGATAGCACAATGTTAGTTTGATATGGAAATATCAATTGAAAGTGCGGAAAAAAAAAAGAAGAAGAAGAAGAAAAGAACAATACCATGATGTCAGTTCGCTTTGGCAATATCAAATAGAAATATGAAAGAAAAAAAAAAGAGAAAAGAAGAAGAAAAAAGAGACGGCACGGGTCGCCCGCCTCTGCCTCCGGTCTCGACGGACCATCCGTGGGGGGCATTTGTTGAAACCCAAAAAATATTATTTAAATTCTTTTGAGAAGAGTTCCTGAAATAAGGAAAATGAAGCGGGTTGTCGCTAAACGGCCTTAAAATGACAAGGGTTGCCTTCACCGTAAATCCCTCCGACAACCCGGCAAGATGAATATCGGGGATTTGTACTGTTATGCGCATATACGTGCATTGAAAAGTCTTGCTAAAAATATTTTCAGGCCTATAAATCTACATGGGAGTTATTCCGCAAAAAGATAACTTTTTTTCGGATGTCCGGATGGTCAACCTGGATGTACCGGGACCACAAAGAAAGCACAGCGGTTTCAACGCCCACCACTCGGCCGTACTGAGGTGAAAAGGAAATTTTTTAATCCCCGGGATCCTTTTATAGTCAAGAGAGTGGGGGCCAAGCCCCTCCGCCCCTTTCTCTGCTTTGACCGCACGCGGAGGAAGGCCAGGAGGGACCCCCTCCGGTCCTTGTACCGGAGGGGGGTCTCCCCTGCTGATGCGGACCCGGAGGGAGACCCCCTTCGGTCCATGTATCGGAGGGGGGGGCTCCCCCGCTGCTGTCGGACCCGGAGGAACCCCCTCCGGTCCTTGTACCGGAGGGGGGGGGTCCCCGCGGCTGCCGGACCCGGAGGGAGACCCCCTCCGGTCCATATACCGGAGGGGGGGGGCTCCCCCGCTGCTGCTGGACCCGGAGGGAACCCCCTCCGGTCCTTGTACTGGAGGGGGGGGGCTCCCCGCGCCTGCCGGACCAAGAGGGAAACCCCCTCCGGTCCTTGTACCGGAGGGGGGGGGTTTCCCCTGCTGCTGCCGGACCCGGAGGGAGACCTACCGGAGGGGGGGGGCTCCCCGCGCCAGCCGGACCCGGAGGGAGACCCCCTCCGGTCCCTGTACCGGAGGGGGGGGGGGCTCTCCCGCGGTCACGACCCACCGGAGGGACCCCCTCCGGTCCCTTACCGGAGGGGGAACCCCCTCCGGTTCCCTGCATAGCAGCGGAGGGGGGTTCTCCCCTCTCCGTTCAATCCGCAAGCCCCGAACAAAAAAAAAAAGGAAAGAGAATGATGCAAAAAAAAACTGAAGCAAAGAAGAGGAAGATGAAAAGATTACCTTGGCCTTTGGTATTCCACCGGAGGAGTTCCAAGAGGTTTTTTCACCACCCCCTCCGCCACTTGTGGGAGCTACTATAAAAGGGAGGCTACTCCAAGGAGCAAGGGAGGAAGAGAGAAGAAGAAGACCGAGAGAGGAGAGGAAGAAAAAGACTCGGAGAGTTTCCTAAGGCCCAAGTCAAAAGAGAAAGCAAGAGGAAGGGTGCGTCCCTTTCTCTCTCATTATAATCCCATAGATTTTGTGTATTTCACATAAATACCCCTTCATGTATATTTGACGAAAATACCCTTTCAATATATAAAAGGGGCTTTATGACTTTATGTAATGAGAAATATTATGACAATGTGGTAAAGTTAAGTGAGCATGAAAACTATGATTGTCATGGTTCTTGTCAAAAATTATACAAAGATCCCTCTTGACGTAAAATTACACCATCAGCCCGAAAGTTCTTAAAATTGCGCATATATATGTTCGCAAACCATGAAAATTTAAGAGATCAAATGGGAAAAGAATCTCCAACAATTGTTCTTATCATGGAGAAATCTCTTTGAGTTGCGATAATAAAATAAACGTACAAGATCAAGCCTTACAAATTGCATCCCCTAAAGTTCTTTCATAATCACGTATATGTTCGTAAAAATAAATTGAAAGTTGTGGAATATAATTCATCGGGATCATAAAAGTTACATGTAATTCGAAACGACATATTCCCTTTCAAATACGAAAGGGCGAGACCGCATAAGAAAGTAACAAAAAAGGTCATAATCAAAATCCCGCTCCGAAGGAAACTCAAAGGGCCTTTTCTTTTCTTTTTGTCAAAGGTAACAGAAGATCTTTAGCAGTTTAATCAAGGGTATTCCGACTCGTCCGATGTAAATTAACGCCGACTTCGGTCGGTGGGGAAAAGTCTTGTACCCGAACCCTAAATCGTCTGATAAATTTAAAAAGGCGCGGAATTCATATATATGCCAAATATACGCATACCCATCCGACAAAATCGGATGTTCCCGAAAAATTCCGCGAGTAAACAGCGACCGAGATGACTAAGAGGTCGCCTGATGCCTCAAATGCCTAGGCAATTGTTTGAGACAATATGTTATTAAAATAATATATATTTTTTAGAAATATAAATATGTCTAAATAGCACAAAAAATGCATATATAAAATCAACAAACTTTCTAAATTCATTCACTCCTAAAATCAAACAAATTTAAATAAAATTAAAAACAAATCTAAACAAATTTAAACAAAAAATCGAATGTGTCGGGGCCTGTGGAGGTGGGCCTACCCACGAGACCAGATTGAGGCAATTGAGACAGAGGCGAGGCGACTTGTGGCCGCCTCCATCGCCTTTGATAACGTAGGGCCTATCCTAGGCTCTTTGCTATTGATGTTGCACTCTTATTTTCCATGGCACATTCCTTTTACAGCCAGCTATCTAGCTGTATCTAGTCGCCTATTTTTAGGAGGAACGTATTGCATGAGAAGATGGATCAACTAGGGAGCTTGCTGCTTTTGCGCACTCACTTCAGGATGGTGAACAGTAGAGCCGACAAGTGGGTGTAAAGATGGGAAAAGGAGAAAGATTTCTCAGTTAGGTCGGCTTACTCTTTGATCTCAGATGGGGGTGTGCATCATCGCTTTGTTCCATAGGTTTGGAACCCAGGAGCCCGTTGAAGGTAAAGCTATTTATATGGAGGATTTCACATGGTCGGCTCCCCACTTGTGATAGGATTGCATCTTTTTGTCAAGACATAACCACATTGTGTTGTTTATGTGGAGAGGTGGAGGAGGACGTCAATCATCTCTTACCGATTATTCTGTCTATCAGGAGGTATGGACTCGCATCGATAGTAGGCCCACCACTCCTTGGGCCACTTCGAGAGTGTGTAGCAGCTACTCCTCAAATGGCACAAGAGCTGGGTTCTAAAAGGGGATAGAATTATCTGGTGGCTCATCCTTCACGCTACTTTATGGGCTTTATGCAATGAAGGGGATATTGGAATTTTCAGAGGGGAAGCAAAAGTGGAGGAGAGGATCGTCTCTTTTGTTTTTGAGAGAGTGTGCGAGTGGGCTAAACATCTTTGTAAAGTGGAGTCTTGCGACTCCTCATTTTTTCCTTTGTTGGTGGATAGGTAGCGGTCCGCCCTCTTGGCAGAGATTTTTGTATAGGGATTCTTTTGGGAGCTGAAAGTCTACACTTATAAATCCCTACTTTTTTTCATTTAATGCAACAATGGTACTACCCACTTTTTTAAAAAAAACCATTATATTTAGTAAGTTTGAGGTTCTTTTAACTAGGCCATTTCAGGCATTTATTAATCCATTTTTTTTGAAAGTGGGAAGTACCACTAATATATAAAAAGAAGAGAGTATGTACAAGTATCGGCAGTGACAACCCCAAAAAATGGCAACCCCAAAAAAGCTCTATACAAGAGAAGGCCACACCAAGGTGGTGTGGGTCAACCTAGCCCCCCAGCCAAAAAGCGAAGAAGGGAATTCACATTACATAGAATAGCAGTTGTAAGGGAATTTATTAATCTAGTTAAAGGGCTTTATTTCAAATGGTTCAAGCCCTGCCTCTTGGCTGGTTTGTGCTTCTTTTACCCAGTTTGATGCCTATATTCACCCTCTTTTGCCTTTTTCAATCTCATACCAAATATTGATGTGAGGATTCTTTGACATCTTGATTGTTGTTAAAGACTCGAACTCTAACCCAAAACCTAGGCATTGAGTCGAGGGATCCTCTAGAATTGTAGAAATTCTAGGATCGAGAGAGAGATAAGAGAAGGAGAGAAGTGCGAACAGTTTGGGAGAGAAAGAGATGGCCAAGACAATGTGCCAATCCCATCATCATCATCAGAGTTTTATCCCATTATTTGGGGTCGGCTACATGAATCATGTTCTGCCAAAGAATTCTTTCAAGTGGTATACTCGTTTAAACCCAATAAGCCAATTCCCTTCTAATAATATCGCATCGTCTCATTTTAGGCTATTCACGAACTCTTTTACTAACATCCACTAAGATTTGGTCACATATTTTAACTAATGCTGAGTTAAGGCGACGATGCACATATCCCAACCATCTAAAGCCTATTTTTTCTCATTTTACCATCAATTAGAGCTACACCTAAGTCTTCACGGATGCGTTCATTTCTAATCTTATCTTTCTTATTTTTACCACATCCATCTTAACATCCTCATCTCCGCCACACATTTTGTGAATGTGTTCCTTTCTTACTGTCCAATATAACAATGTAGGTCACACAATCGTTCTATAAGATTTCTCTTTGAGTTTCACTGATATACGATGATCACAAAGGATTCCTGATGTGCTTCTCCATTTTAACCAATCTATCTTAATCTTGTGTGCAACATCATCATAGATCTCCCCATTCTCTTGAATAATAGACCCTAATTATCGAAAACTACTATTTTAAGGAATGTTTTGTCCATCAATTAGAACTATGTCTTCCTGTGCCGCTCTACCATTATTAAAATTATAGGGCATAAACTCTGACTTACTTCTAATTCTAAAATCTTTAGATTCCAGTGAATGCCTCCAACGTTCTAACTTAGTATTTAAACCATCAATACTCTTATCAATTAAAACAATATCTGTATATAGAATATACTAAGGGATATCATCGTGCAATTATTTTGTACTTCATCCATAACTAAGGCAAAGATGTACGAACTTAATACAGAACCTTGATGTAAACCTATAGTAACAGGAAATTTACAAGTCTCTATAGTAATAGTTCTCACACTAGTGATAACACCTTTATACATATCTTGATTCAAATTAACATATCCTTGAGAAACTCCTTTCTGTCCCAACGTCTACCACATCAGCTCTCTCAGTACTCGATCATATGTCTTCTCCAAATCAAGAAAAATCATATATAAATCTTTCATCATCTCTCTATACTTCTTCACTAATTGCCTTAACAAGAAAATGACTTTTGTCATTGATCTATTCGACATAAAATCAAAATGATATTCTGATACAGTAGTTGCACATTGAAGGCGTATCTCGATTTTTCTTTCCCAAAGTTTCATGGCATGACTCGTAAGCTTAATTCCATGATAATTATTGCAGTTTTGAATATTTTCTTTGTTTTTATAAAAAAGAATCACAACACTTTTTCTCTAATCTTTTAGCATTCTACGTTCCTTCAAAATTTTATTAAAAAGTTTTGTTAGTCACTTTATATCAATATCAATTAAGTCTTTCAATACTTCAAGAGGTAAGCCAATCTGGTTTTGAGGTGTTGTCTGTTTTCGTTTTTCTTAAAGCATCCTTCACTTCTGTCATCTTAATACGACTGAAATAGTAATATTTATCTAACTTTGTTGACTCCTGGACACTTTTTAAAAGTAGATCCTTGACGCAATCTCCATTAATTAATTTTTGAAAATAACTATGCCACATCTCTTTAATCTCAAGATCCTTAACTAAAATCTTTTTATCTTCACCTTTATTGCATCTAACATGATCTAGATCTCTATTTTTTCTGTTTGTTAATTTAGTAAGTTTAAATATTCCTTTTTCGCCCTCTCGGGTTCCTAATTTATTATACAATTCTTCATATACTTTTGATTTACCTTCACTAACTATTTTCTTAGCCCTCTTTTTAACTATTTTATAAATTTTTAGGGTTTGTTTATTTTTGTTATTTTGCTAAGTTTTAAAGCATTCTTTTTTTACTCTATGGTATTTTGGGTTTCCTCACTCCACCACCAAGTTTTTTTATAGATTCTTTTCACCTTTAGACTCATCTAAGAGTCGTTTTACTACATTATTTATACCATTTAAAGCACTATTCTACATTACATTAGCTTCTTGTTCTACATTCCAAATATTTTCTTTTACTATATGATTTTAAATGTTTTCAATTTTTACTTTTTAAATTCCACCATTTAATCTTAAAGCAATTATTTATCATGGTCTTTCTCTTGAACTTTGGGATAAAAATGTCCATTACTAAAATTCTGTGTTGAAGGGGTAGACTCTCTAGAAATAATTTTACAATCTTTACACAAAATTTTATCGACTTTCCTAACAAGAAAATAGTCAATTTGACTTTCATGTGTTTCCTCTCGTACATTATTAAGTGTTCGTCTCTCTTTCCAAAGAAGGTATTGGTAATCGCTAGATCATAAGCAATAGCAAAATGAAGAATTGTATCACTCATATTCATTTCTATTGCCAAAATAGAAATATATGTGCAAATTATGTTATTTACAAGTATATCATCAACCTTATGACCTAATTGCCTTCCAATTAAACTAGAAACCCAACACAAAAAATACATGGATAGAAATGCCCCCCTACAACTCATTAACTATGCAGTCTACACTCTCCCTCAAGTTGAACATAGATGTCACGAATGTTTAGCTTGGATAGAACTGAAATAAATTGATCTCGTGACAGCCCTTTGGTAAAAAAACATCAGAAACTTGATCTGCCGGTTGAAACATAGGGCATACAATTGTCGTCATAGTCCAATTTTCCCTTATGAAGTGATGATTAATCTTAATATGTTTAGTGCGATCATGTTGAACGGTTTATTGGCAATATTGATTGTTGCCTTGTTGTCACAATAAAGCTTCATAGGAATATGAACTTGAACTCCAATGTCTTGTAGGAAAAGTTTTAACTATAGCATCAAAGTGACTCTGTGCTATAGCTCAATACTCAGCTTTTGCACTAGACTGTACACACATTGTCTATTTCTTGTTGCGCCAAGTAACAAGATTTCCACATAAAAAGGTACAATATCTTGTGGTGAATCGTCTATCATCTAGAGCACTTGCCCAATCTGCATCTGTGTAACCTACAACATTGAGGGGTTTTGTATTGGTATACAACCATTGGCCTAGACAAGACTTGGCATATCTCAAAACTCTTTCAACAACTTGCATGAAGCTTGTGTGGTGCATGCATAAACTGACTAACAATGCTCGAGCAATATTTAGCCGTGTACGAGATAAATAGGGTAACTTACCAACAAGGTGTTGGTACACTCTTTTATCATGATCAGATAACAACTCACCAGTAGTTTCACATAATCCATGATTTAATTCTATTGCGGTATATGCTAGCTTGCAGCCCAATTTCCTTGTTTTTTTAAGCAAATCAAGGCCATACTTCTGTTGACATATATTCTAGGGCTGTCAATGGATCGAGCCTGCGCAACGGGCTTGCGGGCCTAGCCTGACATTGGGTTGGGTTGCCACCTTGTTTTCTGCACGTGGGTTTTTTGTCGGGTCTAAAAGCTCTGCCTGTTAAAGAATTGGGCCGAGTTCGAGCTTTTGGGGTCGGCCCAAATGGGCCTTTAAGTTATCATATTGTAACGGAGAAATGATGGTACCACCCGCTTTTACGTGCCCTTTGTCAAGGAAATGAAACCACTTGAAGTATAAAAAGTACACAAATCCAATAAACCCTTCTGTGATACCAATGGGAATTGAGAACTAGATTAGATATGATGAATATAAACAAGGTTTACAAGAAGAAATAGAGTGAAAATTGGAAGTAAAATTATATTTTGAAGTTTTGGTGGGATGGGCCGAGTCGAGGCCAGGCCTTAAAATTTAGTGTGATAATTAGGCCTAGCCCGACCCGACAATATATCACTTGGGCTTGGGCCAGACTTAGGCTTAGAAAATAATGCATCGGGCTTGGGCTCTACTGAGCTCGGCCCATTGACAGCCCTAATACATAGAGGCCATGTTGAGATTTTGCAATTTCAATGCCAAAACACTAATTCAACACTCCAAGGTCTTTAATCTCAAATTCTCGTGCTAAGTCTCTCTTAAAGCTTGCTGATTTCTGAAGAGTGATCACCCGTGATGATCATACCATCAACACAGACAAGCACCACAACTTTTCCATCTTGCCACTTCGTAAACACGGTGTGATTGGAATTGCCTTGAGAATTCCTAAAACGCACCATGGCAGCACGAAATCTCTCAAATCATGCACGAGGGGAATGTTTCAATCTACACAACGTCTTTTTCAGACGGCATACTCTTCCCCTTATAGTAAGCCTGAGCGATGGCGGTATATAGACCTCTTGGTGATTGCCATTGAAAAAGACGTTTTTAACACCTAGCAAATGAAGAGCCCAAGAGAATTGCACATCAAGAGAAAGAATAACATGCATAGACTTCAACTTGGCCACATGAGCAAAAGTTTCAAGATAATCAATATCATAATTCTAAGTATAACCGCGAACAAACAAGGCCCGCTTTGTACCATGGAGCAATACCATCAGAATTATATTTAATGGCATAAACCCAACGAGAGCCAACACTCTTACTACTTACTAGTAGGAAGCTCTACCAAATCCCAAGTATATTTCTTTTGAAGAGCATCCATCTCCTCATCCATAGCGGCCATCCACTTGGGATCTTTCACTGTCTCACAAACGGAATTAGGAACATGATATTGAGAAATAGCTAAAAGGAATAATAAGGCCTTGAAAGCTGAGAATAGGACGAAAATTGGAAATGGAATGGCGAGTGCACAAACAAGCTCCCTTCTGAAGGGCAATCAGAGGTCAAGATCTAGAGAAGAACTAGAAGTAGAAGGAAGGGAATCTATCACAGGAGGACCTATAGCATTCCGACCTAAGGATGCTACAGCCTCTTGAGATAGCCGATCCATGGGAGGTCCCTATCTATACCACATATGCTTGGAATAGGTGAGAAGATCTGGTGCAGTTGTCTCTAGCCCAACACTGGATGGAGCTGAGATAGACGGAGAGAAAGGGACACACGCAGGAGCCACGAGAATAGACATAGAAGTAGGAATAGATAGAGAAATAGTGGACTTCCCCCGACCCAAGGGCAGAGAAGAGAACTCAGACTCAAAGAAGGTGACATCCTTCAGGACATTTCTGCAGTCGGTCTCGGGGTCTAAGCATTTATACCCCTTTCGGCGAGAAGAATACCCAAGAAAGACACCAATGAGCAGCATGAGGGTCCAATTTGGTTGAACCAGGACTGAGATAATGAATAAAAGAAAGACAACCAAAAACACGAGGAGTCAAGGAGAACAACGGATGGTCAGGAGACAAAAGCCGAAGAGGTGAGAAATGACCAAGCGTTTGCAATGGCATTCGGTTAATGAGATAAGTAGTAGTCAAGATAGCATCAGCCCAAAATCTCTTAAGCAGATTGTGTTGCAGAAGAGGTGCCCGAGCCGCTTTTAACAAGTGGCAGTTTTTTTCGTTTAGCAACATCATTTTGTTGTAGCATATAAGGACGGAAGGATTCATGAAAAATGCCCTTGTCCTCTAAAAGGGTATTAAGAGACCACTCAAAATATTCTCCGGCATTATCAAATCAGAACACCATAATATGTCGCTCAAATTTGTTCTTTAAGGGCCACTTTGGTAACGGGTTAGGTTAGGGGCGGGTGGCTTACCCGGGTTAGCCCACCCCACCCCTAACCCTAATCCGGGTGGATTAACTCATTCCACCTATTTCATAGGAATGAGTTAATCCACTTTAACCCTATCCGACCCGGGTTAAGAAAAAAACTATCAAACAAGGAGTAACCCACCCGACCCCAGTTAACCCACCCTAACCCAGCTTAACCCGTTACCAAAGAGGGCCTAATGGAATAAGGAAATTTTGTCCTATAATGCTTAGGAAGTTGACAGACATGGCACTGAAGGGAGTTAACGCTTATTGACCTAAAAAAATGAGGGAACAAGACTTTCAAGGATCTAAAGGACAAATGACCTAAACGACGATGTCAAACAAAGACATCCTTCATTGATTAGCTCACTCTAGAGTGCTAGATTGGAAGGCGGCACCAATCCCAAGCTCAAAATGGTAAAAACCTCCTACTTCACAATCAGTCCCAATCACCTGCTTTGTTCGAAGGTCCTGACAACCACAATGAATAGAAAGAAAAGTGACGGAACAATTTAAGGATTTTTCTAATACCACTAACAGAAAGAATATTAATTAGAAGAGAGGGTTCCGTTGAACCCTACACCTCCCAGAAGACTCGTGTGGACGTCGGAAACCAGCCAGAACCCAACCACACCAAAGAGAGGCCTCCGTTGAACCTTGCACCTCCCAGAAGACTTGCTTCTATTGATCGGAATCAAGCCAACAAGTGCCTTTGGCCTGAAAGACCACCAGAACTGCCCAAAATAGGCCACCAGCTACCTGTGACCAGAAGCACCGCCAAAACATGGAGACGAAGGCGGAAAGGGACACAACCCTAGCGCACCAAAGGAGGAAGGCTCTTTGACCTTGCACACCCAAGAGAGCTTGATTCCGCTGGCCGGAACCAAGAGAAGAACTCCTGCGTAATGTACACAGGAACCTTAGAAACAGATAACACGACTGTGAAAGGACCTGCAAAGCAGAACGATGTGGGCAAGAGCTCCTTCACTGCATCCGTATCTCCCCATGCTCTGATACCATGTAGAAATTCTAGGATCAAAAGAGAGATGAGAGAAGGAGAGAGATGCGAGTAGTTTGGGAGAGAAAGAGACGGCCAAGACAATGGCTCGATCCCATCACACATTATAAATATGTGTAAATTACATCAAGTACAAGTGTGCCATCAACCCTTATAACCTATTTAGTGTTCAGTTAGACTGGAAACCCAACACAACAAACACAAAAAATACATGGATAGAAGTGCCCCTATACAACTCAGATTAACTTCGTAGCCTACACAGATAAGAGGGAAGGCACCCATAGATTATTCGATGTGGGATTAAACCTCAACACCCTCTCTAGTGCCAAACCCAAATTGTTACGGTATAAATGGCACAAATGAATGGTTGGGGCGGACTGAATGAGAAAGTCCATCTCTGATACCATGTTAAAGGCCCGAACTTGAAACCAAAACGTAGGTGTAGAGTTGAGGGAATCCTCTACAGATAAAGAGGGAAGGTGCCCATAGATTATCCGATGTGGGACCTCAACAATTGCAATTCTTCATTTATTTTCTTTGTTTGATTTCATGTTAGGACGTGTTATTTCTACTGTTCAGGTTCCATTTACAAGTCGACTTAGGCGTCAAGCTGCTCATAGCATCAGCTCTGTACAGAGGTCGCCTATTTTGTCATCCATCAACTTATTTATAAGCTTGTCTAGCTATATAACCATTCAGAGATTTTTTTTTTCAGCATACTAATTTCATTAGAGCGGTTTATTTTTCTGTCCAAAGCTCTTGTTGAACTCCATAAAGTTCATAATTTCTGGTAATTACAGATAATTCCATAAATTTAAATGTCTTGTAATATGACAGGAAGCGATGTGTGACTATCGTCATCATACGGATGTTGATGAGCATTTCATCAAACACAAGAAGGGCGGCACAAAGTCATGCACACCCGCTCTACAACATCAAGTGTTCAGTTTCTAAAGTTCTTTAAGACATTTGGCCAAGCGTCCGGTGGGCGACATAAGGCCACCAAGTACTCAACAAAGGTCCACGCCAAGTCGAGCTTTTAGCTCTTTATGACGTGTGGGCATTTTGCCAAACACCTCGTGAGCGGCATGAAATTATGCACCCACGGGATAAAACTTACCCAAAATCAAAGTTTTTAGTGCCATCGGAGTATTTCCGTGGCATTAAAATAAATCTCTCGTTACCCCAAAGTCCAACGGGCAGTAAGACGGCGCCTAGAGACGAGCAATAAACAAACAAAATCCTCCACGTGCGTTTTGCTGCAAAAAAGGATAGAAAAAGATAAAAAAATTCCAGAACCACGGCTTTTTATAAACAGTGATTGGACTGCACGAAAGGGGGGGGGACTGCCCTCTCCCTCTCCTCTCTCCCTCCGGTTGGAGCACCCAGTGGGTGAGCTTCCCCTGATGGGTTCCACTGGGGTTGCGCCACCGGTGACAGCCACCGAGGGTGCTCCCTCTGGTGACAGCCACTGGGGGAAGCCCCCCCCTCCCCCGCCTGCGTAACATCGGGGGTGCTCCCCCCTCCCCCACTGTAGCAGACCGGGGGAGGCCCCCGGTAGGTTCCACCAGGGGTGCTCCCCCCTCCCCCCCGCCGGTTGCCATCGGGGGTGCTCTCCCCCTTTCCGCCTGCGCACAAGACTGGGGGAACCTCCGGTCACCTCCACCGGGGGTGCCCCCCTTTTTTTCCTTCTTGCCGCCGTACACTGCCCGAGGAAGGAAGTCCACAGAGGGTGGCCTCCCCCCTCTCTCCTCTCTGCTGGACCTCCAGGGTGACCCCCTTTACCCCATGCACATGAAGAAGAAAGGAAAAAAAGGGGGGGAAGAAGATGAAGAGATGGGAGGTGAAGGGACAAGAAGCCATACCTCCACCAAGATACACCGGAGGTAGTCTCCTCGGCCTCCTTCCACCACTATAAAAGCGAAGACTTCCTTCTCTTGGACAAGACTTGAACTCTTGAGGAAGCTTGGAAGCCAAAGAAGAAGAAGTTTGGAGTTTTTTTTCTCTGAATCTGTGAAGGTCTGCGCAAAGGGTAGGGGCGGCCCTGCTCTTTCAAATGAAATGTTAAGTTTTCCATAAAAGCCCGTATGTTAGCATATATTTATCAACATACCTCCATATGAAAGGTGTTATATTCATCATTGATGATGAAGAAACCATGTAAAACCCAAGGAACTCTAAGTTCTGGGATTTTTGGATGTGTTTATGATGGAAAAACCGTACAAAAGTCAAACTACCCTAAAAGTTTGTCAAATTATATAAATATCTAGAAAGTGTTTGAGAAATGTTGAAATACGAGAAACAAGAGAAGGGTTCAAAATTGAAACTATGTTCTTCAAAATGAGACAAAAGTCCTTGTTTTATGCCAAAGTTCAGAAATTGCGAATTTACCTAGAATCTTTGCAAAATTGCACAAAAGTCTGGAAAAATACAGTAAAAATTTATAAAAATACATAAGGATGCTTCAATCAAGGAAAATTGTAGAAAAGACCTCGGAGGACCTACAAATTGTAGAAACACCCCCGATAGTCAGAAAATTATAGAAATATCCTCGGTGGTCAGAAAATTACAAGACTACCCCGGTGGTCAGAAGATTGCAAGAATACCCCCGGTGGTCAGAAAAGTACAAAAAAAATATGGTCAGAAAATTACATAAATACCCCTAGCAACAGGAAAACCGCAAATAAGCCCTTACTATAAGGAAAATTGTAAATGTACCCCCTACCTTAGGGCATGGGAGCTTTCCCAAGGGTGAACCCTTAATATCATGACCAGTATCGCAAGGGTAAAAGAGATCTTTGGCAATTAATCAAAGGTGTTTGAACTTGTTCCGATGTAAATTAACACTGACTCCCGTCGGTGGGGATATGTTCTGTACGCGAACCCTAAATCGTGTGAGAAACTCAAAACACACAAAGTAAGTAAATGCAAATAAACATACTGGTGATGCCTGAAGCCCTAAAAGCCCTGATTCATCATCAGCGTATTCGTATTTATTTATGTATTTATCTTTCGCGTGTGAAACAGTTCCCTTAACGCATGTTAGGGTTCTTTTTCTCCATTGGACTTTTTCTTTTTCTAACATGGTTTGTCATATCATATCAGATTAGTTCAATATATCGACACGTACCGGATCATGGGCCATCCAACTCACGATCGAAGATGTATCGGCCCGAGCTACTATTAATTATTTAAATCATGGTTTGATGTACTGGACCGTACCAATCCAAGTTGGGTGACTTGTACGGTTGTACCATATCATGGAGAATCCAGTCCATGATATAGTAATGGGTCAGGTCAAGTCATTTCAAATTTTCAATACAAAAAAGGGTTTCAATCAGGCGACTCGGCCTAATGGCCCAAGTTGGTCTGAGACGGGCCATCCCATATCGTACCAGGACGGATCTGTGTCGGTCCATCCCATCAATATGGCAAACCTAGATTCAAATAATAATATAATATTTAGAAATTAGTTTAAATTTTAAATTTAAAAATTATAATAATGATGTAATGACAAAACATTATCCATGGATCTTGCATTTCATGATGAAGAGCATGAAACTATATTTTTGACATTGTTGATTTATTGATTACCTAATAACGTTATAATGTTCAAAAGAAATTTAAAAATGAAAAAATGTACTAACTAATTCATACATACTTTAGATTGATGAAATAGTAGTTCTACAAGTTAAAATATAGAGTAAGTAGTTCAAACATTGCAAGAACTTTTGATTTTATCAAAAAGAAAAAAATGAAAGAATAACCTCAAAGAAGCGACTCGCTTGAGTCAGCCAACTCATACCGGAGCATGGCAGATCCGAATCGGTCCAGATCTTTCATCCGACAAACCCTGTTCTTAAGTTCCTTCTGCATCCACTCGAGTTTCTATCACTTGTCAAGTTTAACTGTTTCTGCTTTAGGTAATCACGATTCGAACAATAGTGACATCTTACTGAGGACCAAGTGTTCTTGGGGCTCTCATACATTATGATAGCTATTGTCACTTGTTTCAAGCCTTTTCCTCCAGCAATTTTCGAGGCTTTTCCTTCAATGCTTTTTGCTACTTTTATTGTGGTCCTGGATTTGTCAATCACTCTGTAGGTTAAGCTCACAAATCCATTATGCCAGATTGTCAGATGTTTTAGTCAGCTGATTTATTTAGTGGTTCTTTTCCTTTTGTTGAGAGTGGTTAGCTGTGCCATTTTTGTCAAGATCTTAGTGTCACTTCTCTAGCTCATACATCTTTATATTATGCTTACTAGAGCCAAGTCAGTCTGTCATGAGCAGTTGAAGCATGTCAAGCCTACTTTGCCTCTTTGTATATCTTCTCTACCTCGGCATTTTATCAACCAGTTGTTAACCTCTACGTCAAATCTCAGATGGCTCTATATTTCAAAGCATTAGTTGGCAAAAACTCTTGGTCTGTGATTCTCCGTGAGCTTGAGGGGTTTGTTAGAGAAAGTTGAGGCCGTACATTTATTCTAGTCCTATTTATTTTAGGATTCCACATAGTGGTTCTACTTGCATTTGTGTTATGTATGTTTCTTAAATGCATTCATATTAGGGAGACATCCTAGTCTTGAGTTGCCCGAGCCTTAGTTACATTAGCATTAAGGAGATGTCTTGGTTACATTGTATTAGGGAGATGTCTTACACCTGTTTACATAGGGAAATGTCTTGTACGCTTGTATATATACCATGCCAAAAGCCCTGTCTTTCATGAGTTGGACAGCTTACAGTCCTTTGCAATGTGTAATGTTATTACTTTACTAACTATCAAGTGCTGTTTGTGATCAGTAATTGCATGGTGTCATTGAGTAATGGTGTGTCATTTGTCAAAACTGAGAAATTATGTTTTTGCCCTTTCAAACATTTTTGCTGAAAATAATTATCAACAACTTACGGTGAAAGGATCGCCTTGAGTATTAGCAATTGAGGCCCGTCGATGGCTCCACCAGGGCCTGAGTCTACTGAATGTCTGCAAGCTTAACCAGGCCCATTCTGGCCTGTCATGCAATCTTTTCCTCTGCTTTGCAGTTTCCATTCTTTTTCTGTTCAATAGTTGTTTGTTAAGCTTCGTCTCAGAGTGTTCAGGCCACTATTACTTTACACTTTGTTCATCATCGTTTTATCAAGTGGATAGTACCAAATCTCATTAAGAAACAAAAGGAACTACAAATGTCAGTGTGAACTAACTATCAGAAGGTTATATTACACCTGAAAGAATGTGACAGAATTTGGCTATGCCATCCCTCGCTAACCAGAGGAAAGAAAATAGGTGAAGTAGCCGTTTAAATAGTCTGCAAGATCTTTAGCCCATGCCATGTTGGCCATATTTGTGACATTTCCTTACATGCATTCTGCTCACATTTTTACTTGTTCCATGTATTCATTTTTACTTACAACATTTGTCCATTGTTTTGCATGATGAAACTTAAAGAATCGACGAAGGAAGAAATTTGTGCCATCGAGGAGGCAGAGAAAGATTTGCTGGTAATTGAAGAGAAATTGCTCTCCGCTGAGAAAGTACGACACATGCCGTTTTCATTTTGACTATTTCCTTTCCAGATTTAACAACAACCTGACATATAAACTCTGATCATAGGAAAAATCCCATTATGAATGTGTCATGCACGAAAAAGTTCTTGCTGATATAAAAGAGGTAGAGGCACTTTCTGAGAGGCTCCATCTGGAACGCCAGGTGCTTCTCTTTGCCCCCCCCCCCCTTTGGGTTTCTTTTAAACTTTTATACCAGTGATTAATCGGTGGTTATATTTCTTAGCTGTGGACTTTGTTGCACTGCAATAAATCATCATTTCAAGTTTTCTCCTTTTTGTACATGGAATAGCTAATTTCTGCAGTTTCCTTAGTATTCAACGAAACTGCTGACCAAAACTAGAGTCAATAGGTGGAGAATCCTGGCACTAATATAGGCAGAGATTAATTTCTAATATATAAGTATGGATTTTGCCAGCACCCCTCCTACAGTGATGCTTAGTGGAGTTATGCAGCAAATTGCATCCCCCCCAGAAAAGGGGGAAAAAAAACTTGTGAACCCAAACCCAAAGATCAAGCTAGTTGATTGCCACCCATAGCTACCATAGACATGGTGCGTCTTGTGAAGACCCATTATGGGACTAGACATCTTTTGCGAACGTCCCTCAAGTTGGTGTCTTTTGCAACTCGGGCTCCATCCGGATATATAGCAACAACTAGTAGTTGGATATTTGTGTCTTAAGAGTAGAGGACTGACTGTTTGTGAGAGCTGCTATGGTTCCACAACTAGTAGTTCAAGATGCCGTTAATCAAACCCTAAAAAAACAAACTGGCGAGTGCTTCATAACAAATGGCGGTGACTTAGCATCCTTAAAGTGTCAAATACCAATTTGTTTTTTTTATCAGACTAACGAAAACTAATTGCTCTACTATGATCTTGTTCTCTTTATGTCATGCTTGAAAACTTGCTACTAGAACAATCTGTCATGTGTCATTTCAGCTTTTACACCACCTACACTTGGTTTATTAGTCTGACCTTTGTATTAGGAGTCTCAGATACGCAAAGGGCTAAAAGTAAAAGACTAGAGAGATGGTTACTTCGACTCTAAATGAATGAGACATTGTGGATCAATATAATGGGTATGGTACTATTGTTTGTAAAAGCAATCACAGCTCCGACGATGTCTTTGTGTATGATACGTAATACTTTTCATAGGATTAAATTATTTAATGGTTACTGGCATACTTCAAATTTGAAGCCTGTCATAATCAGCACTGAATTTCTTGAAGAATCAAAGTCTTGCCTATGTTTTGTCTGTTTGTTCTGAACGTTACATTCATGGAATGGATTCATAATAAAGGTATGGTTTTACATATGCATTGTCGTCCATGCAATTTTGCATACGATATTTGTCTGGTCTTTTGTTCACAGGTTTTGTTGCTTCATAGTTCATCTATAAACATGTATCAGATGGAAACTATTTTCTGTGCCCCACCCCATCCCCAAAAGAATGGAATTTGCATCAGAACTTAGCATGCTTATCCGTGGAAGAGTCTGCTGTCTTTAGTTGAAGCATATAGAAAGTAAGATATATGAAATCTTGGAAAGAATGTAGAAGTTTCTCTGCATTCCTTTCTCCTTTCATTTCTTCCTCCACTTGCATTCCTTCCTTTACAAAGTGCAATCAAATCTCCACACACCCTTACAGAGTCTGAGTTCCCTTATTTTCTCTTCTTTCTTCATCCATTCCTTCTTTGTCCTCTCTAGATCTATCATCGAAGCTGCTGCACATGGCAACAACTTTCAGACCGTTTATTGCTGCAACCTTTTAAACTCCCCCTCCCCTCAAAAAAAATGAAGGAGCTTCTACACGCATTCCTCTCAAACCATAGAAATATAGTACAGCCATAATGTGATTCAGGCCTGCCACAGCATCTTCTTTCCCCATTGAGAAACTTATAAGCCTTTTTGATGGCTGAAACCTGTAAAATGGGAAATCATTGGTGACAGATGACTTCAATAAGGACCACTACCTCAAATTGTCAATCTACTGGCCATGGAAATGTATTTGGCTAGCTTCCAGTGTTTCATACAGCCTTATCTCCTTCTGTAAAATGTGGACTGGATCTAAACCTATCACGGTAAACCTCACAAGAAACAGAAGAATAGACAAGTATTAGAAACCAAAGATAAGACAGTATGTGTTGGCTTATATTTCCATTGAAGACAAACTTGGCGACGCCAGATCTACTGTTGGTAGCGCTTGCAGTGGGCCTGATTACGGTATGGCATGTACTGTAACCAATTGACGATCCATTCATGGAAATTGGTAGTATTATTGGTTGCATTTGCCTCTCCTTTTTTAAACTTCTGCAGGGTCCATGTAAACTTGACGCTTGATTTGCTTCCAAAATACTGAATTTATTAAAAATCTCATGCAAATCATGCCTGATGTTATCAAGCCTTCAGGTCTTATTGCAGAATGTACTCACATTCATTATTTCAATCCAGGAGAATTTTGAGAAGGCTTCTAAAATCTGTTTTGAGAAGGAGATGGAATCTTTAGGGAGTTGTGCAACTAGTAGTTCAGAACAACTTAGTGCACAGCTGAAGAGGATAGATCAGAGGCTTAAGCATGAGAGGCTGAGGTCTCTATATGTATGATGGCATATGTTTGCTTGATGATTTATTTACTTGGGATAGATGATTTCACTTCTTGCTTTATCTTGCAGGTTTTCTGAATCTATTGATGATCTCAGAGAAATATATCAGAAAAAGGAGAGCAAAATTTTGAAAAAGCAGCAAACTTATGAAGCTTTTCGTGAGAAGTTGCATGTGTGTATCCTTCTTTAAATAATAAAATTAGGGCCACAATTATAAAGCATAACTTCCATTTCTCTTTCTTAGATCCCTTTTATTGTTAATCTGTATTGGAATTTGATCTATTAAAAATGTTAAATAAGAAAAAAAAACTATTTGTACACCTCCGGATGCTTTGACAAATATATCACCTGAAAAGGCTAAAGAGTTTCTCAAAGTTTCCAAACCTTTTATTGTCAATCTTCTCAAAGTTTCTCAAAGTTTCTCAAAGTTTCCAAGATGTATGATCCATGAGACACGAGTTAAATGATCCAAGATCCTAAATATATGATTCCTGGGAGAAATTTCTCTCCATATCATATTATAATAATAAAGCAAATATCTTAGAATCCATGATACAAGACATGACCTAATACCAATATAGCTCCTCGAATGAATCAATATCCAATATTGATCGTGGCAACACTCATGGGAAGGATATGGGATTACTTTGATGGAGAGCATGGGGGTTCTGTAGCAATGCAGGTATGGGATTATTTTGATTCTTCAATTTTGTGGTGTCACTCCTATATCATCTGAGCTGCTCTCACTCTAGCCAGCAAGAGATTACAATGTATTGGAGGCAATTAATATTCTGGTGGATTTTGTATCTTTGAGGAGATGTCAAGCGACTTGGATTTTCAGCAAGCCCATAGGACTTGCAACACTGCATGGGGTCCAAAGCTGTGACAGATCATGAATCATTGAGAAAAATGTCTGCAAGGGGGGAGATTGGATTCACTTACTCCTTACTGTAATCTGTATGAATTTGACCAACACACTGGTCCAATTTAATAACTAATTCAACTTGCTCCATGGTTGAGTCCAGTTGTTTAATTCAACTTGGATGTGGGTTTTGGTCTTAATCAAATAAGACTGACTTCAAGGTGGACTCTACTAACATTCAGTTATCACAATGTCAGGTGACAAGATAAATGAGGCCCATATACAGCATGATGAGCGTGGAAGGATGTACATGTTGGAAGAAATCCATCTTGACTTTTGAGCTTAATTTCACTTGCTTGCTTGATCTTGCTCATGACATCTTTTTGGACATTTGATTCTTTGCTTTTGCTTTTGCTTTTGCTTTCCACATTTATCATTTTGTATCCCAAGGTTCTATAGCTCTACATGATGGCAGTATTCATAATTAACAGATTGATATATGTAGTAGATATAGCATAGTATTCACATTTCTGAAAATTGTCTTCTTGATCCATAAATAGTCATCTATTTAGTATGAAGCTTTTGATCTAAGTTTCTTGCCCAAGGTGAACACTTGGTTTTTATGACTGGAAGAGTTTCCTTAAAACAGGCAAGCAGTCGAAACTAATTTGTCATAAGATAGACATTTTCTGGCTCCACAGTCAGCCTGATCCCTCAACCCCACCCACCCCCAAAGAATAACCTCACGCAGTGTACCAGTTAGCAGTGATGAGATTTTTCTTGTCAGAACTCAATGCAAAGCATGTCATGGGGCCTATTCATGTTGCACCTTGTGACCATTTTTTTTTCTTCAGTTTTTATGTGTTGAAATTTAAGACATTTAGCACCATTAACTAAGGCGGGTGGATTATAGAATCACTGGGAGGCCTACCATATTATACGGGACTGAATGTTCAATGGTGAGGAAAGAGTACATACAAAAATGTGTGCGGCTGAGATGAAGATGTTGAGATAGATGTGTGGGAAAAACTAGGAAGGAGGGGAGATTAGAGTAGCCACAGTTTTCTTGTTTTTTTTTTGCACTTGATTTCCACAATGCTTTTGTAGGCATGCCAAAAAGCACTTGATGTACGTTGGAATAAGTTTCAAAGAAATGCAACTCTCCTGAAGCGCCAGCTAACTTGGCAGTACGTTCAATCTCTTCTAGTTCTTTTTATGTACGATTTTGTTCTTTGTTGCATGCTTCAAGACTTCTACATTGCTGTTCTTTCTTTTTTCTTGTTTCATTGCAGCAAAAAGTATTTCAAGTGTGTCACCTAGAGTGGCATGGGCCTGCATGGCCCATTAGCATTATTACCTTAAAAGAGTTCCAGAAGTTTTTAAAGTGTCCATTGTCTATTGGATTCTGTACTGTGTCAGGTTCAATGGACACCTCAGGAAGAAAGGGGTCAGTGGGCATGTTAAGGTTAACTACGAAGAGAAAACCCTCTCTGTGGAGGTGAAGATTTTGCTCTCCTTTCCTCCCCATAGGAAATGGCTCGCACTCACACTTGTTTGAACATGTGCATTTCCCTGTCTTTTCTAGGTAAAGATGCCCCAAGATGCCTCAGGCAATGTTGTTCGGGATACAAGGGGCCTTTCAGGTTTTAGATTAATCTCTGTCTCGCATTTTCCTCTCTAAATGTATTCCTTTTTGTTCAGTTCCTCTCCCTCCATATTCCTGATGCTCAGCTTGTGAAAATCCCATATTGTCAAGGTGCAAGATTGATTACAGCTTTTATGGTGTTTTGCTAGGAGGGGAACGTTCCTTCTCCACCTTGTGTTTTGCATTGGCTCTTCACGAAATGACAGAGGCCCCATTCCGTGCCATGGATGAGTTCGATGTGTTCATGGTGAGTTAATATGCTCTTCCAGTTTCATTTAGGGTTTGTTTAGTTTGCCATAAAAACACCATAAAAGACTGTAAATCCTTATTAGTTGGAACACCGTTTTATGCTGTTTTTTACGGGATATTATGTTTAGACCAAACAACCCCCTTAGCAGGTATGGGTGGTGGACATATTTACCTGTTACAGAAAGCACAAAGCATGACACCTGAATCTCTTTCTCCGTGTATGTCAGGATGCTGTGAGCCGAAAAATCAGTTTAGATACCCTCATTGAATTCGCAGTGGCACAAGAATCACAGTGGATTTTTATCACTCCCCATGATATCAGGTCAACAACGCATGGCAACTTGTGCACTCCACTTCGTATATGCTTCTTTACCTCGTTTCTATTTACTTCGTACCAACTCCCGATTTGAATCTGTTTGATTGATGTTTTGGGAATGCAGCATGGTGAAACCTGGGGACAGAATCAGGAAGCAGCAAATGGCCGCTCCTCGAGGATGACTGCGTAACAGGCGTTTTTTTTTTTAACCTTTTTTGGGTAATCTTGTATATGAAGTGGTGGATTAACTTATCGCCGATTGATGACATTTTCTAGAACCCCGCCACAATCTTCTTCCCAAGGGATCGCTTAAGCTTAATCCGACCCATATCTAAGCTGTGTGCTTTGTCCTGTGACACAAGGAAAGGCGAAGCACGTGGTTATCCTCATGCTTATGTAAATCTTGGGAATATCATTTGAATCGCCGCTGCAAATGCTCGGGAGGATCTGCATTTTGTTGTCAAATCATTCTTATCATTAGATATTGGCGCTTAAATACAAACTTCCTCTCCATTGTCGGTGCAGACTGTTTCCGACCCTCTTAAAAGGTTTTCTTGGATAACTGGTTAGGTTTTAATCCAGTTACTTCATTCTCAGGTGAGACAACTTGCTCGGCCGGTCAAACTGGATCCCGGGGTAGTTCAGCCTATTCCCTCCTTAAACCGGTTATCAAAGAGTTCTGCCTTTGGTCCCCAGATGTTGTTAATAGTTTGGGACCGGCTTGTGTTAAAGCTCCACCCATCTATTGGGCTTTCATGGAGCTTGTGCAGCTGTATGTTTGCAACTTGGAAAAATGTGGATCAAGTTCTATGTTCTTGTTTGAATTCAGCAACTTCGGCCGAGCATTTATTACAGGAGAATGGACAGGGTCGGTTTTATTGGTCGAGGTAGGGGTATATACCCGTATCCAGTCTCTCTCATGTCTCAGCTCAGGCTTCAGCTGGATGACCAGTTAAACCACCGTTAGGAGTAAAGTAAGTGTCCTCTCTGAAGTCCATAGTAGATGTCTGCTTATGAGATTGGATCCTACCACCTTGAGGCAATCACAGCCTTTCAGATCTCTTATTAATTCCCACCGCCGACAATGCCCAGGGTGGTGGTGTATCTTAATTTCGAAAATGCCCATGGTAGGCTGGAGTTGCGCGGCCACGAGAACAAATGTGATTTTGAACGCGTCCTGCAATTTTATTTTGGCTTCGTTTTGGTTTGCTTGACACCTTGGTTGAGCAAGGCTGAGGATCTTGACTATCTTGCATCTTGGTAGAGAGGTCTTCGATTGGACTCGTGATATTTGACTCATATTTAATTCTCGACGTGAGTCCAAAGTTTGTTAATCTTAAGAAGATGTGCGTGAGATGGACATTACTAAATTTGAATCTAAGTATTTTCACACTTCGTGTGTAGACTTGAGTTTGACATTAAAAAAAAGATTGCACGGTTGAGAAAGAGTTTTATATAGAAATGTCAAAAAAATTCATAAATTTGATTATCTGCATCACTCGATCCATGATGGATCGGATAATATTTGAATAATCGGATATGAATTCGGATTCGAGAATTTTAAAAATATCAATTTTATATTCGGATCGAATATGAATTTAGTGCATGCGAACTCATACTCGGTCTACATTTGTTCTTAATAATCTATTGTGTATGTTGGGGTGTATGATTTTAATATGAACTTAACTCGATGCTTGTCTTTTTATATATGTCTGTGAGTTTGGTCTTCTTGCTTAAATTGTGAGAATATTTTTATAAAATATAAAATTATTTTAGCAATGAAAGAATCGATAGGACTTATCTTTTCTCACTTCTCACGAATCCCACTTTTCCTTAGATGTGAATGCGGACTCTTTTTTTAGACGGATGTAGATATCTACGGATATATTCGTACACGTGACAGATATACCTATATCTATATCCGTGAAATTAATAGGGTATTATCTCGATATAGTATTTACAAATTTTTTACGAATATGATATGATATTGACCTATCCGATTCAAACATGATCTATTCACATCTCTAACTTTATAAGAGATAGTTTCATGGACATGACTTATGGATGGCTTTGGGAAGGGTCTCTTTAGTGACAAACTTTTAACCGTCGGCAAAGCTTCTCAACTGCAGCCAAAAGGCCCGCCTCCAGTTGGCGTCTCGTGCACCCAGCAGTTCCCTCATCAGGCCATTACATCCTTCCATTGAAAAATACCATGAAGCCAAACACAGTAGGTGTAGAAAGATTCGGTGGAGAACATCAACTTTTACATAGATGTGCTTTTAGTTTTGCTAAACTCCAATTTGTCGATGAAACTGAAGCAAAACTGGATTCTCCGGAAATTTGTCAACATTTCTTTTCCTTCGTCTGCTAGAAGACCAGCCCCACTGCCGCGAGGGCCAGGCAACAACCAAGTGGCCCATATGGCCACTAGTAAGTAGGCCGACCTTCTAAACATCTCAGTGTGGGTGGGGCGACTGGGGAAGGGTTGGAATTGTCCCCTAATAGAGAGGTCAATATCCCCTTTTCTAAGTCTGGTCAGCGGACCCAACTAGTGCTGACAATGTGTCTGGCCCGGGCCAGGTTTAGGTCGATTTAGGTCGATTTGGCTGAGTCCACTTATCAATATTAAAATTTGAATTCGTCTCAGTCCGACAAATTCGAGTCCGACCCGGGCTCGAGCTATGTCGAGTCGTGCAGAGTCAAGTTCGACACTATTAAAAAATTATAAAATCTGACCAAAGTCTACTTAAAATCTGACTAAAGTAGCAGCATCAGCAGTAGAAGAAGAACAAGTGAGCCGGCTCAAGCAGATGAGCAGCAGAAACAGTAGAAAGGCGGCACGATCAAGTTGACTAGCCTTCCTCCACCAATCTCGTGGCTTTTTAAAATAGATGGAAAGAATGAGAAACAGCTCTCCACTGACCCGACTTGATGCTCAAATTATAAGTACGACCATTCAAAAAGGTTTCTCCTATTCTGGATGTCCTCTTCATCATTCAACCCCGTCTTTGAGTGTTATCCGGTTGTTGAGGTGCATGTGACGGCAGCTGTACTGGAGAATAAGATGCCCTGTGTTCGTCATTTATGACTTTGCCTGTGGATGAGTGAGTATAAAGGAGCAGCACCTTGTTTCTTTACATCTGTGTGAACCATATGAAAGATTCATCACCTTGTTCCTCTGCTTTCTGCGATAGCAACAACACGCTGTTCGTTCATATCCTCTTGAGTTTAATGAAACACATGAACCGGCTTAATTACCTAAGAAAATGAAGGGAAAAAAAAAGCTACGGAGGTAGAATATAGCTAGTAATGTCAACTATGCATGGCTATAACTAAGATGGCTACGTTGAAAGCAAGCACCACTCCAGGTTACCAATGGAGAACAATTTATGGGTACAAATGTGGGATAAACTGTCAGAAGGATGGTAAAAGTTAACGTCCGCCGTATCGTCGATTCTTATTGATACGGTCTGACCCAAATATGACACGATAAAATTAGACTCGTGTGAATTCAAATTTGACTCAAAGATGCTCGAGTTGCATCATATCGAGTCTCTCGTGCGTCTCGATCCGACTCAGATACGATTACAAGATATGGCCGACTCGATATAAATCGGACAGAAACGGCGACAAACCATGGATAAGAGTAGAGATCATGGGAATTGTTAGCTAGTAAACTATTCGACGGCTGTTCAATAAAACTCATCTGACTGCATAGCGATATTGAGCAACTGTATACATGTTTGATGTTTCTTTCAGAAGGGGACGCATATCATTTTCAGTACCGGTGGCCAAGCTAACGCAATCATCTTCTAATAATGCAAAATGTCATGCCGCGATGGGCATATCATATGATGGCGAATATGTGATGGTCGGTACTTCCTAAAAAAATTAATACTCGGATCTCCGGAACCACTTTATTTTAAAAAGAGTAGAAGTATCTTCTAGCTAGCACTATATATATATATTCCAACCTCATCTCCTCTTTTGGTCGATCGACAAGCATGTGAATGTTTCCTGTCAAAAAGGATGGATGTCAATGTCTCATTGTAAGGGTTGCCAAAACTTAGGGGAATCCTTTTAGAAATATGAATATATAGAAGTATGAATGCATATATATATATATATATATATATATATATATATATATCACATGTAAATATATGAGATTAAAAAAATATTTTTAAATATAAATTTATAAAAAAAATCACTCTTAAAAATATATTTGCAGACATATTATTACGTAAAATTATATTATATAAGTATGTCATTTTTATTTATGGGTATATCACTTTTTTATCAAAAATTTACAAAAAAATCATGCTTAGATAATATTACACGTTATTTATATATTATTAAATTTTATAGTGATATATCTGTTAATATATTTTTAAGAATAATATTTTACAAATTCACTTATAACAATGATTTATTTATAAATTTTCATATATATATTTGTTACACTTTGGGTTCGGAGATCCATTACCATTAGAATGCGAGCATGGGACAGTCCAAAGGAATTGGGAGCTGTAAAACAAAAGTTAAAAGAAGAAGGTAAACGACTATCCTATTCCTTCTCAATCACAGCCACACATAACATGAGGAGAACCAACATTGATTAGGTTTCATGATGTAAGGTCAAGTATATATATATATATATATATATATATATATAGATGGGATACATGACATTCATGTTTAAGGTTTTCATGTGAATGCATCTCTGACAGAGGTACTCGCGCAGAAATCCCTGTCAGTACAATAATAGATATATACAGAAGATCAGATCTAGCTGGGCAGCTCTTAAATTAAACAGTGCACGTGCCTCAATTTGGGGGAACATTCTCCCTTCAACAAAGCCCCTGATCATGTTTATTACCCCTAAGATAATCCCAACTCGCACCTTAATTAACTAAGAACCGTTGTGTACATACGACCATCGTGTTGGCATCTAATTAACTAACAGTTTTGCCCCCCTCCCAACCCTCCCCCCCCCCCAGGCGACGACAGAATAAGGCTTCGTTTGGAACGGATCGTAGGTGGTGAAATTTTTTCAAAATCTCTTGAAAAACGGATAGATCTTAGAGATATGTCAATTCTATTTTATTTTTCTTATCTCTCTCTAAATTTTAAAATCTATTATAAAATAAAAATTAATGAGATATTAGAACATTTAAAAATATTTTGAGAGAAAAGATTTTAACGATCGAAGACTCTAAAATCTCTCTCTTCAATCCGTTCCAAACGCATCCTAAATGACTTGCAGCCTTCAACTGAGTATGCAGACATGCAGTCGGGCATTTAAATTTAAATTAAGGACTTGCTTTCCATTAATTAATTAATACGACGGCGAACAAGCGGTTTCTTTCTCATTTTAGTGTCCAATTCGGGATTTCATATTCGACCTGAGAGGGCGAATACGGGATCCCAGTGGGATAAGAACCGGCTGCCTGCCCTGTCAACTTATCAAATAGGCCCTAAGTGACTACACACCTGTTGAAAAATTAACTCACGTGTACATCTCTGATTTGGTGGCAGGTTTGATTGTAAAAAGATAATACATTTATAATTAAATGACCTCACTAAAGTTTTGAACTCAGTACCCAGGCCGAGTACTAAGTCTAGATTATCATAAATAAATAAATAAATGGGGCGCGTGTTGATGATTATATACATGATTAATTGTATCATTTCAATCTGAGGCTTATTCCCCGTGCATTCGAGAATCATGAATTTAACTACTGACTAGTTGAGGACTTGAGGGTATAAATAAATAAATAAATATATATATTATAATCTATTGATAAATACAAGATCTAAGCCCGGTTTGATAACGAGTTAAATCTGGATAAAATAGGTTAACGGGGCCGGGTGAATTATGTTGGGGAGCTGCAAGAAATATACTAGGCACAAATATATGTGTAGTCGGAGAAATCAATACGGAAATAAATTTTATCCACACACCTTCGGCGGATCTGTGCAACCACAATAATCTCTATGCCATCCACACACGTACGTATCTGAGTTGAAAAATACCAAACCAACACAAGAACAATCACACACAAAATGCACCGGATTTTTAACGTGGAAAACCCTCCCTCGACATGGAGAGGGAAAAACCACGGGGCAAACCGACAGAGATCCACTATATGAAAATAGTAATACACGGTCTTCCTTCTCTCAAGATTTGCCCAAATCTTGAGGTATACACACAAGAGGATGGAAGGATATAGGATTACCTCAATCGAGATAAATCCCCAAAATATATAAGAGAACGAAAATTACCCGAGCTCACCAGGCTAACCTTTTTCTTCCACTTCTCTTCTTCCTCTTCCTCTTCCTCTTTCCCGCAAGAACACCGCCGCCGGAAGAGAATAGCCGCTGCTGCCTTTTTTTTGTTTGTTTCACTGTGTGTTAATTGTAGGTCTCGGGTGTGTGTGTGTGTGTGTGTGTGTGTGTGTATTAGATGGTGGGGGGGTATGATATACCCCCACCCCCTCTCACTTATAATGTGCCCATATGGGCTGGACCGCACCAACAATCTCCCCCTCCAGCCCATGGTGGGGGGTAGTACTAAAATGACTCTTCACCGGGAGTCCATGCCAGCCAGTTGCCGACATAACTCTAGCTTCTCTCTAGGAACAACCTTTGTCATCATATCTAAAGGATTTTTATCTGTATGAATCTTCTTCAGTTTCATCTGTTGTTGCTCTATAGCATCTCACAACCAATGGTATCTCACATCAATGTGCTTTGTACGGGAGTGATATGTGGAGTTTTTGCTCAAATCCATAGCACTCTGACTGTCACAAAAAATCACATACTCTTCTTGCTTCAAACCCAATTCCTGCAAAAATCTCTTCAGCCAAAGTATTTCTTTCCCTGCTTCAGTTGCTGCAATATACTCTGCCTCAGTAGTAGATAAAACAACACATTTTTGCAATTTAGACTGCCAGGACACAGCTCCCCCTGCAAAAGTAAATAAGCACCCTGAGGTTGATTTTCTGTGATCAAGATCACCTGCCATATCAGCATCTGTAAAGCCTTCTAGAACTGGTTCTGAACTCCCAAATGTCAAACACATTCTAGAGCTACCTCTCAAATATCTGAAGATCCATTTCACTGCTTCCCAGTGCTCTTTCTCTGGATTAGAAAGGAATCTGCTCACTACACCAACTGCATGTGCAATGTCAGGCCTGGTGCAGACCATTGCATACATCAAACTCCCTACTGCTGAGGAGTAAGGAATGCTCTCCATCTCTTCCATATCTTCCGTAGAAGAGGGACATGACTTCTTGCTGAGCTTAAAATGAGCTGCTAATGGAGTACTCACAGACTTGGCATTCTTCATATTGAACCTGTCAAGCACCCGTTCAATATAATTTCTTTGTGACAACCACAATTTCTTGATTTTCCTGTCACGAAAGATATCCATGCCCAATATTCTGCATGCTGGTCCCAAGTCTTTCATATCAAAAGACTTTGACAAATCTGCTTTCAATTTATCAATCTCTTGAGTATCCTGACCAACAATCAACATATCATCAACATAAAGCAAAAGGATAATGAAGCTCACATCTGATAATTTTCTAAAGTAAACACATGCATCTGCAGCTGTCCTCTGGTACCCATGGCTCACCATAAATGAGTCAAATTTTTTGTACCACTGTCTAGGTGCCTGCTTTAATCCATACAAGCTTTTCTTCAACCTGCATACCATGTGTTTCTTACCTTTCACTTCAAAACCTTCTGGTTGTACCATATAGATCTCTTCCTCCAAATCACCATGAAGGAAGGCAGTCTTCACGTCCATCTGCTCAAGCTCCAAGTCTAAGCTTGCAACCAAGCCTAGAACCACCCTGATAGAAGTCATCTTCACAACAGGAGAAAATATTTCATCAAAATCAATTCCCTGTTTTTGTGCAAAACCTTTCACTACCAATCTAGCTTTATACTTCAAGTACTCTACATTGCCATCCTTTTTCAGCTTGAAAATCCACTTGTTCTTCAATGCTTTTCTGTCTTTAGGAAGGTCCACCAACTCATAAGTATTATTCAGCTTAAGTGAATTCATCTCGCTCTGCATGGCTTTGAACCACTTATCTTTATCTTTATGAGATTGTACCTCCTCAAAGCTTTCTGGCTCCCCCTCCTCAGTAAGCAACATATACTGAGAGGGAGGATATTTTGATGATGGTTGTGGCACTCTGGAAGACCTCCTGATCTCTAACTCTTGATGCTCCCCCTGCTCAGAAACCTCCTGCTCTGGCTCAACATCAATGTCACCTAATTCTGGCATTTCATCAATGTCATCTTCACCTTGCATTTATTCTCCATCTGTAAGCTCTTGCACTGGAGAAGGAATGAGTGCGAGATCTGGAGCACTGTAGGAAGATTGACCTTTCAACTTTGTTTCTTTGATGTCTTCAATATTCTGATCTTCATAAAAGATCACATCTCTCTGTCTGACTACTGTCTTCTTTTCTGGATCCCATAACCTGAAGCCAAACTCTTCATTTCCATAGCCTAAGAAAATACAAGGAATGGCTTTGTCATCAAGTTTCGCCTTTGGTCCTTGGGGACATGCACAAATGCCTTGCATCCAAACACTTTCAAGTGATTGTAGGATACCTCCTTCCCTGACCAAATCTTCATTGGAATTTCAAAACCAAAGGAACAGAAGGAGACCTATTTATCAAATAGCAAGCAGTGCGAACAGCTTCAGCCCAGAAGCTCTTTGGTAGCTTTGCCATCCTCAACATACATCTCACCTTTTCCACAATGGTTCTGTTCATTCTTTCTGCTACACCATTATGCTGTGGGGTGCCTGGTTCAGTCCTTTCATGTCTTATGCCATGAGCTGCACAATAATCTGTAAATTCTTTGGAGATGTACTCTCCTCCATTATCTGTGCGGAGACATTTCAACTTTTTACTTGTCTCTCTTTCCACCATAGCATGAAAATTTTAAAATGACTGAAACACTTGATCTTTTATCCTCAGCAAATAGACCCACACCTTTCTAGATGCATCATCAATGAAAGTGACAAAGTACCTATTTCCACCAATGGACTCCACCTCAAAGGGACCACAAACATCAAAATAAATCAAATCTAAAATACAACTTTTTCGTTGTGATGAAGAACGAAAAGAAATTCTATCATGCTTTCCAAGTAAACAGTAATCACAAGGACTAAGAGTCATACCTTTCATGGAGGGAATATAAGACTTCCTCGCCAAAAGTTGTAGTCCTTTCTCACTCATATGTCCGAGCCTTCTATGCCATAAATCTGGAGAAGAATCACCTTGGACAGCATTCAACACATCTTTGCACATTTTTGCATGAGTCTTGTAAAGACCACAACAAGTATTTCCCTTGGCAACAATCAATGAGCATGTAGTCAATTTCCATTTTCCTTGACTGAATCTGTGCTCAAAACCTTGCTTATCTAGAGCAATACCGGAGAGAAGATTGAGACGCAAATCAGGAACATGACGCACATCCTTCAAAGTTAGTGCATACCCTGCATTTGTTTGCAAACACACATCACCAATACTAACAACCTTTGAGTAGCTAGTGTTACCCATCTTCACATTTCCAAGATCTCCTGCCTTGTAAGATGTAAAGAGCTCCTTTTTAGAAGTTGCATGATAGGAAGCACCAGTGTCTACTATCCACTCTGAATCATGGCCTGTGAAATGCAAACACGTGTCTCCCTCTATTGTGAGAATGACATTATCACCCTCTAACAATGTAGCTGCGTTATTTTGATCATCCTCTGTCTTCATCTGATTTTTATCCTTCTTCTCTTTCATCTCTCTCTTCCATACCCTGCAGTTCCTCTTTAGGTGACCTTCTTTTCCACAATGAAAGCATGCTCTACTCTTGGACTTTGACCTGCCTCTGGACTTGCTTTGACCCCTTGACTGATCATTATACTTTGATCTACTCCTCCCCCCGTTCTCTGTGACAAGAGCATGTACATTATCTGATCCAGTTAATTTTCTTCTTGTTTCTTCATTAAACAAACTAGCAGTAACTAAACTCATAGACAACACACCATTAGGAGCAGAATTACTAACTGACACAACCAAGGTTTCCCAACTGTCTGGCAAGGATCCCAAAAGTAACAAAGCATGGAGTTCATCTTCTAAAGTCATTTTCATTGTAGCCAACTGATTCATCAAACTCTGAAACTCATTCAAATGCTCTGCAACACTGTTACCTTCTTTGAATTTCAAATTAACAAGCTTTCGAATAATAAAAGTTTTATTACCTGCGGTCTTCTGCTCATACAAGGATTCTAATTTTTTCCACAATGCTTGTGCACTGGTTTCACTCGAAACATGATGAAATACACTGTCATCTACCCATTGTCTGACTGTGCCAATGGTCTTCCGATTTAATTTTTCCCAATCTTTAGCGGACATACCCTCCGGTTTGGCTCCATTACCTTCAATCGGATCATACAAATCCTTGCAATATAGGATGTCTTCCATTTTTGGCTTCCAAATAATCCAATTTGTATTATTCAATTTTATCATGGTGTTAGACGCTCCACTGTCCGACATTCCGACTCACAAGAATAATACCTGTAATTTAACCCTGCTCTGATACCACTTGTTGGGGAGCTGCAAGAAATATACTAGGCACAAATATATGTGTAGTCGGAGAAATCAACACGGAAATAAATTCTATCCGCACACCTTCGGCGGATCTGTGCAACCACAATAATCTCTATGCCATCCACACACGTACGTATCCGAGTTGAAAAATACCAAACCAACACAAGAACAATCACACACAAAATGCACCGGATTTTTAACGTGGAAAACCCTCCCTCGACATGGAGAGGGAAAAACCACGGGGCAAACCGACAGAGATGCACTATATGAAAATCGTAATACACGGTCTTCCTTCTCTCAAGATTTGCCCAAATCTTGAGGTATACACACAAGAGGATGGAAGGATATAGGATTACCTCAATCGGGATAAATCCCCAAAATAAGAGAACGAAAATTACCCGAGCTCACCGGGCTAACCTTTTTCTTCCACTTCTCTTCTTCCTCTTCCTCTTTCCTTCCTCTCTTTCCCGCAAGAACACCGTCGCCGGAAGAGAATAGCCGCTGCTGCCTTTTTATTGTTTGTTTCACTGTGTGTTAATTTTAGGTCTCGGGTGTGTGTGTGTATGAGATGGTGGGGGGGTATGATATACCCCCACCCCCTCTCACTTATAATGT
>JAHNEJ010002383.1:0-92261 GCA_022559845.1 Amorphophallus konjac
GATTCTGCTGTGATTCTGCTACTTTCTGATGTTGCTAACCTTTGCTAGTCTGTGCAGGTTTTACTAACGGACATCTTTGTCCTGTCTTCTGTCCCACCTTTCAATGGTTGGTCTCACCATGTCATGCATCATAGTATACGATACCTACGCTACTAGAACATGTCAAGGACCTTCCGGCCCGAACAAATCTGGGATTTGAGTTCCCCTTCAACAAAAACAGTGATGATCCCGGAAGAATTTGGGTTGTACGGATAGGCCGTTAACTTGTGGTAGCATGGGGACGATGGTTCCATTCAGTGAGTTGGTGCGCGGATAAACGGGCCCCAGCCCAGTGTCGGCTCACCGGATCGGTATCCTGACCCGTTCTTAACAAGTTGACAATATTATCCTTGGCTATTTTCTATTTTAGTTTGTTTTAAATTTTTATTTTAACCCAGCATGCATTCATATAGGACTTTGATTTATTGCGGAAGATCATTCAAGTGATTCGATTGTGAAAGCCGTTGTGTTTCAATTCCTACAAATATGAGATATTCCACTCCAAATGAAATAACTGAGTTTCCTTGAAACGGCCCTACGCTGCTCTTCCAAAAGTGACCCTTATTTGGACAGACCCTCAGATATTTCTTTACTTTTTACCTTGTTTAACCCACCTTGGCTGCAGCACTTCCACATTGACTGGTAACCTCTCCCAAAGGTGAAACCTGCAGGTTTATGACCCAGGTACTTCCACACCGAGAAGTTGGTCTCCTTTATTTTTCGTGCCTGAGTGCACATTTCACCCTCCTTTATTTGATCTCCGTCCAAGCAACCGTCAAAACTTGAAAGACCTCCTTCAAGGTCGCATCATTGAAACTTCAGGAAAAAATCCAAACAGTACGTCAGAAGCGTGTCTCATCACACCTTGGCATCAACTTATCACTCCGCTCACACTTCATTTCACTCCACTTCGATACCATTCCACTACGTGTCACTCCCTTGCAAAGCAGACGCCAAGGCGGGGCAGCTGTAGACACGCCATTCCTGACGTCTCCCGAGAAAGTCTCATATTACTATACAACGCCCCGCAACGGCTTACGCATTTTGAATCGCTCGAGTGCTTCCTTTTCTTGAGTCTTCTTCCGCCCTTTTCGGCATCTGGAATCGTCTCGTCACGGCATTCAGACGGCATCAACACCAGTCAGACGCATCAGGAGGTTCCGGAACCAAGAAGGGTGTCTGCCGGGCGGCCACCAACGCTTGAACTGAGGACCCGGGTGGGTCTTAATGGGGGCGTCCAGGCCCCTGGACGCCCCCATTCTTTTAATTTTATTTTTCAAAACCCAAAACACAAATAAAAAATAATATATTAATGGAGGCGTCCAGGCCCCTGGACGCCTCCATAAAAACAAATATAAAAAATACATATATATATGCCAGTTGGCATAAAAAGACAAAACAAAATAAAAAATTATACATTAATGGAGGTGTCCAGGCCCCTGGACGCCTCCATAAAAACAAGCATAAAAAATATATAATGCCAGCTTTGGCATAAAAAGATAAAATAAATAAAAAAATAATATATTAATGGAGGCGTCCAGGCCCCTGGACGCCTCCATCAACTCCCTCACGGGCGCCGCCCACCGAACGACGGTTTGTCGTGTGTGAAAAAAGCCAAATTATGGAGACGTCCAGGCAGCTGGACGCGCCCATTTCTGAATCACGAGGCGCCGCTCACAAAATCACGCGTTGTGCCAAACCGCGTGCGGCCGTCGGTGGTGTTCGGTGGACCTGTTAGGGGCGTCCGGAGCCCTGGACGTCTCCACAAAATATTCCGAAAAAATTAATAAAAATAGAATAAAATATTAGTTCGGCCCTGATGGAGGTGTCCGGGGTCCTGGACGCCTCCACCCTCCGGAGCCCTATAAATAGAGGCCCACCCCCTCAGTTCTGGGGGAGCTTCGAAGAGATCCGATAGGCTGCCGGAGCCCAGAGGCTACCGGAGTCATTTTCTAACCCGTGGGGTCTTTTGTAGGTGGAGGTTCTGTCGGCTTCTCGGGTGCCCACGCTCGCGAGAGGAAGGTCGTCTTCATCCACCGCGCTTCCACGCCATCCCTACGCTGCCGGAGCTCCGCCGGATTTCACCATCGGCACATCCAATAAGCCAATCCTTTCCTTTTCTTCTTAGTTCTTTTGCATTCATCATCTCGCATCATCTATTCCCCTTCATAAGGGCGCCTCTTCTTATATACTTCTTGCATCCATCATCTCATTTTCCTCCTACTCGAGTCCGAGAGGGGTTTAAAAGATAACACCAACCAGGTGTGTGTCTTGCCATCATTTCGTTATTTTTATCGCAAGAATTTGAATACTACACCTTCATCTTTCTAATCCACTCGTTACTTGTTTGTCGTTGTTTTGCAAGGGTACCCAAGGAAAGCCCTCTCCGTCGGTCGGCCGAAGGGGGAGGAAGAGGCAACCCGCCATCTCCCGCTCTTGAGGTAGGCGCGATCACTTTCTTTATTTTGGGGTCTTTCGGCCCCTGGCGATCACATCTTGTTCTCGAGGCCGCGGCGAGTCACTTCCCCAATGGCCGTTTAAATTCCCGTTCTTATACTTTCTTTATATTCTATTGTATTCTGCTCATATTCTCGAGGCCGCGGCGAGTCACTTCCCCAATGGCCGTTTAAATTCTCGTTCTTATATATTATATTCTTATCTATTCATATTCTCGAGGCCGCGGCGAGTCACTTCCCCAATGGCCGTTTAAATTCCCGTTCTTTATATTCTCCTTATATTCTGTTATATTCTTATCTGCTCATATTCTCGAGGCCGCGGCGAGTCACTTCCCCAATGGCCGTTTCAATTCTTGCTATTTAATTTCTGCACCATTCCTGTCCCCCCGAGGTCGCGGCGAGTCACTTCCCGCTATGGCCGTTTAACCCCCATACCTTGCTATATTACATTTGTCCCGCTCGCCCCACCGGAGCAATCTCTCGTGGTGGCCCCTTCTCTTTTCTCTTATTTCTGTGTTGCAACAAACAAAAAGAAGGAGCCCGCGCGCTCTGCGTCCTCTTCGCACCCCGAACCGCGTGGCGTCGCTCACAGGCGGTGCCGAACACGCGTTTGTGGTGCTGTCCGGACGGCGTGATCTACGGGTCCGTGGGGCCCACGGGCCTCTCCAACCTCCGGCGCTGGTGTGGTGGGACCCGCTGTGATGGGGACCCCTGGTGGCGCACTTCCCTGGACGGTCGGTCGGTGGCCAACCGGCTCCGAACTCCAAGTTGTGTACTTGCTGTCCACGGATTTGTGTTTCTGTTTTCCAGTGCACGCTCCGGCGAGATCAGCCACTGCGACCGATCCTGATGTCGGATCGAGGCAAAGGAGGTACCGTTGGAAAGCTCTCTTGAAATCCTCCAGTCTAGGTCCTGAGTGATGATCTGGATCTGCACGGATCTTGACTTTGTTGAATTTTGAAGTTTCTGTTGTACAGTACCCGAACTCTCAGAACAACAAGGTAGTTTTCTAAGAACTGCCTTTGACCGTGAAGCAAACCTTCGAATCAGAATTTGACCTCTTCACAAAAGTTGTGGAGGGGAAAGATAGGAAAACGGAAATATTTTTTTTGGAAGGATTGCTTGAGGCTACGATTTGTTAAGATTTTAACACTGACGAGTGGTCGGATCTGGAAACTGGCTGATAGAACTGTAGATGGATCTGAAGACGAATTTTAGAAAATATGAGATGGTCGTACGAAATTCCACAAAAATTTGAGGATGGAGGGGTTGGTGGATAGAACTCCCAGTAAATTTGGGAGTTCTTGAAAAATCAAAAGGTGGTCCGAATACTGGAAACACAGGGCGGCTGTGGATCTGGACTGAAAATAGGCAGAACTAGAGGGGAAAGATGGACGAAAATGAAAAATTATGAGATGGAAGCCTTATGACCAACCAATTTTTTTGGATCGTGGGGAACAGCTCGGGAACACCTCCTGAAAGTTTCAGCTCAAGAACACGTCGGGGTGGAGAGCAGTAATTCGTGGAAGGCACCTCTATCCTGGATGGACAGAACACCGGTAGCAACCGCGGTGGTGCGATGGCGGCTCGATGGCGGCGGCGGCGATCACCGGAACGATAAGGGAGGAGTCACACCTCCAGAATACAACCTTCACAGCTACAAGGGGGAGAGGGAGGAGAGAGGAAGGGGGCGGCCAAGGCTACTCCAACAAAATTCATCAATTTCATATGCATTAATTTCACTAAAATGTTTAATACATGGTACTTATATGAAATGGCAAAAGACACAAAATACCCTTGGACCTAGATTTTGAAGAATAAACAAATGGGATAGAACTAATTAGTTCTAATACCATTTTTACAAAAAATAAAAGGCTTGATGGTGAGAGGGGGCGCCCCCTTGACTATGGTGTCAAGGTTGGTGGCCAACCTTGACATTTCAAGTCATTTGTCCCCCACTTGGCCCACCCTTCTAGAAGCCCCCAATTGACTTGTTGACTGACCCCACATGGGCCCTGGGGATGAGGTGGATCAATGGGAGGAGGTTTGGGGGGCCCGCGGGACCCAGGTGGTCCAATTTGCAAATAAGCCCCTCTTATAAGCTAAATTACAAACCAAAATAAAGACAAATAAAAATACATTACACACAAATAAAGTCCCAGTAAATGTGATAAATATCGGGACTCAAGGGGGAGTCTCCAGGCTGTCTCCGAGCCAGATGGATGCTGAAGTTGCTCGAGTGGTGCTCCACGTACGGTACCGATGGCTCGCCGACCCGTGCCGCTCATGTGCTCTGGTGTCCGCACCAATTCTCCCCGGGTGGGAGAAACTTGACCCTGTCGAGTAAGGGTCCGCGTCACTCTGGTACCGCTCCAGTAGGTCCGGATCGATCCGCTGCAACTCTCCATGGGTGATCCATGTGTCCTCGGTGGCGGGTCGCCCTCTCCAGCGCACTAGGTAGCGCGGGTAAGATCCACTCCTGGTAACTGTCACCTGCTCATCCAGTATATGATCTATATATTCTCGCTGCCATGGAAAAGGGGCTGAAGGTGGACACTCAGGTGTGGGATCACTCTCAATGGGAGGGGATGGCTCAAAAGACTCACTAGGGATCACCGTTGGGTCCCTATATGTAACTAGATCCGATACATTGAAAGTAGAGCTTATACTATATTCCTCGAGCAAGTCCACAACATACGCATTGGATCCAACGCGTTTCAACACTCTAAATGGACCGGCTCCGCGAGCTTGCAGTTTCTTAACGGTTCCAGAGGGAAACCGTTCAGGTCTTACCCTGATCATGACATATTCGCCCTCTTGGAACTCTCGGTGGTGTCGATGGGCATCGGCTAGCTCTTTGTAACGTGCATTGCTGGCCTCAATGTGACGACGAATGTTGTCATGCAGACTCCTAACATGCCTAGCAAACGACTCGGCAGACTCCGACACACGTGCATGGATAGGTATGGGGACAAGATCCACTGGCTTCCTAGGCCTACCACCTGTGACAATCTCGAATGGACTCATGCCGGTAGACCTATTAACTGAATCATTATATGCAAATTCTGCCATGGGTAGAATGAGATCCCAATCCCCTATGCGGTCCCTGACAAGACACCTCAAAAGGTCTCCCAGACTCCTATTGACCACCTCAGTCTGACCATCTGTCTGGGGATGATATGCAGTGAAAAACTAAGATGCGTACCCAACATATGCCACAGTGTCTTCCAAAAATAACTAGTGAATCTAACATCACGGTCAGACACTATGGTACGAGGCAACCCGAACTTGCACACCACATGAGTAAGAAAAAGGCGGGCTACCCTCGAAACATCCGAAGTCTTCGAGCAAGGAATGAAAAGGGCCATCTTCGAGAATCGGTCAACAACCACATAGACCGAATCATGCTTCCGGGAGGTACGTGGAAATCCCAAGACAAAATCCATGCTAACATCCTGCCACGGTGCATCAGGCACGGGAAGAGGCGTATAGAGGCCCGAGCTTTGCTTCTTCATTTTGGCCGTAGCACATGTACGGCACTGAGCCACAATGTGAGCAACATCGCGCTTCAAGCTCGGCCAATAAAATCTATACTCAACTGCCTCAATAGTCTTGTTCTGACCAAAGTGGCCGGCTAGACCTCCTGCATGTAGCTCCCAGACTAAGAAGTCTCGAACCGAAGTTCGGGGAACACAAAGCCTGCCACCTCGAAAGAGGTAGCCCTCCTGGAGCACATACTCATCATGGTCTCTCGAGGGTCCGGCCTGGAGAGTGGTATAAATCTGACCGAAGTCAGGACAGTCACCATAGGCCTCTCTCATCTTCTCTAACCCTATGACCTCGGCACTCATGGTGGTAAGCAAGCATGCTCGCCGACTCAAGGCATCGGCCACCTTGTTCTCCACTCCAGCCTTATGTTTTAGCACAAAGGTGAACTGCTGGAGATACTCAACCCAACGACTGTGACGCGAATTAAGCTTCTTTTGGGAATGGAGGTACCTCAAAGCCTCATGGTCGGAGTATAAGATAAACTCCTGATGTAAAAGATAGTGCCTCCAATGCCTAAAAGCCTGAACAACTGCGTAAAATTCTTTGTCATAAGTGGAATATCGCAGTTTCGCGTCATTCAGCTTCTCGCTGAAATATGCGACCGGGTGGGTCTCCTGACTCAAGACTCCTCCAATTCCCACACCCGACGCATCACAAGAGACCTCAAACACCTTTAAGAAATCAGGCAATCGAAGGATAGGTGTCTGGGTCATGCGCTCCTTGATGTCCTTGAAGGCGACAGCGGCGGCCTTCGTCCATACAAAGGTGCCCTTCCAGATACAATCCGTGATCGGGGCGGTGACGGAGCTAAATCCGCGGATAAAGCGACGATAGAACGTCGCAAGGCCATGAAAGCTGCGGACATCATGAACCATACGGGGTTTCGGCCACTCAACAATGGCCCGGACCTTCTCCGGATCAGCGGAGACCCCAGTACTAGACACAATGAAACCCAAGAAGGTAAGCTGAGATGTCATGAAGGCGCACTTCTGTGGGTTTGCAAACAACTGCTCTCGCCGAAGAAGAAGACAGACCTACCGAAGGTGGACTAAGTGGTCCCCCGTGGTGCGACTATAGATAAGGATATCATCAAAATACACAACCACAAAGACTCCAATAAATGGTCGAAGGACCTGAGTCATGAGTCGCATGAATGTGCTGGGGGCATTAGTCAACCCAAAAGGTATGACCAACCACTCATATAGACCATCCTTGGTCTTAAAAGTAGTCGTCCACTCATCACCTTGCCTAATCCGCACCTGATGGTAACCACTCTTAAGATCAATCTTCGAAAAGATAGTGGCACCAGCCATCATGTCTAGCATGTCATCCAGGCGGGGAATAGGGAACATGTACTTCACGGTGATTTTGTTGATGGCATGGCTATCAATGCACATTCTCCATGTGCCATCCTTCTTCGGGGCGAGTAAAGCGGGTACATCACATGGACTCATGCTGTCCCGAACAGACCCTCTCTGCATCAACTCATCGACCTGCCGTTTAAGCTCGGCATGCTCCGTGGGACTCATGCGATAATGTGGAAGATTGGGCAATGAGGAGCCCGGAACAAGGTCGATGGCATGCTGAATATCCCGCATAGGTGGGAGTCCCTCGGGAAGCTCATCGGGAAAGATATCAGACAACTCCTGCAGAATGGGGACAACCTCGGGTGGGAGCTCACCCTCGGAGTCTCACTCCACCTCTCGGACCGTAATAGCAAACACGGGGCAGCCCTGACTAGCCTCCCGCTCCATTTCTCGGGAGCTAATCAACATCAATTTCCTAGTCGAGGGCTCACCTGGGCCAGATGTAACGGTCATAGCCCGAGCTGGGGACGGGGTACTGGGCCCGGGAATGGAAGGCTCCGGAGGACTAGGGCCAGTAGGACCCCTAACTGGTGGGCTCTTGGGCTGAGAGGGGTGGAGGGTAATCCGTTGGCCAGCATAGTCGAAGGTACAGGTGTTCGACCGGCCATGGAGTGTGGCATCCCGATCAAATAGCCACGGCATATCAAGAATGACACTGCCCACCTCTATGGGGAGGACATCACACCAAATCTCGTCGCGGTAGGCATGGAACTGCAGTGGGACCAAACACCGCAGCCTCATCGGAAAGGAGGTGGAATCCACCCATGATACTCGATAGGGGCAAGGATGATCCACAGGTGTAAGACCAAGACGAGTGATAGCGCCCGTGGAGATGGCATTGATACAACTCCCACTATCGATGACCACCTTAAAAATTATCTTGCCCAACCTACAGAACGTATGAAGGATAGTGGTCCGACGCCAATCGTCACTGACCTGTGGCTGGGTAAGGATACTGTTAGGGTACTAGGCCCGGATACAGAGGGGGGTGAATGTATCCTTCAATGAATAATGGCCAATTAAAAACTCAGATGCTAGACGCAAACACAGAATGAAACGAATTCAATTAAACTTATGAGCAAACACAAGGAGCGCGCCTATCCAAGCATCTAGCGGAAGCAAGCACACAAAGCAAACCACTGCTCAATAGACTTTTTAGGTGGTTCGGTCCTCCAGACCTACATCCACCCCTCACTCCCAACCGGAGTGAGGCTTCACTAGCCAATGCTAGACAAGCAGACTCAGTCTGCAAACAGTTGCTGCCACACAGCTTGACCAGGGGAACAGCCTCCCCTCTTCCTCCCAACCGGAGGGACCCCTGGACTTGCAACCCGCAAGCCCAGAACCGGAGACAAGTCTCCCTTCCTCTGACCAGAGGGAACCCACAAGTAGCTCCCAGCTACTTGCAACCGGAGATCAGATCTCCCTTCTCCTGATCCACAGGAGGAACCCGACCTCACTACTGAGAATCGAAAGAACAAGGAAAACCAAATAAGAAGAAAAAACAGAAACACGAAATGAAAATAACTTCAGCAAACAGAACGCTGAAAAGCGAAATGCACAATGTGGCTCTCAACGGAGCTGACTGGCCTGGATCTGATCCACGGTCCAGTAGACAGATCTTCAGGTAAGCTTCTCTTCCTCTTCTCTTCTCTCTCACTTTCTTTTTCTCTTCACCCTTACGAGCTCTCTAACTCTCTCTTTCTCTTCTTTTCCTTCTGCTCTTCTTCTCTTTCTTTTCTTCTGGATCGAACTCTCTTCACTTCTCCTTTTTTGCTTTTTCCTTTCGATCAACCTTCATCTGTGGACGAAGGCTTCCTTATATAGCAGCAGCAGCAGGTGGTTAAGGTGCAGAATGCGTGTGCCTCCCACGCTTCATCCAGAACCTTCTTGCCACGTGCCCTTATAGCATTGGTTCCTTTAGTATCGGATCACGTGCAGCCCAGACACCGGTGAATGTTCTTCCTCGGACCTGCAAGGAGATAAAAACCATTAACACTGAGGGCCACAAGAACTAAAACTGCATGAGGTATGTGATAGCAATACGAGATGCACTTTACTGAGAACGACACGAGATACACAAGATTATTACAGTACGAGACAAGGAGAGAATGACACGAGGTCAGATGCAAACAGCACAAGGTAAAAAGAGAACGACACGAAGTATCACTGTAACAAAACAAACACTACGAAGAGAACGACACGAGATACATAATAATAAAGCTAACACCACAAAGAAAACGACACGAAGTCAGAAGAGAACAGCACGAGGTGACGAAACGACACTTTACTAAAAAGACTTGAATACACATAAAAACAACTCGAGTACTAAGTTGTTCGAACGTACGAACGACTCGAAGATGAAAACGACACGAAAACAACATGGAACAATTCAAAGACACGAGGTCTAGGAGAAGCAACACGAAGACAGACATAACAAAGAAACGACTCGAACTAAGAACGACATGGAGACAACACAGTTAGACTCGACTTGAGATGAGGTGAAGTCTGTACAGACATGAATGTTCACATTGTATAGAATTTGAAGCAAGTGACCGAGGCGATGTGTAGACTTTACCCAATGTACAGACTTGGTGGTCTTGAACGTAGGTAAGGCAACGCAATGTATAGACTTGCTCAAACGAGTGAACAGGTCGATGTACAGACTTGTCCAATGCATGAAGCACAGTCCACTGTATAGACTTGATGCCTTGAAGGCAATGTACAGACTTGAGAGTGCAACAAATGGACTTTGAAACGCAGAGGCTGTACAGACTTGCATGAGACGCTGGGTAAGACGGTGGATGTATAGACTTTGAATGAGACACACAGAAGGACGATCCAGCGTATAGACTTTGAAGAATTAGGGGTGACACAGATGGAGCGACACGAGGTGGTACAGAAAATAGCACGAGGTGCTGCAGTGTTCAGCACGCGCTGGAACAAAACACGACACGAAGACAACCAACAAGCATTGTTGGAACAACACGATGTTGAAAAAGACATCACGAAGTGAAGTGAACACAACCAACACGAAGAATGAAAGGAACAGTACGGACATGCAGGGTATTAACTCATAGCAGTTTTTCTTATTAATCATGGAAAGTTCGAATGCATAACATTACTCATGATATCTGATTAAAAATAACAATATTTAACATAGTGATGCACATCATCAAAACACTAGGGAGGTCACAAAAGTCCAACAATCTCCCCCTTTTTGATGATGGCAACACTATATTAAATAACAGAGATGAAGTGCATGAAGATAAGCTGTGAAAATAAGCAATGCAGACACACAACACACTCGCCTCCTCTGACGACTCCCAAGAGCTCCCCCTGAACACAACATCCACTTTCCTCTGACTAGAAAACTCAGGACACTTATCTTTCGCTCCCCCTCAGCAAAGCACAAAAGCACAAGCAAGACACTCTCCCCCTTTGACATCATCAAAAACTAGGGGCAGGTCTGAAGATATCACGAAAAGACAATTGCTGACAGTGGAGAGAAAACAATAGAGAGTATGGCTGATAAAGGAGAGTTATTGAGATGTTTAAGCAATTAAGAACGCCATTAATTTTATGTGAGGATTTTGAGGATCAGTTAGTCAGACTGTGCAAAATGGTGAATGAAGATTTGCTCCATACACAGAACCAGATTCTAAGCAAGTAAGGTACAAGATACCAGTATGGTCAGAGTAAGTCTTTACTCAGAGAGTATAAAGCAAGGAAGTCAGGAAAAACAAAGACCTGTGGTATTGAAAACAAACAAACCAAGACCTAAATGCCAAGTGAACAGAATCTGGATACCAAGAGAAAGAAAATTTTTCAAAGATGGTCAAGATCAAAGATAAATCTGTCAAGTACACCTTTGACATTAGGGAGACACCTTGTTTAGAGGCAGGAATCCCCAGTTACTTGGTGGCAAGACCACATTACCCCTTCTGACAAGAGGACAGAGATAGTATTCTAACTGGTGTTGACATTAAGGTGACACCTTTACCAGAGGCCAGACACCCCAGTTACTAACCAGATATATACCATAGCTCTGTATGATCAAGACAGCTAATTAAGCCTGATTTACTGCCATCTCATGACATGGAATTCTTTCACTTCATTGATGAAAGTCCCAGTTACTCAATGAACAGATAACAAGATTTGTAAAACTTCTTTCATGAATTTTTTTTCATTAAACTGCACTTTAAGCCTTGTAAATTAGTCTTGACTCAGTTTGAGAACAATACACCAGTTCCAAAGTTTTTCAGACAAAAACACTATATACCTCATTTCGGACTCAACTTAGACTAAGTAGGTATGCTGTACTGGCTAGATCAGAAGTCAGTTACAGTGTAGGAAGATAGTCTTGAATTCAGATTTTGATCTCAGTGGGACTAACAGCCGAAATTCCAACAAGAAATTAGATGAACAGTCTTAACGGATAAAACATTCAAAAAATTCTTTTATCCACCTACTCAAACTGATTCTCTTATAAGGTCAGCAAAAGTCCGTTCAAAGTATGTTCAGATTTGGCCAAAAGAGCATGACACCAATTATTAATCTAGCTCCCCCTGAGACCTTGACACCAACTCAGACTTAACCAAGACAACCCTCAAAACACCTCAAGGAAAACAAAGTGGTATCAATCAGTACGAGTGAATCATCAAATACCCATAATGAGGTTATTTCAGCAACTGATAATGAGAAAAGATAAACATAAGAGCACATGACAGATTATTTAGAGATCAATTATTCAATCATGAAATTCTGTAAATACCTAATTCTCTGCGCAATGTGCTAAATTTTTCAGTATCCAGTGGCTTAGTGAAAATATCTGCAATTTGTGAGTTAGTGCCAACATGGATCAATTCAAAGGTCTTCCTAGCTACTTCATCACGAATAAAATGATGCCTGATTTCGATGTGTTTAGTTCGAGAATGAAGTACAGGATTCTTTGCAATGTTTATTGCACTAGTATTGTCACAAAAAATGGAAGTGCAACCTAGCTCAACTGAGTAATCCAGAAGCTGGTGTTTTATCCATATAACCTGTGTGCCACAGCTCCCTGCTGCCACATACTCAGCTTCAGCAGTAGAAAGAGCCACAGAGTGTTGCTTCTTGGATCCCCAAGAGACTAGGCATCCTCCTAAAAATTCGCAGTGACCACTAGTACTTTTCCTGTCCAATTTACATCCTGCATAATCTGCATCTGTATATGCAATGAGATCTAAACTACATGATGCAGGATACCAAAGACCTAGATCATGGGTAGCAGATAAGTATCTAAAGATTCTTTTTACAGCTGCCAAATGTAATTCAGTAGGCCTAGACTGGTATCTGGCACACATCCCTACACTAAATTGAATGTCAGGCCTGGATGCTGTTAAGTAGAGGAGTGAACCGATCATACCTCTATATAATTTAGCATCCACTTCTTTACCTTTTTCGTCTGAATCCAGTGAGGAGTTGGTGCCCATGGGTGTTGAGATAGTCTTGAGGTTGGTCATTCCAAACCTTTTCAGCATCTCCAGAGTGTACTTGGTTTGATTTATGAAACAACCATCCTCCATCTGTTTGACCTGCAGCCCAAGAAAATACTTTAGTTCGCCAACTAAACTCATTTCAAATTCATGAGACATAGATTCAGAAAATTCTTTACACAATGTTGAATTGTTAGATCCGAAGATGATATCATCAACATATACCTGGACCACTATTAAATCCTTTCCGAGATTTTTGGTGAAGAGGGTTTGGTCAACCTTACCTCGAGTGTAGCCCTTGCTCAAGAGAAATTCAGAAAGTCTCTCATACCAGGCTCGGGGAGCCTGCTTCAATCCATAGAGGGCTTTATTCAACCTAAAAACCATGTTAGGCTGAACAGAGAAATTAAAACCTGGAGGTTGTTCAACATATACCTCTTCCTTCAATATCCCATTTAAGAATGCGCTTTTGACATCCATCTGCTGCAGCCGAAGGTTCCTAGAGCATGCAAATGCAAGCAGAATTCGTATAGCTTCCATCCTAGCCACTGGGGCATAGGATTCATCAAAATCCACACCAAATTCCTGACTGTAGCCTTGAGCTACAAGTCTTGCTTTGTTTCTAGAGATAGCTCCGTTCTCATCAACTTTATTCTTGAAAATCCATTTAGTGCCAATGACATGAGTGTTATCAGGTCTGGGAACTAGTTCCCATACAATATTTTTCTCAAATTGATTTAATTCCTCACTCATGGCGGATACCCAAGAATCATGTTTTAAGGCTTCTTCCACAGATTTGGGTTCCACCTGAGATACCAATGCAGCTAAGTCCTGTTCTTGGACAATTCTAAAATGAGACCTAGTCCTAGGAGGATCATGCAAATTTCCTATGACATTTTCACTAGGGTGGTCTTTGTGAAATATTATCTCACCTGAGGGTTCACCTACCTCAGCTGCTCCTTCTTGCTGTGAGTTTTCTGGTTGAGCAGCTGGCTGCATTTCTTCTTCTTCAATTCTCTCCAAGAAATCTCCCTCATTAGATGGCTCCCTGTCATCATCCATCACTTTGTTAGAGAAACCATTTTCATCAAACACTACATGCGGTGTTTCTTCAACAGTTTGGTCAGCTTTATTGAAAACTCTGTAAGCCCTTGAAGTTTCTGAATATCCGAGAAAAATTCCAGGAGAGCTCCTAGCTTCAAATTTGTCCAACCCATTCTTACCATTATTGTGAATAAAACATTTCGAGCCAAAAACTTTAAAGTAAGAAATGTTTGGCTGCTTACCCTTGAGAAGTTCATAAGGAGTTTTCCTATGAGTAGGTCTTACCAAGGCTCGGTTCAGAATGTAACATGCAGTGTTCGCAGCTTCAGCCCAAAATCTCCTTGGAAGTCCACTCTCAATCAGCATAGTCCTGGCCATTTCAATTATTGACCTGTTTCTTCTCTCAACAATTCCGTTCTGCTCCGGTGTCCTGGGAGAAGAGAATCTGTGAGTCACTCCCTCTTTTGAGCAAAATTCAGAAAATGAAGAGTTCTCAAACTCTCCTCCGTGGTCAGACTGAATAGTAATGATATTATGTTCACCTTGCAGTTTGATTTTATTGAAAAGTTCTTCAAAGTGAACAAAAGCATCATTTTTATTTGCTAAACAAAACAACCAAGAGAATCTAGTGTAGTCATCCACTATGACTAATCCATATCTCTTACCTGACAAACTTTGTATGCGAGTAGGACCAAAGAGATCCATGTGCAAGTGCTGCAGCGGTTTAGATGAAAGATTCTCAGTTCTCAACTTAAAAACTGCACGAGTCTGTTTACCTAGTGCACAAGCATCACATAGCTTGGATCCTAACTGAAATCTTATTCGGGGCAAACCTCTAACTAGGTTATGCTTAGACAGTTTATTCAATGTAGACAAACTAGCATGGCCTAGACGCCTATGCCAGTCAAACGCAACCTGTTCAGAATTAGCAGACATACACAAGTGAGTTTCAGGATTATCATCCAGGTCTACGATGTATACATTGTTTACTCTATGACCTTTGAACATGACGTTATCAGAATTCAGCTCAAAAACAGTACAGGAATTGTTGTCAAAGAGTACCTTGTGTCCTTTGTCGCAGAGTTGACTAATACTTATCAAGTTGTGCTGAAGTCCTTCTACAAGATACACATCTTCAATGGAGTTAGTAGAGGACTTACCAATTGTACCAATTCCAATTATTCTTCCTCTGTTATTTCCACCGAATTTGACCAGGCCCCCAAACTTCATTTTCAGTTTGCTAAATTTGGACCGGTCTCCTGTCATGTGCCTGCTACAGCCGCTGTCAAGATACCACTTGTTATGCTCGGCTGCCAGGCTAACCTGCGAAAGTTCAGACAAAGTAATGTGGGACCCAATTCAAATTGGGTCCAAAGACATTTTTCAATTTATCCAAATCACACTTAGGAACCCACATTTGTTTTACTGTTCTTTTCAGAGGTTTCATGTAAATTGATTCTTCCTTCTTGGCATTTCTCAGTGGGTGTTGAATGAGCCTATTCCTATTAAAATTATGCTGTTTCCGAGCAGAGAAATTGTTGTTTGGCCTCTTAGAGGAAACACGTGTGTGCTGAGCATAATTCATGTAGCCATTTTTATTCAAATGAAAATTGTGCTGAAGGTGATGCATGTTCGCATGCTTTCCTTGATAACTATCATGCTGAATTTTCTTAGCGAAACTGTTCACCTTTCTAGTGACATCAATAGGAATGGTCGTGTGAGAACCCTTGTTCCACACCTGTTGCACAGGAACAGTTCTAGTCTCAGGATTTCCTGACTTAGTCTGCTGACCAGTGGGTTGAGTAGATTTGCTGGTCGAAACCTTCAATGTAGAGACAGATTTGGAGCTGGATGGGGTTTCCAGTTTTTCTTTGCCCTTGGCGGGGCAGAACGTGACAGTTCTGAATTCAAAGGGTTTTTTACTTGTGGGACTGTATCCTAATCCTTCCCTATTGAAGTTTACTCTCGACCCCAGAAGGGCATCCAGATTGTTTCTCCCCTCTGTAAATTTTTCTAGCATTTTTCTTTTGTCCTCAATCTCCTTCTGAAGCTCATTACATTGGTCCAGGAGTTCCTGATTGACTTTTCTAACCGCCTCATATTTTTCTGTAATCAGTCTAAACTCCTTTTTACTCTCTTCAGTTTTACTCTTCAGCTCATTCATCCTAGCTAGATTTTCCTCTCTTTCCATTCTAAACTTCTCGATCTCACTTCTAGCCTGATCTAGCTCAATGGCCATCTCCTTGATTTTCATGTTGTCCGTAACAGCAATAGAGTGTTCCTCAGAAACAGAGTGAAACTTTCGTTTAAGCATTCTGTGCTCCTTGGTTAGAAAATTATATTTAGCTAACAGGTCGCCATAAGCGTCCTCCCAATCATCCAAAGTAAAATTCTCAAATAAGTTCGTTACCTCTTCCTCATGGTTGGCCATGAGGCAAGTCTTCTCTTCATCTTCACTGGACGAGGTGGCTTCTGGATCCTCCTCCTCGTCACTCCATGTGCACAGCATGGCTTTCTTCTTCTTGTGCACCATCTTCTTCTGGTATCCGGGAGCCTTAGCTTGCAGCTCTGGACATTCACTTTTCATGTGACCAGGTTTCTGACAATGGTAGCATGTAACCTTCTTAACAAACCGGTTCTTCTCAAGTTCTCGTTCAGGAGACTTCCTTGCAGCATTGAATCTCTTTCTCCTGTAGAATTTCCCTTTAGTCCTCAGGAACTTTCTGAATTGCCTGGTGAGCATGGCCTGCTCGCTCTTGTCCAGGTCTGAGAATCCGTCAGAGTCTTCGCTGCTACCACCACTGTTGCTGCTGCTGCTGCTCTTTTTAGTATGTCGTGAGACCTTCAGAGCAACATTCTTTCCCTTTCTGTCATGTCCATCATTCCCTTGTCTGAAGTTCATTTCGTGGGTCATGAGAGACCCAATCAGCTGGGTTACTGACATGGCGGATAAATCTCTTGATTCCTCTATGACGGTCACCTTAGTATCCCAGATGGGAGTTAGGGACCTAAGGATCTTCCTGACAATGTCTTCTTGCTGAATCTCCTTTCCAAATCCTCTCAGACTATTGATGATCACAGACAATCTAGCATACATTTCTGTGATCGACTCCTCTGGCTTCATTTTAAACAACTCATACTGAGTTGTAAGCATATTGATCTTGGTAGCTTTTACTTGAGATGTGCCCTCATATATTAACTGCAATTCATCCCACATTTTCTTTGCAGTCTTGCACGCTGAAATCCTCAAGTACTCTTCAGGGTGGACGGCGCACTGTATGATGCTAAGAGCTGTCCAATTCAGTGCAGAGAGTTTTACCTGTTCCTCTGTCCATATGTCTTCGTTCGGTGGAAGTTGGTACGGACCATCTGTAATTACTCTCCAGAGCTTGTGGCTTTGGGCCCTGATAAAGACTTCCATCCTGTTCTTCCAGAAAAAATAGTTATTACCATCGAAGAAAGGGGGACGGGTGATTGACTGCCCTTCAGCAATGTAGCTGCGAGGACCAGCGGATCCGTTTCCCTGGCCGTTGGACCACATATTGGGAAATACCCGCTCTGATACCAAGTGTTAGGGTACTAGGCCCGGATACAGAGGGGGGTGAATGTATCCTTCAATGAATAATGGCCAATTAAAAACTCAGATGCTAGACGCAAACACAGAATGAAACGAATTCAATTAAACTTATGAGCAAACACAAGGAGCGCGCCTATCCAAGCATCTAGCGGAAGCAAGCACACAAAGCAAACCACTGCTCAATAGACTTTTTAGGTGGTTCGGTCCTCCAGACCTACATCCACCCCTCACTCCCAACCGGAGTGAGGCTTCACTAGCCAATGCTAGACAAGCAGACTCAGTCTGCAAACAGTTGCTGCCACACAGCTTGACCAGGGGAACAGCCTCCCCTCTTCCTCCCAACCGGAGGGACCCCTGGACTTGCAACCCGCAAGCCCAGAACCGGAGACAAGTCTCCCTTCCTCTGACCAGAGGGAACCCACAAGTAGCTCCCAGCTACTTGCAACCGGAGATCAGATCTCCCTTCTCCTGATCCACAGGAGGAACCCGACCTCACTACTGAGAATCGAAAGAACAAGGAAAACCAAATAAGAAGAAAAAATAGAAACACGAAATGAAAATAACTTCAGCAAACAGAACGCTGAAAAGCGAAATGCACAATGTGGCTCTCAACGGAGCTGACTGGCCTGGATCTGATCCACGGTCCAGTAGACAGATCTTCAGGTAAGCTTCTCTTCCTCTTCTCTTCTCTCTCACTTTCTTTTTCTCTTCACCCTTACGAGCTCTCTAACTCTCTCTTTCTCTTCTTTTCCTTCTGCTCTTCTTCTCTTTCTTTTCTTCTGGATCGAACTCTCTTCACTTCTCCTTTTTTGCTTTTTCCTTTCGATCAACCTTCATCTGTGGACGAAGGCTTCCTTATATAGCAGCAGTAGCAGGTGGTTAAGGTGCAGAATGCGTGTGCCTCCCACGCTTCATCCAGAACCTTCTTGCCACGTGCCCTTATAGCATTGGTTCCTTTAGTATCGGATCACGTGCAGCCCAGACACCGGTGAATGTTCTTCCTCGGACCTGCAAGGAGATAAAAACCATTAACACTGAGGGCCACAAGAACTAAAACTGCATGAGGTATGTGATAGCAATATGAGATACACTTTACTGAGAACGACACGAGATACACAAGATTATTACAGTACGAGACAAGGAGAGAATGACACGAGGTCAGATGCAAACAGCACGAGGTAAAAAGAGAATGACACGAAGTATCACTGTAACAAAACAAACACTACGAAGAGAACGACACGAGATACATAATAATAAAGCTAACACCACAAAGAAAATGACACGAAGTCAGAAGAGAACAGCACGAGGTGAGAAGGAAGTCTCACAGAGTGAAACGACACTTTACTAAAAAGACTTGAATACACATAAAAAACAACTCGAGTACTAAGTTGTTCGAACGTACGAACGACTCGAAGACGAAAACGACACGAAAATAACATGGAACAATTCAAAGACACGAGGTCTAGGAGAAGCAACACGAAGACAGACATAACAAAGAAACGACTCGAACTAAGAACGATATGGAGACAACACAGTTAGACTCGACTTGAGATGAGGTGAAGTCTGTACAGACATGAATGTTCACATTGTATAGAAATTGAAGCAAGTGACCGAGGCGATGTGTAGACTTTACCCAATGTACAGACTTGGTGGTCTTGAACGTAGGTAAGGCAACGCAATGTATAGACTTGCTCAAACGAGTGAACAGGTCGATGTACAGACTTGTCCAATGCATGAAGCACAGTCCACTGTATAGACTTGATGCCTTGAAGGCAATGTACAGACTTGAGAGTGCAACAAATGGACTTTGAAACGCAGAGGCTGTACAGACTTGCATGAGACGCTGGGTAAGACGGTGGATGTATAGACTTTGAATGAGACACACAGAAGGACGATCCAGTGTATAGACTTTGAAGAATTAGGGGTGACACAGATGGAGCGACACGAGGTGGTACAGAAAATAGCACGAGGTGCTGCAGTGTTCAGCACGCGCTGGAACAAGACACGACACGAAGACAACCAACAAGCATTATTGGAACAACACGATGTTGAAAAAGACATCACGAAGTGAAGTGAACACAACTAACACGAAGAATGAAAGGAACAGTACGGACATGCAGGGTATTAACTCATAGCAGTTTTTCTTATTAATCATGGAAAGTTCGAATGCATAACATTACTCATGATATCTGATTAAAAATAACAATATTTAACATAGTGATGCACATCATCAAAACACTAGGGAGGTCACAAAAGTCCAACAGATACACCTGACGACCCCAACGTGGGTATCATCAGACTGCTGGGCATCCTGGGCATCACCTCCCAACTCATAGTACTCGTCAGCTAGTTCCGGATCTGCTTCATAGCTGACTAACTCAAGGCCCACAGGGGTGGTATCCTCGGCCTGTGTGTCCCCAATGATAAGAGATGGGCGGGTGGGACACTGGTTGGCGAAATGGCCAAACCCATTGCAGCGATAACACTGCTGCCGTGATCCACTAGGCTCCCCAATCAAAGGTCCTTTCCCCTTATCCTCCCGACGGATAGGAGGTGTAGGCAACAAAGGACGTGCAGGAGGTGCGGGTGCCGGTGGACGGGCGGTGGGTGCCGTGAGATGTTGGGGACGAGGAAGGTCCCTCGGGGGTGGAGGGCGAGGCCTAGGAGCAAAGGGCTCGGGGCGAGCGGGCTCCTGAGGTCAAGCCATGGGGGCCCTCGGATACGTGTCAGATGAGCCACGGGGCTCAACACTACGTAGGGGAAAGGACCGATGGGGAGACTCAAACTCGGCCTCGAATTGCTCCAATTCGAGAGCAACCTGATATGCCTGCTCCAAGGTGGTCGCATTGTGGCGAAAGAGTTCATACTGATAGTTGGGCCGCAGACCCCTTCGAAAGCGGGATATAGTCATGGTGCTCTCCTCCGTAACTCCACACCGTAAGTAATATTCGTCAAACTCGGTGGTGTACTCGGTCACGGATCGGTTCCCTTGGGAGATGCTTTGTCATTTGTCTATGAGATATTGGCGATATGAGGTAGGAAGGTATTTCTCCCTCAACTTGGTTTTCATATCATCCCAAGTACCGATTTGGGGTTGACGTCGCTGGTTGAGCAGGCTCTCCACATTGGTCCAATAAGTTTGGGCCTGCCCTTGCAGCTTCATCTTCGCGTATCGGACTCTTCGGTGGTCCGCCATCTCAAACCACTCGAAGTACCGGTCCATGCCGGCCTCCCAATCTAGATACACCCTAGGGTCCAAGGACCCGCTAAAAGTGGGAGGGTCCACATGCACGCCCCTAAGAATGCGGTCGTCATCATCGTCATCACGATTCCGTCGTTGATTCCGACGACCGTTACCCCCTTGATCATTATCAGATGCATAATCATCCACCACATGCACCTGTTGCCCCCCAACATTCTCCGCCTGAGCCCTTGGCACAGCAGGTTGCTGAGCCGGCTCTTGTTGGCCGTTCGTCGGCTCGGGTTGCGCCGCTACTGGGCCCCTCTCGAGGACGACAATCCTCCCTAACAGGCCCTGGATGGACTGATCCGAAGATTCAGCCCGATCCTCGAGGGCTTTCATTCTTCCTTCTAGACGCGTTCCTACGCCATCTAGACGTGTACTAAGGCCATCCATACGCGTGTCGAGACGTTCCATAATGGCTCGGAACATCTCGGCCGTCGAGGACTCATCGGAGCTACGGGCTCGGGAATCCACCATAGGTGGTGGTGGCGAGTATTTGGTACCTCGACGGGTGGGCATGCAAAGACACACGAACTAGGAGACACAAACTGATGCAAACACCAACTAATGCACATAGACCTAAACCAATATCCGGTATGCGGCGGAGTTAATCGATCCGAAGATCACTCCCGCAAGTGTGTGGCCTTCCCGATAGACGTAGCCTAACGTTCGGACAACACCTTTTAATATACCGAATTATCGGGATGAAATATAATTTTAAAACACTTTTTTTTGTTTTGAAAATAATGATGATCCTAGACTCGACTTAGACCATGATGCATGCAAGACTTATGCAAAGGCTACCCTAGACTCGACTCGCTCTGATACCAAACTGATGCGGGACGGACACGGGGACCGACTCTAGGTGATGCGGACCTCGGACTCTAGATGCGGACACGACCAGCAACATACGATGGGAGAGACTTTAGGCCCGACACTAACAGCTCCTATGGGCTATACGTCGCTAACAGAAACGTAAGCTCACTCGTCGTCCCAAGCGAGGGAAACGCGGATCGTGCGCGGTTGAAGAACCGGCAGAGTTCAAGGGTAGTCCGACTCACTTCCGTACTCGGGTCGAGTCACGGGATGGGTCACTCTCACACTCATAGCGGTGACATGGACTCACGGGCTAGTATCCTACGCTCTCGCAGCGGCATACGACCCTATACTAGCTAAGCAAATGAAATGCCAAGGAGTTAAGATCGTTACCTCCACGCACCCGTCATGGGGAAGACAACCCCGGCCGATCTCGGACTCCTGGTTAAACACTTTTTACAGCAGTACAATAATTTGACCCACTCCATGCAGGGAGGTAATAGGTCACATGTGGGGCCCGGGAGTCACGACAATCGGGTTGACGGGCAGCATCTTGATGTCGTCCCGGCGGTGTCGAACACGCGTTTGTGGTGCTGTTCGGACGGCGCGATCTACGGGTCCGTGGGGCCCACGGGCCGCTCCAACCTCCGGCGCTGGTGGGGTGGGACCCGCTGTGATGGGGACCCCTGGTGGCGTGCTTCCCTGGACGGCGGTCGGGTGGGAGCGTCGGTCGGTGGCCGACCGGCTCCGAACTCCAAGCTGTGGACTTGCTGTCCACGGATTTGTGTTTCTGTTTTCCGGCGCACGCTCCGGCGAGATCGGCCACTGCGACCGATCCTGATGTTGGATCGAGGCACGGGAGGTACCGTTGGAAAGCTCTCTTAAAATTCTCCAGTTTAGGTCATGAGTGATGATCTGGATCTGCACGGATCTGGACTTTGTTGAATTTTGAAGTTTCTGTTGTACAGTACCCGAACTCTCAGAACAACAAGGCAGTTTCCTGAGAACTACCTTTGACTGTGAAGCAAACCTTCGAATCAGACTTCGACCTCTTCATGAAAGTTGTGGAGGGGAAATATAGGAAAACGGCAATATTTTTTGTGGAAGGATTGGTGGAGGCTACGATTTGTTAGGATTTTAACACTGACAGTGGTCGGATCTGGAAACTGACAGACAGAACTGTAGATGGATCTGAAGACGAATTTTAGAAAATATGAGATGGTCGCACGAAATTCCACGAAAAATTGGGGATGGAGGGGTTGGTGGATAGAACTCCCAGTAAATTTGGTTGTTCCTGTAAAAATCAAAAGGTGGTCCGAATACTAGAAACACAGGGAGGCTGTGGATCTGGACTAAAAAAAGGCAGAACTAGAGGGGAAAGATGGACGAAAATGGAAAATTATGAGATGGAAGCCTTATGACAAACCAATTTTTTTAGATCGTGGGGAACACCTCGGGAACACCTCCTGAAAGTTTTAGCTCAAGAACACGTCGGGGTGGAGAGCAGGAATTCATGGAATGCACCTTTGTCCTGGATGGACAGAACACCGGTAGCAACCGCGGTGGTGCGATGGAGGCTCGATGGCGGCGGCTGCGATCACCAGAACGATAAGGGAGGAGTCACACCTCCAGAATACAACCTTCATAGCTGTAAGGGGGAGAGGGAGGAGAGAGGAAGGGGGCGGCCAAGGCTGCTCCAACAAAATTCATCAATTTCATATGCATTAATTCCACTAAAATGTTTAATACATGGTACTTATATGAAATGGCAAAAGACACAAAGTACCCTTGGACCTAGATTTTGGGGAATAAACAAATGGGATAGAACTAATTAGTTATAATATCATTTTTACAAAAAATAAAAGGCTTGATGGTGAGAGGGGGGGCGCCCCCTTGACTATGGTGTCAAGGTTGGTGGCCAACCTTGACATTTCAAGTCATTTGTCCCCCACTTGGTCCACCCTTCTAGAAGCCCCCAATTGACTTGTTGACTGACCTCACATGGGCCCTGGAGATGAGGTGGATCAATGGGATGAGGTCTGGGGGGGCCCGCGGGACCCAGGTGGTCCAATTTGCAAATAAGCCCCTCTTACAAGCTAAATTACAAACCGAAGTAAAGACAAATAAAAATACATTACACACAAATAAAGTCCCAGTAAATGTGATAAATATCGAGACTCAAGGGGGAGTCTCCAGGCTATCTCCGAGCCAGATGGACGCTGAAGTGGCTCGAGTGGTGCTCCGCGTACGGTACCGATGGCTCGCCGACCCGTGCCGCTCATGTGCTCTGGTGTCCGCACCACCTTGTCTGGGCTTAGCACGTCCAAACTTTAATGGGCCGCTCGTGATTGGGCCATCTCTGGGTCAAACCAGATTTACCCTCCTCATTGATTAATTCTGCTATTTTTTGTGTAGAGTTTGTCGGTTTATTCTTGTCTTGCTTTAGTTGTGAACAACTAAATAAACACTTATAATCAACTAAACAAATAATTGTAACATGCAAACAAAATGGTATTATGACAATAATAAGGGGTATGAAGGCAAATATGGTTTTAAGTAGGTATAGAAATTAACTAAGTACATTTTTGTTAATAAGATAGGGCATAGATATAATTAACATTTTAGCATTGTACAATTGTTATCAGAACTATAAATTCTAGAATATTCTACAAATTTCTAGATCAGGAATATAAACACAATATTTTTCTAAAATTGGGGGTGGATGATAAAGTAGGGATATGTTTGCAAACAACTTTTGAATTTTGGGTATACGAGTTATCGTAGGGGTATATTTATAAAACCTTTTCAAATATCGGATATAACAAAAATCTGACGGCGACGATGGAGGAGGCTGGCAGGGGTGATCGTGAGCGGCGCGCAGTGGCGAGGGGGATCAGGGACGACACAAGGAAGGGGGGCCACGTCGGCGGGCAACAACACCTATTTGTGAAGGGGGCGACGATGACGGGCCGCGGTGGCTCACGGCTCCGAGGGTCGGATCGACGGATCGAGAAGCCGTGAAGTAGGGGAGCGAACGATGGCGGCTCGGCGGCGACGGTGAGTGTGCTCTAATACCAATGAAGAGATTAGGTGAGTAGGGTGGATCGGGACTTCGGCGATGGAGATTTTTATGTGTGTGTGTTCTTTTCGGGATTACCCATCCTTTAATAGGGGTTTTGTCTCTTATTTCCTCCGTCCTAAATCTGTAATCGTCCTCTTTGAATGATCTTCTGTTTCAAGATCGATTTTCACGATTGTTTCTGAGCGATCCCCACTCTTCCGTTTTGCATGTCTTAGATGTGTGATTTCTATTTAGATCCACCCGTCTCGGCCATCTTCATGTTGTTGTCCACATTCCAACATTTAAGTATATATATATTTATAATTATTTTGATGAGCAATCCTCTAAAAAGGGAATGTTTCTCATAGCACAACACTCGCAAACGGATACCATATATATATATATATATTTTCGTCATATTATCTTGCACATAATTTTAAAGAGTTGTGGGAGAGAAGGAAGAGGGGGAGAATGTTAGAAGGAATCCTAACCACGAGGAAAGCAAAAGGTGTTAGGAAGAAGGTGGGAACATGCCAAAATATAATCTGACCCGTACAAGTCGTAGGGAAGGGATGGAATTGATACAAATTGTCGAAAAAAAAAAGATGACTTTTATGGGATGCAAGTCTGAATTTATTTCTTGGACTTAAATTTGGAACTTCAAAAGCATGATACTAGTAGATTGGCTAGAATTTATAATAGATGTGATTATGGTAAACTCAATTGGTTTTTTTGCAGTAAAATCTGAATTTCGGTTGATTTATGCTAGAGACATCCAGGATTACTCTAATTAGAATTATGGTTCGAGTAAACTTTTTAATAATATAAAACATATGTATGATTAAAAAATATTAGAAGATTAAGTTACGACAACTTCACATGTGTTCCATGTGACCCACTTTTATAACGGAATAAACTCGATTAGAATGACTTAACCAAAGTCAGATGAGTTATTCTAATTTGATTTATTTTTTCTTAATTAGAGTCCGATAAGAATTAAGATGAATTTCCCGTTCTCATAAAAGAGGTGAAATAATTTACTTGTGATGAGTGAAGATCGGGATGGACGTACCATACGAAGTAGGTCACCAACCCCTATCCTAATGCTCGTAACTTGTAAGATGTACAAAATTTTATTAAGAAACCATAATAATACATTAACTTCAATCAATGGTGCAGACGCCTCAACCCTTCCACCGTTATCATGTTTTGAAACATCCTAATTCTTTATAGGGTGTTTGGGAACACTTTTTTTAAAAAAACTCTTTCTATCTTACAAATTATGCCGCATCAATTTTCTACTTTATTTTTAAAATTAATAAAAAGTGTCATGTGCTGTTTGGCAAAACTCCGAGTTTTGGGGGTTGCGAAGGACCAAGGGGGAGGGTGCGGGAGCCGCCGGAGGAGGGGGTTGCGGGGGATGGGAGGGGGTAGCCGCCGGAGGGGGCCGCAGAGGGAGGGGGCTGCCGCCGGAGGAGGGCGGAGAGGGCCGCAGGGGGGGGAGGGTGCCGCAGGACCGCCGGGGAGCCGCCTGAGGAGGGGGAGGGGAGGGCGCCACAGGGGGAGGGGGGAGCCGCCGGGGGAGGGGAGGGGGCCGCCGGAGGGCTGGGGAGGGGGCTGCGCGGGGGGAGGGGGGTCTTCCCCTCCGGCGTCGGCACCCCCGGCACTTGCACAGAGAGAGAGAGAGAGAGAGAGAGAGAGAGAGAGAGAGAGAGAGAGAGAGAGAGAGAGAGAGAGCAGAAGAGGGGGGAGGGCGCCGTAGGACCTCCGGGGGAGGGGAGGGCACCGCAGGGGGAGGGGGGAGCCGCCGGAGGGCTGGGGAGGGGGCTGTGCGGGGGGAGGGGGGGTCTTCCCCTCCGGCGCCGGCACCCCCGGCACTTGCACACACAGAGAGAGAGAGGACGGAGTGGGAGAGAGAGAGAGAGCAGAAGAGGGGGGAGGGCGCCGTAGGACCGCCGGGGGAGGGGAGGGCACCGCAGGGGGAGGGGGGAGCCGCCGGGGGAGGGGGGTCTTCCCCTCCGGCAGGCTCGACAGTTACAGAGAGAGAGAGAGAGAGGACCGAGTGGGAGAGAGAGAGCAGAAGAGGGGGGGAGGGTCTCAACGGATGATTTCAAAAAAAAAATAACTTAGGAGTTATTTTATTTTAGAAAGAGATTTGAACATAGTTGATTTTTTTTAAAAAAATTAGAGAATACTTACCAAACACCCCATTAATGAGTTCTCTCTCTCTTTTTTAAATTTAAGAGAGAAAGAGGGAAAAAAATTGCAACCAAACACCCCATTAATTCACACTTCACAATTTAAATTTGTTATTTTGGTCTTTGAGCAAGAGGAAGATTACTTAAACACTCATCCTTATTTTCCTTCTAAAACGTATAATTATACTGTTTTTGAGGGAAAAAAGAGGACCCGAACCCATCGTCAAATCTACTCTTACCATAATACCATTCACATCACTAGACGGGGATTTTGAAATCAGAGTGGACTTGTATCTGTGTGCGTGTGGGGGAGGGGGGGGGGAGGCCCACCACCGCCACCATGTCGGGCCCCACTTCAAAGATGCAATTATAATTATTACAAATTAATTTAATTTAATCTCGGTCAAGAAATCTGGCGGTCCGTCTTGGACAGGCTGGTGTCTGAGGAGACGCAAGTGTACGGCGGGGCGCAGCAGCTGTGCTTAGCTGGAGCTCAGCAGACGACAGCTGGATCCGTACGGCGCGGGGAGACGCTACCCCCCGTCGCCGCCCCGCCTCTAACGGCCGCCCTCCCCCCTCCCCGACAACTAATTTATTCATATTTACCACTTTTTTCACATGCTCAATTTCAAAAATACCCTTGATAATTATTACGATACTTTGGATTACACCGACCGACCCCGTCCAATCTGGTCGAGGCAAAGCACGTGCGAGCGCGATCCGACGACCGGCGTGAGGGCTGGAGCGGGGCCCACGGCGCGGGGCGGCGCGCTCGGTCAACAGAGGGGCGGGCGTGGTGCACGTGCTTGGACTGTAGGAGTGGGGCCCGCGAGGATGCCCAACCTTAGACCGAGTCCCTTTCGGGGGCCGACACAAGTCAAAAGGGCGGAGTCAGCCGACATTTGCCGCTTCGTTCGGTGGCAAATCTGTCATTTTACTTTCAGAAAAAAATAATTTTTTTCGGGGGCTTCCCCACTCTCCTCTTCCCCTCCGTGAGAGAAACGCGTCGTTTCGCTTCGCGTCGCTTTTCCGGTGTCCCGAAAAGAAAAGGAGGGCGGGGGCGCTGTGGTTTCTATTTTTTGCATTCCCTGTCGCTTCTATCTTCGGCATTTCCTCGAGCAGGGAGCGGCCACGACCGGGGCGCCGCGGCCGGCGGCGGGGAGGGGCCCGCGACGGGAGTTTCTGGGGGGGGGGACGTGGTCGCGGTGCCGTATTCCTCCCCGCGCTGGGAGGCGGAGGAGGGGACCTGTGGCTGGGGGTGGTAGGTAAGGGCGGTGCCGTTGCATGGCTTGAGGACGCCGGTCGGGGGGCGAAGAGCGGGGGGAGAGGAGATGGGGAGGGTGGGGTTGGGGGTGGCCGTGGGGTGCGCGGTCGTGACGTGCGCGATCGCGGGGATACTGGTGGGGAGGAGGGTGAGGAGCCGGCGGCGGTGGGGGCGGGCGGTGAGGGTGCTGAGGGAGTTCGAGGAGGGGTGCGCCACCTCGATCGGAAGGCTGAGGCAGGTGGTCGACGCCATGGCCGTGGAGATGCACGCCGGCCTGGCGTCGGACGGCGGCAGCAAGCTCAATATGCTCCTCACCTCCGTCGACCGCCTACCCAACGGGTATGACGCCCCTGCCAGTTGCCCTCTCCTCTCCCTCCCTCAATTTTTAAATATTTTTCCTCAGCTTTTGATTCGCTGAGTGGAGGGAAGTGGAGCTTTTGGCTACATTCAAAACCTCCTCTTTTGTTGGTTTCTGATGCTTCGAGTTGCTTTCGGTGGTAAAGGAGTGCCTTTTCTTGTCCCCCAGATGTCGTTTTGTTTGCTTTGTAAAATTTTCATGTTTGGTCTGCGGATTTGTCGATAGAGTTCAGATGAACGCTGGATGCACTGCCGGCTTTTATTTGATATTTTTATTTAATTTTGTTTCAGTGCTTTTTAATCCAAAACTTTTTCAAAATGCAGAAAGGAAGCTATCTTCCTTTCGCAAGCAAAAGCTAGGAATACAGTTATTTCTTCTATTTTTTAATTGTCGATTTTCCCGTAAAATAAACATGTAACCTCCCGTCCCTTGGATCACTGTTCACCAGCCAGTTTTAACGTCCACTATTCCATTCCCTCACCGGCGCTCCTTTGGTGTTTTTTCCCTTTATTTTTCTGGGTGGCCATCATTTGCGAAGTTTTGCTTCTTTAAGAGTGGTTAGTGCCTATTTGGGCGTTGACATCTTTCACATGTTTGTTACAATATGTGTCTGCGGGCTGCAGGTTACATAGAAGTAATCATTCTTCTTTAATTTTTTGACATTCCTGTTTTTCATATTCAATCTTTTAAAATCTAAATTTATCTTGTATTGTCTTAGTATAGAGTAGGTAGATTTCATTCCTGTTTTCCTATGACTATTCACATCGCTTTAGCAGTTTGGTTACCCTTTGCCATGTGTCTATAAGGCAAAATGGATGGTTGATGGCTGGATAGCTTTAATATATATGATTTAGGTTGTTTCATGCTGATCAGTTTTCACATTATGGGTACCTCTATTAGTGCATTTCACTTAGTCCGTATTTGTGATTAGATTCCAACTGCCCTAAAACCGATCATATTAGTGACAAGTGTATCATGAACATGGCAAGTTACAATTCCATCCTCACGACACCCTCTTTAGGCCCTTGATAGCCTACCAACGGATACATATATGTGTCAGTAGGGTTGTAAATGGTATCTAATGTTGCAATTTCCGATTCGTTTCTAATGTTTTGGAAATTGATATAAAAATATATAGAAAAAACTCTTCTCTTTTTGATACTTAAGAGGTTCTAAAACATGACTTTCCGGTAAGAAATAGGATATGGAAGCGGAAACACTTGTTTCCACATCTACTTTCCTATATATAGTCTGATAACATGTTATAATAAATGTTAGTTGTATTTTCTTCCCTTCATGAGAGTCAACCAACAAGGCCAATGACTTGAAGCTTCGGCTCTAAATCAAATGACCGGGCCACCTATGCTTTTGTTGGATGCCAGACAATATTTCCTTTTGGGATGCATATATTGGTGCATGGGCATCGCATTACATACATCAATGTGTTACATGAATTACATGACACGCGATGGGCGGAATGCATGTTCCCAGCTTGCAAGGACCAATGCATGTGAGAAGGAGAAATGGAAAGGGATTCTTCTGTTTCCATATCTGTTTCCGCTTCTAAGTCAGAAGAGGATTAACAGAAATGTGCATTTCTGTTTCTGCTTCCATGTTTGATATTCCATATAGAAAATAGAAGCAGAAACACCAATTTTTGTTTGTATCTAACCTGTTTACAGACCTATGTGTCAATCACCTTAATTTACGGGAAAGGTTACTCCTTAGAAGGCTACTTATTGTTCATCTTTTATTTGGTATCACTTATCCTTTAGTCGGTTTCTTGTGATTTTTGGGTTGTCCATTGTTTTTCTTTTTTTTGTCAAGAATTTTTCGACATTTTTTTTCCTTTTAGAGACTTTCATTGAGTTCAATGAAAAAATAATTTTTTGCTCAGGTGTATCTTTTGATCACCGGGTTCCATTTGAGATTTTTGTTTGTAACCAATGAAGCTATTGAAGCTGTGGAAAAAATCATTTTAATTGTTGCACTGATGAACCTGCATATTTGCTAGAGATTCTGTAAAGCTTTATTTATTAAATAGAGACACCTTCGGTTTCTTATTAAACTTATGCATTTATTGATGTTAATGGAAGCTAATATTGATGTTAATGGAAGCTAATCATAGTCCAGGTTCTATATGTATAATCGTATAGGTAAGACAATAATAAGATATCATGGTCCATTTGGTATGAAAATATCATTTACATTTGTTTGATACTAGAAGCTTTTGCATTTATTCCTTTCATTCATTTGGTACCTGAATTTTGCATATGTGATACCAGTAACTTTTTTACTTTAAACATATCTGGCATTGGTCAGTCCGGGTTACCATTCAGTGACACCCGAGGAATGTCTCTTTCTGTGGCCTGGCCTTCTAGCCAATATCTTTTGCACATCTTTGGCTGTATGTAGACCTCTTTTGCAGGGTTGGCTTCAGTTCTTCATCATCAAAGGTTGAAAATAGAGGAAAAAATGGTGTCCAAATTCTTAATTTGCAGCTACAGGGCTGGCATTACAGGCACATTAAAGTACTTCATTTTCAATTTAGTGTATCATACAAATAAAAAGTTTTTTTTGTAATTTCTTGGTGAATCATACACATCAAAGATATCTCCTTTTCAATTTCGTAATGGATCATATACAATCAGTTTCTTGTGTTTTTATCTAAATTCTGTCATTCTGTAAAAACATTTGATTCATTTTTTTCTGTTGGGTCTGCTGCAACATGTGTTCTGTGATTCTTCGCTTAAAACAATGATTACTATGATTGTTGATTCCAACAACCATTTATCTGCATATGAATTCCCTGTTTTTTGCTGGTTCTATGAATAATATTTATCAATATGTACCAATTGTTTTCAGGAGTGAAAAGGGTATTTACTATGCTCTTCATCTGGGAGGTACTAACTTTAGAGTTTTGCGGGTTCAGCTTGGGGGTAGAAGATCCGTCTTGGGGTGCCAAGTTGAAAGCCAACCAATTCCCCAAAGCCTGATGACGAGTTCTACTGAGGTATTTTCATATCCATGTTGTTTGCCCTTTTCTCTGTGTTTTAAATTTTTTCTCTCAGTGTCATTTCCCAGACCAAATACATAGAATGCTGTCTTATGACATCTCTTTTATTGGATTAAAAGTGTCATCATAGTAGGTTATATTGGGAATTTTTCTTAATGTGATATTAAGAGACTAGTATCACTGAACTTTTCTTGAAATTTATATGCAGGACCTGTTTGACTTCATTGCAATGACATTAAAACATTTTGTTGAAAAAGAAGGAAACAGTCATGCAAGGGAGATTGGATTTACGTTCTCATTTCCAACAAGACAAACATCTGTTTCATCAGGGGTTCTGATCAAATGGACCAAAGGATTTTCCATCGAGGACACTGTAAGTTGAGAATTATTCAAGAATCATCAACTCGTTTTCTGTGAATAAATGTTTTTTTGCAGTTTAGTTGTGGTTGATAGAATATTGCTTGTACGCGTATAAGGCTTCGCAAACTTCACTCTTTCCTACATCTAAGCTTGTAATCCTTTTTGCTGTCTACACCATTTTTTCTGAGAAACTTGAGGTAACTAACAATCTAGCCGGGTAGTACATAAGGATTTCCCCCCTTTTGTAAGTGGGTTATCACTCTAAGGTTTGTTCATGATGTGTATTCTTCCCTATCAAAGTTGTCTTGCACCAGAGTTTGATAACATTGCATATAGAGTCAATATCAAGCTGACTAGAGGCTGTTTACACAAATGTTAACTAAAATTCTTGTGGATAATTTGGACTGTGACAAGGTTCTTGTATCGTACAATAGCCTATGAAGATTTTAGGTTTAGCATGTAGATTTATGTTCCAATCTTCCATGATTTAGTACCCTCAATTTTTTTTTGCCTAAACCTTGAGGACGTGTGTTCTCTTTGATAAGTTATTTATAGCTTTCGTAAGCATTGCTGTTATTGACTATGGCAATGGAAGGCTGGAAGCACGAGTAGATCACTAGATCTTGATTTCATTCCCATCATCCTTTCAAGTGACAGCAGTTGTAGATACCTGCATCTGTTAGATGGTTTTGTTGGGAAGAACTCACTCCTCAGTATGAAAAACACACCGCAAGAGAGTCATATCACAAAAACTGTTCCAGAAAAGAGTATCAGAAGCTTGTTTACTGTGTAATTAAGGTATTCAAAGAAAATGATTTATTTAATCATGTATTTATGTTCAAAGAAAAAAAATATACTTGTCTTTATGTCGACCTGTTGGGAAAATCTAGATTCTCCATTCTTTTCTAGTACTCTGTGGACTTAGATTCTATAAGAAGTTCAGAAAAGAAGCATATTGAAATGCTGTGGTCCTAGACAATGGTTTTGTTGAATGATCCAAGGTCTTAAGAATGGAGCTTTGACGTCTTAGCTATTCATGGTTTCTTTTAAAAGGACGGAGGAGTATTCTTTAAGGATAGTTTGAAGGCATGCCTGCTTCCTTAGGGGCCAACAACATGTCATACTGCACATGGGAAGGTTGAATGCTTGTTTCTACCTGTGGGAGGGCAGGGATAGTCATTTTGATGTAACAAAAGTTAATATTATGACACAAATTTTCAGGATAACTAATGATCTGATGGAAGTTGAAAAAGGAGTGGTTATTAAAGGGCTATCCTTGGGAGATACTTTTCCTGAATGGAGGCAAATCTTGAAAGATGAACAGCACATCATTGTGTGGCATATTGCTTTGAAGGAAAACTGGAATGACAGATAGTTCCTGGGTGTTCTGGAAAGGTGCTCCAAGAACTGTTTAGAGTAGCAGCATGTGAAGAATTCCTATGGATCATGTATTTGAAGGAGGTAAGTTGGGGACCATTCCAAGTATGAATAGAAAGCTGATGGATAAGTAACTTGGATGCCAATTTTTAAGGTCTCATCAGCAGCCATAGTTGAGCCTGGAAAAGCAATTTCTCTGGTTGATAAAACAGTTGTATCATGTTTAACGAAAGATTGACCCGGGACAATTCTTTTGGTTTTGTTTTGCTTGTATCTGAGATTCTGAGTATTATGTCCTGGGTTATGATCCAGTCTTTTAGTAGAAAAAAGGGAAAAGTAGGGGGAACCTTGGTGCCAGCATGGTTGCCCCTTATCATGCAGAATGCATTGGCAATCATTGTGCGAAATTTAAAGCAAGACTCAGAGGGTGCAGTTGGGAACTTTTTCGAAGCCCTTTTCATTAAAGTGCCTCTGCGGAGGAGTGTCCTCGGTAAGAAGTACTTCTTATCTTAGAAGTAAAAGGACTTTAGAAACTCATAATGAACATGACAATCAGAAGAACTTCTCAAGATATTTTGATCAAAATACCCTTAATTTTCTTTATAATCACAACCTTTATTTCTGTTTATTCTGTTGAGTGTGGTGAGGAACCTCTCCTCAGCTCCTTGTGGTCGTATTTCTCTTTAGCACTAAAATCGATGATACAACCTACTATTTCTAAATAAAAGGAAAAACATATTTTGACATATGACAAACATAAAAGTAAATCAAATGTCAAAAAATGATAATACATTGTTATCTTTATAGATAAAAAATATTTGAATATAAAATATAAGATAGAAATATAACTGTGAAACTAAATATGGAAGAAAGAGGGGGGATAAATGAAGCATATAATTGAGGGGCAGCATCTTGAAGAAATGCTGGCATCCTTGACCTTAAAAAGTACACCAAGAGAAGGTCTCTCTTGACATCAGAGAAAGGATGAAAGAGGGGATAAATGTTAGAGTGAGCAAACGGGGTGGCCAGCAACCCCAAAGAAACATGGGATAGAATAGAAAGGAGAAGATGCAAACTTATCTCCATCACCAGAAAGAAGACAAGGATGATCAGGCATGGGAGTCGGGAGAGTAGAAGGGAAGATGCAGGTGATGGATGGTGCATGATTGCATGGGAAGAGCATCAATGTTCTTTCTAAATGCCCTTTCTATTTTGTTTCTTCTCCTACATGGAAGAGAAAATGAAGGAGAAGTTTCTCCTTCTGTGTGGAGTGAGTTTTTTCCTTCCCCAGGGTGGAGAAGTTAAAATGATAAGGAACCCAAACACTCCTTTTTTAAGGAAGTCAGTCAATCAAGAGAAGTCATATAGAAGGACTTCTTTGTGGTTCCCAAACTGGGTATTGAATTTGCCAACTCTGGCTTGATCTAATTGAGACTATCCTGACCCAGTCCTGCTGATCTGGGCCTGATCTCAGTTGACCACTCATTCAGGATTGGACCTAGGTATAATATTCTTAAAGAACAATAGGAAAACTATATACACCTGTGTTGGAGAGAGGGGGAGACTAGAGAGCGATGCCCATGAGGTTATTGTGAAGGAAGTGTAGGGATGGGTGACCTTGGAGGAAGCATTCATGCTAATCAGTTTGAGGCATTTTCCTAATGGGCCAATTGACCCATTAATAAATCAGATCCACTAATTGGCCTGCTGCAAACAATGCCGATCGGGGCTGATCAAGCTTGATCCATCTTGATCTTAGGGCAGATCATCCAATCTAGTCAGGGGTTGGTTGAGGACAACTCTAGATTGGGTTGGAGAAAATCCAACAGGATCAGCCGATCTGGCCCATTTTGATATGGTCCCTGAATCCTTGTTCTCAAAGAAGTATTGAATTTGAATTTCTTTGAAGGTCAGAACATCCTCTGGGATCTTTATAATGATAAGAAACTCAGAGAACAATTGGTGCAAATGGGAATAAATAGCGATCAGTGGTGTTTTACATCAAGATGTTGAGAAAAATTTTCATCAGAGAACCCTTGGCAATGATCTCTGATATGCTATCTTTTTTTTATTAGAGCTCTTCTAAGTTGTTATGCATTGAACTGTTTTGAGATATAGCATGCAGAGAACTCAAGAAGTTGGAGATTAGTTTATAAGAGCATTCTTGATTATATTTTATTGCATCAAATATCATTCCTCTAAGATATAATTTCTGCTCGATGAAAAAGGCCAAGTGGAAGTACAAAGGTTGTTGGTGGAGCCTGTACTTCTCTTGCTTAGACATCACCTAATTAACAGTTAGAGCTGGCTATTTTTTGTGAGTATTACCTATCAGTTGAAACTGGCTTGCTAGAAATTATTGTAAAATTATAAATGAAATTACAGTTTATCGTGTCCTTGTGTCTGTAGTCAATAACCTAAGAATAAAATGGCAAAGACTGCATAATAATGAATAGTTGAACATGGCAAATAAAATCGTTATAAGCATAACAGGTGGGGTCCATATTGGTGCTCTAGGTATGTCCTACATAATCTATAGAGCGTTATTGTATAATGAAGAAGATCCAAAATGAAAAGAAAGGGATGATATGTCTTTTTCTGAAAGTGAACAAAAAAAATGAATAATCTCGTGAGGTAAGTGGCTTTCTGAACCCAAAAAGACTTATATGGTAGAATCGTAAACAACTTAGGACTTGGATTTCTAGCCCATTTTGGTGGAAGGGGAAAATGCACATTGACTGTTAAGGAACACATGCTTTGCTTCCTTGCTCCCACGTGCACCATTTTCAAGAAGGCATTGGAATGAATTAGCAGCTTTCTCTCTTGTTGGCAAAAATTGCCTAAAACTATCAACAGTGGTCTGGATTCCAATGGGAAAACCTTTGCAAAATGCATAATACGATTATCCTTTTTTCTACTCTGGAATTTAAAGGTCGCAAATGAAATGCCCATGGTAGGTAACTAAAGGTGTTGTCTTTCTGTTGTCATTGGCTTCAGATACTTTTCTGATCCCCTTGTCTAGATCTGTCCAACCACTTTGGTTTTAGTTGCTCTTCATGCAGTTTGGAGTTATTGATTACAAAGTCACTGACTAATACCTGGTTTTCTTTTCAGGTTGGAAGAGATGTTACTCGGTGCCTAGAAGAAGCTATGTCAAGGATAGGGTTGAATATGCGGGTGGCAGCTTTGGTACGATTGTGTCACTGTTATTTTTCTTTGGCTTACAAGTATAATTACTCGGGCAGATTTTTTGATGCCCTGTGTTTATTGGCTTGCAGAGCATAAAAAGCATCTCGATCAGATCTTCATGTAGCTAAGTTTGTAGAAAACCACCATAAAACATTTTTAACTGCATTAGTATCATCAAGGTCTTCAAAATCGGTACCGGTTTCGATACCGGGCAGAACCAGTACCGGTACAGTACCGGTTCCTCACCTCCCTTCTCGGTTCCACCTCCCCCACATATGTTATGTATATCCTATTAAGATCAATTAATTATTTATACAATTAACTTATTTTGTGAGGGCTATTATATAAATAACCAACACACTTTAAAAATTAAAACCAACCCCAATTGAGGTCGAGCCAGCTTAGGGCAAACTGCAAAGGCGTTGGTGGCGAACACCATCGCCACTGCCACCGCCGTTCTGGTGGATCCCGCCGCTGCCGTCCTCGCCTGATCCCGCCGGCACCCTCCTCGCCTGAGCCCACTGCTGCCGGACTCACCTGAGCCCACTGCTGCCGTACTCGCCTGAGCCCGCCGCTGCTGGAGTGGCCTGATCCCGCTGCCGCCATCCTCACCTGATCCCGCTGCTGCCGGTGGAGATGTGACTGCTGTGGCTCACAGACCGGTCAGTCCCTCCCTGTTCTCTCCCCCCCCCTCTCTCTCTCTCTCCAGAGGCTATAAAAGCTCATCGATGACTTGGAGGAATATATTCCCCCCTCGTCTGACTGGTGCTGTCCCGCTCGACAACTACATTCCGTGGGAAGAAATGCAAAAGCCACCTCGCCTAAGAAGCTGGGTCCAAGAAATGATCCAGAAAATCAAGAATGGTGTAACGACCCAAAGTTCCGATTTTTATTTTAAAAATTTTTAAATGCCTGTACCGGCCGGTACCATGGAAAATGGGAGGAACCGGACCGACCTAGGCCTGTACTGGTACGAACTGTCCCGGTACGATACGTACGGGGCAGTATGGAATACCATGAGTATCATCCCATATCAAAAGATAGTAACCAGGATTGAATATAGTATAATTCTTTTTTTCTGTTTTTATGTTGACTACTGAGTCACCGTCATAATCATGCCTAAGCTGCTGTCTATCCAAAATGTCTATCAGTCTCTAGATTGTTTCTATTTTTTAATATATGAATGATGCAGTCTGCTCATTCCATGTGCTAGTTATCATGAAATAAACCTTTTCAGTTAAGTACATTGGTTCATAGTTGTAGGGATATATCGGTGGAGGTGGGAAGTGTGCTTCCTAGGAAACACATTTGTGAAACGAAGGCAAGTAATTTCAGAAATGCCGTGGAAACATGGGGAAACTGTAGGGGGAACCCTTTTACCTCGAATAGAAAAGGTGCTGGGGGGTTGGGGGAGAAAAACTCACCTTTCACCTAGATTCCTCTCCCACACGGCAATGCTGCTAGGGAGGGAGGGGGTACGTCAGTGGAGAAGGGTGGGAATGATAGTCAATGCAGTGAGAGTTTAAAAGACCCATGGCTTAATATAAATTAGGGTGGCCCACTGTCAGTCTGCTCCGGTTTTAAAGATCTTTTCTTTAAACCGAACGAAACCAAATAAATGCATGAAACCCAACTAGAATAATTTGGTTTTGGTCAGTTCAAACCAAAATTTTAATATTTAAAACTTAAATATCTCTGATTGAACACCTGTAAGTGAGGCTGAATGGATGTGAGCCACCATGTCATGGCACCTTGGGAATTCCTAGCACTTAGCAAAGGGAAGGTAGCGTCTGAGGTCTTATATAATTCTTCATCTAGCACTGACTGTTTTTATCCGGAATTGGACTTTTGTCCCAGTCACAACCAACTGCTGAGTGCATGTGCTGCACATGCATTATTGGTGTGTGAGACATTAGTCCCATAGTGGAGAACAAAACGAAATATGTTTTTATATGCAAGCCCTCCTGTTTTATGCTTGTGACCTCTGGTGTGCTTGGACTCTGACTGCTGTGGTCAGTCATGACTTTGGGTAGTCCACCATAGAGAATAGTGTATAAAAATTAATAATATTAAATGTTAGTTCAATTCGATTTTATGGTCTGGTTTGGTTTCAGAAGTTTTGTAACCAAACTGGACCAAACATCTTTACAAATTGAACCAAACTGGACCAAATTAGTCGGTTCAGTTTAATTTTTCGTTTTGAACTGCATAATCCACACCCCTACGTATGATGGCTGGGGTATTCTGATTTAAGTCCCTCATTCTCAAATTCACATTAAAATAAACCTCATTGTTTAACTAACATAAAAAATGTTATAAATTTCATTCATAATCCCCCAATAGATAAATTATTATCACATGACCCCTGAAGTATAATTCACATGATGAAACATGTGCACAGACACGTGTGTAGTACAACATTACAGATTTACATCTTGTCTCATACTTAATCTCATAAATAGCATTTATTTATTAAATTTTTTTAACACTAAGAAATATTCTTTTTTACGATAAGTCTCTACGAAATATTCTTTTATGCTGTACTGCTAACTCCTTGTTTACCACACTTCTAGAGCCAAGTTTCTTGCTTTCGTTTCTCACTTTGGCACACATGCATTGTTTATTGCAACACCATGCATGAGTTCAGGTGAAAACATAGCATGAAGAAAAATATTTGAGGGTAAATCAGTTTGCTTGTCACTGCTTAATTTTCTTTTATTGTCATTTTATTCTTTCTTTGTCTGCATTTAAAGGTCAGGTTGGATCTTGGCAATTCAGGCCAATGAGGTCAACTTCTTTTGGTTCCTTTCTTACTACATATCTAACTACAGCTGCATAGGGAGAGCATATGTGCAACTCTGTTACATACATGTACTAGATCTCAGTTACCTTGAGAACCTGTTTCCTTTTTCTTTAAGGAAAGATTTTTGACCAGAGCATTAACATGAGTTTTTCTTTTTTCCCCGAAAGAATGTGGATTATACCACAATTTTTATTAAAATAAAGCGAGGTAGTACGATCGAAAGGGAGGAGAGTTCCTCCCAAAACAGCAGAAACAATAAACTCAAAAAAAAAACATCGTCAACACTACATGACTACATTGACACAATTAACAAGATGTTGATCTAAGACTACGTGATGAAACAGCCGTCCGCTGCCTTGTAGCCAAGCCGTTGCTTTGAGCATCCTTCATCAAGGATGCGAGTTCTTTGTGACCTCGGATAGGCTCCGATTGAGGGACTTCGCCAAGCATGATAGTCTTCAACAATCTTCTAAACTGCCCAGTCTGAGAAACTTGAAGACCTAGAAGCCTGTCCTTCTCAATTAATTATTCATTGCTCCATGATGAAAAGAAATTCGCCCCTACCTGGTCCTCCGAGCTTCATTGTGAAGTGAGGTTATTGTTTTCCTCTTCCTCTTCTGACTTGCCAGTTGCCAGAGACACATCCACAGGTTCAACTACACCACTTCTACAGGGCAACCCCACAACTCCCTGCAACACGTGCTCTGCTCCCTGCATCACGTTCACTGCAGGGAAAAGAGGCCCGAAATCACCATCAGCCACATCACCACTACTATGAGATGCCCCTGCATTCCTGCAACACGTGCTCTGCTCCTTGCATCACGTTCACTGCAGGGAAAAGAGGCCCGAAATCGCCATCAGCCACATCACCAGTACTATGAGATGCCCCTGCATTCCCCTGCATGGTATGTACTGTGGACTAGCAAGGCCTCGCAGCAACCTCTTTGCAAGCGTCAAGAGCTTCGGCATGAATGGAGGATGGACCTCCAGACTCTGGCCAACCCCCTCATCCTGGTAGTGGGAGAGACCCGGATCCGTGGCCAGATTGACCTCACCTACTCATCCTCATGTGGCAGCCCCACGATGGAAGCACAGTCACCACAACTGCATGTGCGACCTTTCCGACCTCTTTGTCTTCGACAAACTTGCAAGCAATGCATCTTTACACATTGTTTCCATATGTCGAAGACCCACAACGATATTGGACACCAGCTGTGATATCGCTTGCCTCCAAGCTTCATCCCCGGATTGGTAGGAGGGGATGACCTGTCCATCTTTTGCACCCCCCTCACTGACGCACCCTTTTGAATTTTGAAAAGAATTATGCAGTACTTCCTTGCTATTATTGAGAGCAAACCCATGCACACTTCCTTGTCCTGTAAGGGCTTGCTAGCTTTTGGAAGGGACTGAGCTGGTGACTGAGTCACCGGGTCAACTTTGTTGAGCTCAGTTGACTCAGTCGTCTTCAGCCTCTGGCTATGCAGCTCAGTTGCTCTAAGAGCCTGCAACCCCTTAGCCGCATTACAGTACGACTCAACCGACCCACTCTATGGCCACCCAGAAAAAAGGAGACGCCCATCGAACTTTAAGGTGCTTTGGAACTTCCAACGACGTTTTAAACTCAACCAATAAATGAGCATATTGTAAGGACTTTCAGGATGTAGTTCGATTATTCACCCCCATGAGAAAGCCAAAAGAAGACACTAAATGGAAAGCACGTCCACAATCAAAAGTGGCAGGGGATGCCAGTTAAGCGAGAACATCGCGCCAGAACTTTGCTCACCACTTTTGTCACTTGTCCCTGATCCCATTCAGACCACCATAGTGAAGCATTTCTGATTAGGAGTGAAGCTGTCTTCAAAGCACGTTGCTTGAGATGCCTATCTGAGAAGAAGACTACAAAACTGCTCGACGACCGTAAACTAACTGACCACTTCGAATCATTCTGCCATCTTTGTTTCAAAGGAGACACTACCTCATCATACACAACGCTGCCATCACACACATCTCCGACAAGAATACACTGCAACACTGCAATGCCTGCATGTTGTGATGTAAGCAAGGAGATCATGGTGCTTCAACCAAAACAAAGTGGGTGGGCTCAAGGCCTGAAGCATCTGTGGTCATGCTACTCATGCCGGCCATCTGCTAGAAAGACAGAGTGAAGATGAGCATCATTCACGCACTGGAACCTGTCTGCTGGAGAGACAGAGTGAGAATGGACATCATTCACGCAGTGGAAACTGCAACATCCCGATCTGTGACACCGCCACCAAGCCATCTCCTTTCTCAACTTGATGCATGATGTCTTTCGCCAAGGCATCGGAAGCACAAGTTGGATCAGGGGTCTGGCCACCACGCCTCTATGGAGCCCAGTTGTTGGTGCCGTTGACCACCATGATCGCCGTCGTTGTCCCCCACGTTATCGTCATCGTCTCCCCTTATTGGGATGTGCCAGTTCCTCCTATTCGCATTGTTCCTATAGAGGGCACTTTTTTAGGGAGAGATTTTTGTATATAGAGCACTAACATGAGTCAGGGAAAGAAAAAAGGGAACAGTTGAATAGGGCAAAGCATCATAGCCTTATCCCAATTATTTGGGGTCGGCTACATGAATCCTGTTCTGCCAAAGATTTCTATCAAGTGCAATATTCATATTTAAACCCAAGAAACTAATGTCCTTCCTAATAATATCACACCATCTCATTTTAGGCCTTCCTCGAGCTCTTTTACTAACATCCACTAAGATTCGGTCACATCTTTTAACCGGCGCTGAGTTAGGGCGACGAAACACATGTCCAAACCACCTGAGTCTATTTTCTCTCATTTTACTATCAATTGGGGCTATCTCTATGTCCTTACGAATGCGCTCATTCCTAATCTTGTCTTTCTTAGTCTTGCCACACATCCATCTCAACATCCTCATCTCTGCTCCACACATTTTGTGGATGTGTTCCTTTCGTACTGCCCAACACTCGGTACCATATAACAAAGCAGGTCTCACAGCCGTTCTATAAAACCTCCCTTTGAGTTTCACAGACATACGACGATCACAAAGGACTCCTGATGCACTTCTCCATCTTAACCAGCCTGCCTTAATCCTATGTGTAACGTCATCATAAATCTCTCCATTCTCTTGTATGATAGACCCTAAGTATCGAAAGTTACTACTCTTCGGAATGTTATGTTCATCAATTAGAACCATGTCTTCCTGAGCCACTCTCCCATTACTAAAATTACAATGCATGAACTCTGACTTACTCCTGCTCATTTTAAAACCTTTAGACTCCAAGGCAAGTCTTCAACGCTCTAACTTAGCATTTAGAGCATTAATACTCTCATCAATTAAAACAATATCATCTGCAAATAGCATACACCAAGGGATATCCTCATGCAATTGTTTAGTTACTTCATCCATAACTAAGGCAAAGAGATACGGACTTAGTGCAGAACCTTGATGCAAACCTATAGAAACGGGAAATTCACCAGTCTTCTCAGCAATAGTTCGAACGCTAGTAATAGCACCGTCATACATATCCTTAATCAAATCAACATATCCTTGAGAGATTCCTTTCTTTCTTAAAGTCCACTAAATCAATTCTCTCGGTACTCGATCATACGCCTTCTCTAAATCAAGAAAAATTATATACAAATCTTTTCTCATCTCTCTATACTTCTCCATTAGCTGCCGTAGTAAGAAAATAGCTTCTGTAGTAGATCTATTCGGCATAAAACCAAACTGATTTTCCGATACAGTAGTCATACATCGGAGGCGTTTTTCAATTACTCTTTCCCAAAGTTTCATAGTATGACTCATAAGCTTCATTCCACGATAATTATTACAACTTTGAATATCTCCTTTATTTTTATAGAAAGGAACTACAACACTTTTTCTCAAAACTTCTGGCATTCTCCGTTCCTTTAGAATTTTATTAAAAAATTTAGTAAGCCACTGAATACCAATATCTCCTAGGCCTTTCCATACTTCAATAGGTAAGCCATATAGTCCTAAGGTCTTGCCCACTTTCATTTTCCTTAAAGCATCCTCCACTTCTGACATCTTAATACGCCTAAAATATTGATATTTATCAAATATTGTGGACTCTTGGGTACCTTCTAAAGATAAATCATTGACGCAATCTCCGTTAAGTAACTTCTGAAAATAGCTATGCCACCTCCCTTTAACCTCAAGATCCTTAGTTAAAACCCTTTGATCTCCACCTTTAATGCACCGAACATGATCTAAATCTCTAGTTTTCCTTTCTCTTAATTTAGCAAGTTTAAATATGTCCTTTTCACCCTCTCGGGTTCCTAATTTATTATATAAATCTTCAAATGCCTTTGATTTAGCTTCACTAACTATTTTCTTAGCTCTCTTTTTAACAATTTTATAGACTTCTAGGGTTTGATCATTTTTGTTAGTTTGCCAAACCTTGAAGCATTCATTTTTTACTCTAATGGTATTTTGGATTTCCTCACTCCACCACCAAGTCTCTTTTTCTAAATTTTTTTTACCTTTAGATTTGCCTAAGAGTTGTTTTGCAACCCTCGTTATACAATTTGTAACATTATTTCACATTACATTAGTTTCTTGTTCTAAATTTCAAATATTTTCTTTTAATAGATAATTTTTAAATATTTTTAAACTTGTACCTTTTAAATTCCACCATTTAATCTTAGAATAATTATTTATAATGATCTTTCTTTTGAATGTAGGGATAGTGACATCCATTACTAACAACCTATGTTGAGGGGTTAGACTCTCACCAGGAATAACTTTACAATCTTTACATAAAACTCTATCGACCTTCCTAATGAGAAAATAGTCAATTTGACTTATATGTGTTCCACTCTTGTATGTTATTAAGTGTTCGTCCCTCTTCTTAAAGAAGGTATTAGTAATTGCTAGATCATAGGCCATAGCAAAATCAAGAATAGTGTAACCCATATCATTTCTATTGTCAAAACCAAACCCTCTATGAATCCTCTCATAGCCTCTATTATCTTTACCCACATGACCATTAAGATCCCCTCCAATAAAGATTCTCTCTTCACTAGGGATATTTTGGATCAAACTATCAATAGCCTCCCAAAATTACTTTTTAATGCTCTCTTCTAATCCTACTTGAGGTGCATTTGCACTAATTATATTCAAAATATCCTCACCTAAGATAAGTTTAATTAACATTAGTCTATCCCCCAATCTATTTACTTCCACAACTCTATCTTTTAAGTTTTTATCTATTATTATAGCAACACCTTTTCTAGAGTTATTATTATCCGTATACCAAATTTTATATCCATCAATGTCTTTAACTTTATGTCCTTTCCACCTAGTTTCTTGTAGGCAAGCTATGTTAATAGGGCAAAGCATCCATTCTACCAAATACTGAAGATGTATGTTGCATCAGTTGTTGCTAAAATTCCTCTTTTTCTCATTTCATTTGACCTGTTTGGCAAGGCCATTTTAGATCTCTGCAACCCAAGCCAAAATGGTCAAGCTTTTAGGTTCTCTAGGTTAGCTTTGTTATGTGGGGAGAGCATGTACCAACTCTTACGTACTCTAAGTTTCTCTCTGCGCCAAGAATGCGAGGCCACGTCCAGTTTATCTGTTTAGGGTAGCTAGCATGGATCCAATGGTCCTTACAGCCTGAAGTTTGATTATTGGTGCCACCATATTGATGGAGTATACATTGAAATCCAAATGAGTGACAAGGCTCGAAGAAATAAATTTCTTCTGAGATATTAGAAAGAATCGGTTATTAAAAATATGAATTATTATACAATTGTGGAACTAATAGGTCGAGTTGTATGATTAGTTAGATGACTGCTAAGAATTATGAAAAGAATTGTTTCCGTAATTTCAGAAAGGTTCCTTCCTCTAAATCCAAGGTTGATGCCACGAAACTCAATCTAGGTAACTTGCAAATTTCGATAACGTGGTCTATGTAAACAGGTGAATGATACTGTGGGCACATTAGCTCTTGGCCATTATCATGACGAGGACACTGTGGCTGCAGTGATTATTGGGACAGGCACAAATGCCTGTTATGTGGAGCGTACAGATGCAATTATCAAGTGTCAAGGCCTTCTTACAAATTCAGGAGGCATGGTATCTTTTTATTTTCCATCTTTTTCTGGAGAACTTATAATTCCTTTTCCTTGAAATTTTGTCAATTAAATTGTCCGCATTTCTCAGGTTATTAACATAGAATGGGGAAATTTCTGGTCATCCCATTTGCCAAGAACACCATATGACATTGCACTAGATGAAAGCCCAAACCATTATGACCAGGCAAGATATAGCCGTCGTGATATATTACTGGCATTGGCATGTCCATTCATCAGCATGTGTAAATTAATGCATTTTCTTGGCTTAGGGCTTTGAGAAGATGATCTCAGGAATGTACCTAGGTGATATTGTGAGAAGAGTATTGTGCAGAATGGCACAGGAATCAGATATCTTTGGGGATGCTGCTGCTAATCTATCCACTCCATTTGCTTTGAGGTCCGTTTCTTGTATCTTTTCGTTCTTTCATTTAAAACCATTGCATTATGGGTTTGCATATGCTTTCTTCTGAAGATGCATAGTACCAAGTCACATTACATGGCAACTGCATTTTCACGTAATGATTTAATGCTCTATTTAGAGTTAGTACACTGTAGGAGATTCCATCATATTTTCATGGTCATTGACTCATTTTGTATATACTCCTAGTTATTGTTTGACTCTTCTGTTAGTTTTTATTTCTTTTTTTAGAACAAATGCTCTTCTATCATCAGGTTAGAGAAAAACCTTTCCAAACATGTGAGGAAATAGCTTGACCTGATGTGTCACTAGTGCCTTCTTGACATATTCAACATCTAGGTGTCATTTTGGTTTGTGTAGTAGTGATCACCTTGTTTTGTTCGGATCTGCATAAGCTTGTTGGAATCTGTAGTATAACCTCAGCTTCGAAGACTGAGATTAATCTATTTATATTTCCAGTGTTTATTGGATATATAAAGCGCGATGTGACCAACTTAATGCAAAACTGTTCTTGTTTTCTAGGAAGTTTCTTCAAAATATTTCTAGTCAATAGGTTGGGCCCCTATTACATCTGAATTGAAAATTAAGACTCAAGGCAACTACTGAGTCTTTGAACTAATCCTGAACCTGTTGTCTATCTGCTGATTTCAGTATGATGTTGTCATCGTTCCAAAAGCTGGCTGAATCGGAGCGGAACTGGCTGGAATTGGTCTGGTTCCAGTAGTGAGGAAACCGGTTGGAACTGGCCACAACTGGCCTTGGACCTGGAACTGTCCCTAATCGGTTCCAGTCCCTGAAACAGTTTTTAAACCTTGGATGTGGTCAAAAAATTAAAGCAAAGAAAAGTTAATCAATTCATTCTAACTGTTGTCTGTCTCCCTAACTCTTATGATTCAACATAGTAGCCTGATCCAGCTGATAATCTTTCTTATGAATATATCATTGACTTAATTCAATTTGTTAATTATTCTGTAATTCTTGGGCAATCAGGATCCCCTGACCCTCACTGGAAAAAAACTGAAAAGAAATAGAGGAAAGTGGGTTGTGTCCGGTAAAACCATGACTTGATCTTTATGGTCCTGAAAATCATCTAACAACCAACCTCCCCCACCCAACACCTTTCTTCCCCCGTGAGATGGTACTTGAGGCTCCATAATAGTTTCTTTTGTTCATTGATCTTGCTTGTCATTTTGTGTTAAGAACATTATTGTTCTTTCCTGCTTCATATTTTTGTGGACATTTTCATCATTTCATGTAATTGCCTTATCCATTATGCCAGTTATGAGTTAGTCTTGCTGCACACCCAAGGCAATTGCACACCTTGGGTGTGCACCAAGTTTTCTTCTTTTTTTTTTTTTGAAAATATGGTGAGGTGGGGGCTCACCTCACCTATCCGTCCGTCTGGCCCATCCCCCCATTGGAAGGCCCAAAAAAATCAAAAAAAGAAGAAAGGTCCAGAAAATTCAAAAAAAAATCAAGTTCGCATGCACTGTCTCTTTTTTTGGATTTTTTGTGCTGTCTGACGGGGATGGGCCGTACAGATGGATAGGTGAGGTGGGCCCCCACCTCACCATAAAAAGGAAAACTTGGTACACACCCAAGGTGTGCAGCAAGACAAACTCGCCAGTTATATCTACTTCTCTCACACTTATTTCAAATGTGACCAAAACTAAAAAACCTAAGCCATCATGGATGCATTTCTAGACATTTCTAATGAAACTGGCTTAACCTACCCAACAGTTGTCTCCAGCTTACGCCCTCCCTAAGATTGGAAATGTGATTAAACCTACTTATGGATGAATCATTTCTGCATTCCATATGTGCATCTTATCTGTAATCGAACCTCTGCAGCCCTGACCGTGTTGCTGTTTCATTTTGCCAAATTTATATCAGACATGGTTGTAGATATTACCAATCATATCCACTTTCTCTTAGCCTTGGATTGGAAATATGATGAAATCTAATTTATGGTTGGTTGTTTATCTGCACTTAGCACTGTAGATCATGTTGGCCATGTTATCTGTGACTCAAGTAGTCTGTAGCCTTAGTTTTTGCCAATTCATTGTTCCAAATCTTTGTGGATGTGGTCTTTGGTGCTTTTCATGGCACTGGCTTGATGCATATACCAATTATATCCATCTTATCTTATCTTTTATTTGAAGATCAAAGTGATCTTGTGACAAATTCTGTCTTCAATTTTTGTGAAGATCCCTTGTCGATAGCATCTGTGATTAAATGATCTCCCTCCCAGCTTTAGCTTCCTATCAACTCCTATAGAAGACTGAAACAGGCTTTATATAGTATGTGTAAACAAGGAAAAGAGAGACTCTTAGCAGCATGCTTTGTTCAAATGCATAAGATGGCATCATGGTTTTGAGGATTGCACAAGATGGATCTTTTTTTTTTTGAGCCATGAATGCAGATGGATATCAGTTTTGTTCCTGCTGCAGTGATAGCTGTCGGTATGACTGTAGATGCTGTTGTTATTCCCCCACCGTTGCGCTTCTGCTACTCATGCTGCTGAAAAGTGCGAGGCCCTTAATCTTCTTGCTGCTTACTCGCCATCTTTAGGGCCCTCCCCATCCTTCTCCTCCTCTACCACTGAGAAGAGTTGGGATTCCAAGGACCACTAGGGATTGGCCTGCTCAGAAAGGGATTAGATTATCCTATCCTGACTCTGTTCTTGTACCTCATGACATTGTAAGATATAAGCATTTTAGTTTTAGAGACGGGTTTGAGCAAATGAAAATGAAAATGACATTGTGGACTGTTGATTGTTGCGCTAATCATGAATGCCATTTGTCTCATCAGAAACACCTAATAAATAAGTTTATAGAAGGGAATGCCTCATAATAAAAAGATGGCTTGATAAAATGCTGGGCTGTCAATGGGTCTGGGTGGGCTGTCCCTAGTCTGGCATGAACACAAACCTTACCACACTCATTTTTCAAAAACACCAAGGCTTGAGTCTGGCCTGCCCCTGCCCAACTGTGAAATGTCATCCAGGAGATCCACTGGGTAAATTTTTTATTATCTTGTGTTCTTAGAAAGCATGATTACCCATTCATAAAATGTTATATTTAACATACTTGTGATTCACATTTAAAGACCCATTGGGCCTGCTGCACCTTAGGCTGTAGGCCCTATGCCTGAGTCCAGGCATTCTAGGCTCATGATCTAAAAAATAAGTCCCTGCCTGACCTGAAAGTTCGGGCCGAGCCTGGTGCCATTGACAAACACTTTGAACTGATGTCCTTTTACAGTTACTTCTCCTGAACAAAAACACTTCCTTAGTGTATTAAAAGGGATGTGAAGAGATTTGTCAGCAATGATTTTGGATGTATGTGACTGCTTACGGCTAAACTTGGTATATTTTTAGTTGTCAATGTTTAATGAGACGCGGGGACTTTTTGCGATGGGTTATGGGGCATTCTGCTTTCAATGGTTGTTAGTTTTGCTCGTTATTTTGCAACCTGAGCATTTCCCGTAACCGTCTACTTGCCAGTCAGCAAATTTCCATGCAATCCTTTGGCTCACATATTTTTATGCATTTCTTTCTCATATCAAGCGTCTTCACTTCAAAATAATGCCTTGACCACACAACACCCCATCTCATATGTTTATTCATTTTTAATTCAGAACCCCTGTGATGGCTGCCATGCATGAGGATAACTCTCCTGATTTGAGAGAAGTGGCCAGAATACTGGAAGAAAATCTGCAGGTAACAGGCACCGCTCCCTCATACACTTTCTTTTACCGCTCCTATAAGATGATTGTGCTATGTGCCTCTTAAGTTCTGCCATCTCCTCCATGCAAATAGATACCGGGCATCCCTTTGAAGACGCGGAGGCTCGTCGTAAGAGTCTGTGATGCGGTGACACGAAGAGCTGCCCGGTTAGCTGCAGCAGGCATTGTAGGGATATTGAAGAAGGTAGGAAGAGATGGTAGTGGTGGTTTTGCCGGTGGAAGGTCGAAGAGCAGAGTGAGGAGAACGGTGGTGGCAATTGAGGGTGGCCTCCATGCTGGCTACACCTCGTTTAGGGAATACCTGAATGAGGCTATGAGAGAGATCTTGGGAGAAGAGGTGGCCCAAAATGTCATTCTCAGGACTTTCGAGGATGGATCGGGTATAGGTGCTGCTCTCCTTGCTGCCTCATGCTCCTCTGCAAGTGTAAGTTCATGAAAAAGAAAAAAAATTTACAGGAGTTAGCTCTGTAAAAATGTAGAATCGTTCTATTCATGTTATATGTATGTATCTGTTGTGCAGTAAGTATGCCAGGAATTGTTGATCCTCTTCGTTGTTCCCCCTTTGCTTGGGTTTGCTAGGTGGGGTTCTATTCTCTCTGCAGGAGCAGGGTTCCGCTTTTTGGGGGGGGGGGGGGGGTTGAAAGGTTTACCTTTCTTATTGGGTTAAATAGTGATTTTTTTGCCTATTTCTTATTCTTTAACAATCAAATATTGTCATTATCTTTCTCCACTCTTTTTTTCTCCCTTAGGTCTTAGCAGGCTTTTCTATTTCTAAATTCTTGTAATTTATCAGATTATGAAAGTTCATGTATCATGCCTTTATTATAAATCGATTCTCACAAGCATATTATGGTTCGTTGTGTGAAGTACTTCCCAGTAAGCAACGAGATCATCTTGAGATTTCTTGTCTTATTATTACATCACAAGATTTTGCATTCCATTGCCTATATCTGAGATGGTTTGTGGTGATGAGCCAAGTTTGCTGCATTGGGACAACAATTTACGAGACAGAAAAATAGGGATTAATTACTAATAAGTGAAACCCTCTCAGTATCTAAAAAGAGCTCCAAAAGTTTTGGCACCCTTTTAACCTGCTGTTACGGATTGACTGCAAGCTGCTACTAAAGTTAGGAGTTTCTACACATACACCCTCTAATCTTCATATGTACACACACACACACACACATCTATATATATATATATATCTTCTGTGCTTTATGTGAATTGTCAAAAAAAATATCCCTGAATGCATCCATCCAAATAGTTGTAGTTATATGCTCACTGTAGCACGAGTGCAATGTTCAAATAAAGAATCTACTATTTAATTAGTTGTTATAGGGTTTGGTTAAGGCCACATTCTGGAGGGCATTTTTGGATTTCTTGAGGGCATTTTTGGTTATATGCATCGAGTAAAGTTGATAGTTCAAGGCAAGGTTTGCCGTGTCGTCGGGTCAGGTCAACTTGGTTCTTTGGCGGCACAGTGTAGTACACTGCCGTGCCGGTCCGACTTGGCCCTTGTTGCTTTTATTTTGACAAATTTTTATTTTTTAAACTTAAAGTTTAAAGTTTTCCTAGCCTATTTTGAAACTTGTAAAAGAATCACCATTGCTTGATGATTTTTAGACTTAAATTTATTATAAATTTAAGTTTATGAGGTAGGCTTTGCACCCTTTTGAAGCTTGGCAAAACACCCGTTGGGCCATTGAGGTTATCTTAGGATCATTTTTAAACTTTTAGGGCTGGTTTGTTTTTCAAACGGGGTTACCGTGTTCGACCCCAGAAGGTCGAACGGGGTTACCGACCCCGGATAAGAGTTATGTGTGTGAGGAGAGAGTGTGGGCCCCTCACATTTCTCTCTCCTCGGATGGGAAACTCACACGGCACTATTCCGATATCAAACCGGCCCTTAAGAATAAGAAATTTAAGTAAATTCAACTTTATATAGGGCCTATTTAAGCTGATTAAATAATAAAAAATTGTAGAAAATGACACTGATTTCAAAGCAATCATCTGAGACATTTGAGTCAAAGTCACATGTAGATACATGTGTATCATTTTTATGACCTCCAAAGTACCTCTATCCTAGTGAGTGGAGTTGCATGTGGGTCCCCTGTATATGATCAACTGTACAAAAAACAGTGCATGTGCAATAGTAGATGGCTATGGAACTCTCTAAAGAAAACTCTAACTGCATCAACTAGTGTATCCCTAGTTGGAACTTTAGGGGAGGATGCAACATTAGGTCTTTTGATGGTAAGAGTGCCATCTTGTAATGCTGTTTGAAACTGGACTTGGACTGTAATGCTGTTTGAAACTGGACTTGGACATCTTGTGTAATTGAAGGACAAGTAACACAATGTCTGATATTCACTCAAGGTGCTTGAAAAACATGTGTTATTTGTTGTACTCATGTGCCCAAGTAGGATGGTGTCAGATATGCAGCATCTGCAAAGTTCAAAATTTAGGATTTGTTAATTGAAAAGTAGATCCATGAGAGAAGTGGAGAGCTAAATAATGGTAAGACTCAGTATGTATTGAAGACTAAAATCCAAGAAACCTATCAATACTTATTCTTCTATATGTGGGTTCATGCAACTATCATAATGGGTTGTGCAACTCCCATCTCAACTAACCAGATGTGTGCAGTCAATAGACATGACAGATAGTCACTGTATGACATGTAGGAAACATACGAGATGTGATACATTTGCACATGCTTCTCATATTGTTGAGAATCTTGACAGTACACAATTGGCCCAGGCTGAGGGAGTGAGCACTGACCATAACCATAGCTGTTGAGTTCGATGCAGTATTCAGAGGGGGGGTGAATGAATATAGCCCTTTAAAAAATTTTCACCCAAATTAAAACTAGAATACTAACAAGACTTTCGCTCAATATAAAATTTCGCCCAAACTAGAACAATGATGCTAACTAGACAGATTTACCAAACCTGAAAGCTAATCAACTATTCAGTTCTACCAGTTAGCAAACACATGGAGTACCCCTATGCATTCATCTAGCGGAAGCACAAATGAACAAATCAAACCACAATGCACAAGGGGTTTTTAGGTGGTTCGGTCCTTCAGACCTACATCCACCCCACACTCAAACCGAGTGTGGCTTCCACTAGCTCACGCTAGAAACAGCAGACTCAGTCTGCAACAAACGCTGCCAAACAGCTTGACCAGGGGAACAACCTCCCCTCTTCCTCCCAACCGGAGGGAACCACTAGTGAGACCAGTCACTAGCAAACCAGAGACACAAGGTCTCTCTTCCTCCAGACCTGGAGGGAACCCCTGGACTTGAATCCACAAGCCCAGAACCGGAGACAAGTCTCCCTTCCTCCAAACCGGAGGGAATCAACAAGTAGCACCCAGCTACTTGCAACCGGAGATAGCAATCTCCCTTCTCCTGAACAAACAGGAGGAACCCACAAGTGACACCAGCCACTTGGAAACCAGAGACACACGGTCTCTCTTCCTCCACACACGGAGGGAACCACCGGACTTGCTACTCACAAGCCCAGAGCCGGAGGAACAAGCCTCCCTTCCTCCAACCCGGAGGGAAACCTAGAGACCCAAGTCTCTCTTCCTCTGAACCCCAGAGGGAAGCACAACCGGAGATAAATCTCCCTTCCTCCAACCCGGAGGGAAACAACCGATGACACCCTGTCAAAGGCAACCAGAGACGCAAGTCTCTCTTCCTCCACACGGGAGGGTACCAACCACAAGTAGCACCCAGCTACTTGCAAACCGAAGACACAAAGTCTCCCTTCTCCTGAACCCACAGGAGGAACCCCGACCTCTCTACAGAGGATCGGAAATACAGTAAATGGATAAAAACAAAAACGAAACCAGCAACAGAAGGCTGAGAAGATAAAAACAAATGTGGCTCTCGCAGGAGCTGGCTGGCCTGGATTTGATCCACGGTCCAGTAGACGAATCTTCAGGTAAGATCTTCTTTCTTCTCCACGAGCTCTCTCGCTCACTCTCTATCTTTCTTTCTCTTTCTTCTGCTCTCCTCTCACTCTCTGCTTCTTCTTCTCTTCACACTCTTCTCGAGCTCTCTACCTCTCTTCTTCTCCTTCTGCTCTTCTTCTTTCTCTTTTCTTCTTCTATCTGGATCGTGGCTCTCTGTATACGCTTTTCTTCTCGCCAACTCGATCACCTTCATCTATGGAAGAATGCTCATATATATAGCAGCAGCAGCAGCAGCATCAGCCACGACGTGTGACCTCCACATTTCCAGCCCTAAGAATTCGGACCACGTGGCAGTCTCTCAGCAGACTTTATTCCAGCCTCGGATCACGTGCCCTCCTTAAGCTTCACGATCAAAGCACCTGTAAAACAGGGTATCGGATAAGTCATCAGTTTAAAGAACAACTCTGTATAGACTTATCAGAAGAACAGCGTTTTAGAAGAAACCTGGACGAGGTTAGAACGAAACAACACGAGCTAACAAATAGCAACAACACGGAGACAACACGAAGACAGAATAAGGAAACGACACGAGGTACATACGAAGACAAGACAGAAACCAATCATGAAGTATGGTTTCAACAAACGAAAGACACAAGGTCTAGGAAGAACAACACGGGGTGACAGCAGAAACCGACACGAAGTGTTTGCAAACAAAGTAAGACACAAGGTCTACGTAAAGCAACACGAAGTGTGGTTAAAGCGAGAACGACACGAAGTGAAGTTATAAAACAACACGAGGTAAAAAGAAGAACGACACGAGATACATGGAGACAAAACAGAAACCAACACGAAGTGTGGTTTCAACACAAGAAAGACACAAGGTCTAGGAAGAACAAAAACGACACGAAGACACAGAAACAACAGTAACTGACACGAAGTAAGTACGACACCAAGACGAGGTTGACACGAAATGAAAACAACACGAGGTGAAGTTGACACGAAATGAAAACAACACGAAGTGAAAACAACAGTAACCGACACGAAGTACATGAGAGGAAAAACGACACGAAGTCATGAAAACAACAGTAACCGACACGAGGTGAGGTTACTAAAGCGACAACGACACGCGGTGTGGAAAACACGACACGAAGACCTGAGACGGAGAAACGACACGAAGTGTAACAGGAACGACACGAAGTAAAAACAGTGATCGACACGGGTTGAACACAACACGAAGACGAAATACAAAGAGACGACACGAAGTGAAGTTGACACGAAGTGAAAACAACACTAAGTGAAAAACAATAATCGACACGCGGTGAAAACAACACGAAGACGAAGTACAAAGAGACGACACGAAGTGAAGTTGACACGAAGTGAAAACAACACTAAGTGAAAAACAATAATCGACACGCGGTGAAAACAACACGAAGACGTAAACACTAAAACAACACGAAGATGAAGACAAGGGAAACGACACGAAGTCTAACCTCATACAAGCTTTCCTGTCACGCATGGAAATCAACACGAAGTGTTGTATGCTCATACAACACGAGATCTTTTCGTGTTAGTGAGGGGAAACAACACGAAAACTCAAGTACAGAAACAGCACGAAGATGATGTACAATCTGATGTACAGACATGAAGAACAGTCCAAGGTATAGACTTGCACGAGCAAGCTACAGTGCCAAAGTATAGACTTCACGCTGTACAGACTACATGACCAGTGCATGATTGTACTTGACAATGTAAACACTTAGCCTATGCAGACCAATGTACAGATTTTGGCGAAGCAAAAGGCTGTATAGACTTGGAGACCCAAAGCCATTGTATAGACTTTGTCTAAGACAAGGCATGAGCTGACGTTGTATATACTTAGCCAATGCAAACCAGTCCGATGTATAGACTTTAAGGAAATGCATGCTACAGTGCAATGTCTAGACTTGCGATGTGTTCGCCAAATGCACACTACAGTCCAATGTATGGACTTGGACGAATGATGCATGTGCAGTGAATAGACTTAGGGCATAAACCCCACGATGCACTGTATAGACTATGCACATAACATAAGTCTAACATACACAATATATCAGTTGTACCAGTCACAGTCATGATGCAATCATCAAGGCACAATGTCATGAAAACACTATATCATTGCTATCATCAAAATACAATATCAATCATCAAAACCACAGCAATGAATGCTTTATGCATCAGTTTAACATGTAACAAGACTGAACATCAAATATGTTAATCTAAACTGAGCAGCAAGATGACTGAACCTTTGATTAACTCACATCAACAACCAATCATCAAAGCCATCATTAAAACCATCATCAAAACCAAAACCACATGCATGGGCACAACAATCTCCCCCTTTTTGATGATGGCAACACTTTCAATACATTGAGTCATTCTGATGATGTGAGGCATTCTGAGGTAATCTGAAGACTCAAATTATTCTCCCCCTTTGACTTCATCAAAAAGAAAAATAATTTGAGAAATTATAGCATGTATAAAAGTTCAGTCAATTTCTCCCCCTAAATAAAAGCTCCCCCTTTGAGAAGGAATATGAACAGATAACACAGGTAGAAAAGGTAGGAGGATCACTTGATAACAGCTGAATCATAGGTTCAGAAAGGAAGCATGATTATAACCAACTGTTAAAGTATAAGAATCATCAACATACAATTTTTCAAAAAATTCAGGTTTAACAGTGATAAATCTAGAGTAAAACACCTGACCCCTGAAAAAAGAGTTTTAGATTCCATTTATAGCAATGAATCTAGGGCACATGGTATTAATAGATAAGTCTGAAATAATACCCTTTTGTGTTTAAACAAGGAAATTCAAGAGAGGCAACTTGAATATGTATTGATAAAAATAATTTTCACTCATTGACTTTTGATTTTTCGAAGGGTTACAGCAGTTTGATTTTCATTTTTTTTTTCAATTTCTGAAACTGAACTAAGTGAATAGACCTATGGCATTTATGCTGTTGACATTAGGTGTACACCTTGATAAGAGGCAGGTACCCCCAGTTACTAGGCATAAACTACAAGATCTACTTCAGATCAAGACCCACAAGGAATAGTCTTCACTTTTGACATTAAGGGTACACCTTGATTAGAGGCCAGTACCCTCAGTTACTTGGTGAGGACTCCCCCTATAGATTTGACCCTATGAACAGAGATAGTCTAAAGCACTTCATGACATGTGAGTTCTCCTGTCTCTTTGGAGGAGTTCACAGTTTCTCAGTGCAATCAGCCATTGCTCTGTCACTATGTTCAGTTCTTAACATTAATGATCTTATATACTGCTGCCCTTAATTCTTTTAGAGTGATTGATTGAAAAACATTACACACTCTTGTTCACCTGTTCTAGACATTTCCAGATTAACACATTTAGGCATTAAAAAAAAACTTTTTCTATTTTAGCCATGAGACAAAGATTAAGAGCTATAAAAGTTTTCTTTTATCTCAATTTCTGAAGTGCAGACACTTAACTCTCCAAATTATAAAGGTTAAACCTTTAGTTCTTTTCAATTTGTAAGAGTGATTCTTATAAGTGAACAATTGCAATAATCATCATTCAATGTACTAAACTAGATGCAAAGCTGTTGTTTAGTGAAAATGATGGGGAAAGATAGCAATTGGCAATATGATCCATAGCATCTGATGACAGTGAATATGAATGAGTTGAAAGGGGACAAAGAGAAATACCAAGGATTCAATGAATTGAATAGAACTCTCAGCTCCCCCTGACACCATGATGCAAAAAAAAAAATATGCTATGCATTAGACTGTTCTACATGCAGACAAGACCCATGGTACTAGGCGGAGGACCTGGTCTCAAGGACCATCTCACACATGGTAGGAACCTCCGGGCAGATTTCCCTGCCTTTTAGTAACATACCATTTGATATACCAGGGTTAACAAGGACAATGCAACATAAATCAGTCCTTCATGCATTGAACGGCATTATTAACACATGCAATGACAGTGTACACTAAATGAACCATTCACACTTAGTCCAAGTATGCATTCAAATACAAGCATGCAATGCGTTGACACAAAGCATATGTAGTGCATCAACTGAATATGCTTAGCGAAGCATTCAATTTCAGTTCAACATATAGTAAGAGAAGAGCATCAGATATATGCAAAAATGAATTCAATAGCTGAGTCTGGAATACAGACTGATCAGCTAGACATGGAGAGATCATCAACAATCAATCAAGCAAATCAACATGAAGCACACATTTTTCATGCTCACAGTTTCAGATAATGGAATTTAAAACACATTACAGAACTGACCTGAAAAGTTCAATCATGGGGTTTTCATTCTTGAGCGCCTTGGTTAACCCCCTTTTATTTCTCCCTCCAAGGCACACCTGCAAGATATTTGATCATCTTGATCCTGCAGGGACCCAAGTAGCTTTGGGTCCTGCGTTAGCCCTAACAGGTTTTCTAAACATTTTCATAGCAACATTATCATCAAATTTCATCAGTGAACAGTCATCCATAGAATGTCCAAATTTTCCACAGTATCTACATGAACTGGCTGGTTTTTGGTTCTTATGATACATGTTAACAGCAGGGTGATGTTTATAAGCATGTTCATAAGATTTTCTGTTATATGCATGAACAGTTTGATGCTTGTTCTTAACCATCCAACATTCAGCAGATTTATGGCCTGGCTTCCCACAGTTATAGCATGAAATTTTCACAAAAGGTTTTGCAGGGAATTTGACAAAATGGGGTTTAACATAGTTCTTTTGAACATACCAACAGTCCTTGACTGTATGCCCATTTTTCCCACAGTGGGAGCATGCAAAAGAATTTCTTCTATGAAAACCATTTTTACCCCAAGTAGATCTAAACCAGCACTCAGCAGCCTTGTGCCCAGGCTTATTACAGTTGAAGCACACAATGTGCTGACTAGAATTGTGTTTAGATCCATATGGATCATAAAAGTGCATGGAAGACCTGGCATGTAGTTTATTGTCTTCTTTCATGATAAAACATTCATTCATGAGATGACCATGCTTCCCACAATAATAACATGAGGCATCAGGCTTCCTAGCAACATGGTTTCTATCAAAAGAATTTCTAGAATGTAAAGTTCCACTAGCATGCTCATCCTTTAACATCAATCCACAGTCCTCCATTATGTGACCTCCTTTCCCACAATAATAACATGACCCCTTTGTAATATGAGTGTATGTGAGATCATGTGCATTGTGTGTAGCCCTTTTTATAGCAACAGGAGTGCCTTTTTCCTTTTTCTGTGAGTTTTCACCCTTTTTCTGTTTTGGAGTTTGTTCCACAGTTTTGGGTTTCACAGTTGATTTTTGTGCAGTGAATTTGAAGACAGAAGGAGCAGAGGTTATGTTCTGATTGGTGGCTTTGACAAAAACCGTAGATGTTTCATTCCCATTACTCCTTTTATTTGTCGGACTATAGCCCAGTCCCTTTCTCTCAAAGTTATCACTCTTTCCAAGAAGCTTATTCAGATTGTCCTTACCTTTGACAAATTTTGATAGAGAATTTTTCACGTCTTTAATTTCAAAATTCAAATCAGCAATTTTAGCTTCATATTTGGACAGATCTGTTTCACAGGAAATGACTTGTTGATGCAAGGCATCATTCAGACTCTTGAGTTTTTCAACTTCCTGTTTTAATTCTATTTCCTTGTCAGTTTTAGATAAGGACTTGTAAAGATCATCAACTTCTTGTTGAAGGGATGTGATAGTAAGCTCATATCCAGCTATTTTCTGTTCACTGCAACTGACATTTCCATTTAACATTAAGTTGATGGTTTTTAGACTCTCAATTTCTTGTTCAGCATTCATCAACCTATCAGAATTATCCACACTCACACACTTGCCTTTTTCCATTGTCATTAGCCTATTTGTCAGCTGTATGTTTAGGTGTTTCAACTCATTGATTTCCTCTTTCAGTTTACTGTTCTGCTCTAGGATTTCATCATCAAACACCCATTTATCTGTTGAAGACTGACATTCATAAAACATTTCTCTTAGTTCTTCAGATTGAAATTTGTCAAGATTTTTCTGAATCTCTGAATTCATTGTTCTTTCAGCCTCCAATTTCTCAGAGATTAAACCATTTTCTTTTTCAAGGTTTATTGATTTATGTTCAAATTCTTTGGATTGGTTTTTGAGCTTTTCATTTTCAGATTTCAATTCTTTCAATTCAGAATTGATACATTCTAAATCTCTCACCAATCTTTCATTTTGAACAACATCAATGTTATGAGTCTGAACAACGAAGCTAAGCCTTTCCTTTAGTTCAACAATTTCACAAACAAGCTTTTGACTCTCCTCTTTGTGTAGACCAATTTGTTTCATAAAAGTTTGTTTTTCAGATTTCAAATGATCTAGATCTGTAGTAATAGAGTCAAAGTCTTGTAGTTGTCTTCTTAAGATTTCATTTTCAGTTTTCAGAGTTTCAAGTTTTTCACCTCCTAGATTTTCCAGCTTCTTTTTCAGACTTTTATATTTCTTCCCTAGTTTCTTACGGGATCTTAACAGATTTGCATAGGCATCTTCCCAATCGTCTAATGAAAAATTCTCGAAAGGGTTTACCTCCTCATCATCACGTTCTTCGGATTCATCTTGATCACTACCATGGTTGCTCTCGTCAGCCATCAGACCGTTGTCGACATTTCCCTTCTGAGCAAGCTTCAGCTCATCCATAATGTCCTTGGCAGACCTGCAATCATGAGTACAAGACCATAAGGCTCTGTCAATAGCAGCTCTCATCAGGTTAAAGGCCTTCTGATTTTCTTCATATTTTGACTTGTGACTTTTAGTCCATTTGGACTTTTCCTTTGGCAATCTGTGGGGACCTTGTGAAATTAACTTCCACAGATCCGGATTAATCATTTTCACATAATTGTGAAGACTGCTAATCCATGAGTTAAAGTTAGAGCCATTGAAAATCGGTGGAGAACCCATTGAGTAAATCCGTAAACAGATTAATGAAGCAAAGGGTAGAAACAGATAAGCACAAGGGACACCAGGATCCTCTGCAGATCGTTGGATCTGAACAATCAGAGAACCGCTCTGATACCAATTGTTGAGTTCGATGCAGTATTCAGAGGGGGGGTGAATGAATATAGCCCTTTAAAAACTTTCACCCAAATTAAAACTAGAATACTAACAAGACTTTCGCTCAATATAAAATTTCGCCCAAACTAGAACAATGATGCTAACTAGACAGATTTACCAAACCTGAAAGCTAATCAACTATTCAGTTCTACCAGTTAGCAAACACATGGAGTACCCCTATGCATTCATCTAGCGGAAGCACAAATGAACAAATCAAACCACAATGCACAAGGGGTTTTTAGGTGGTTCGGTCCTTCAGACCTACATCCACCCCACACTCAAACCGAGTGTGGCTTCCACTAGCTCACGCTAGAAACAGCAGACTCAGTCTGCAACAAACGCTGCCAAACAGCTTGACCAGGGGAACAACCTCCCCTCTTCCTCCCAACCGGAGGGAACCACTAGTGAGACCAGTCACTAGCAAACCAGAGACACAAGGTCTCTCTTCCTCCAGACCTGGAGGGAACCCCTGGACTTGAATCCACAAGCCCAGAACCGGAGACAAGTCTCCCTTCCTCCAAACCGGAGGGAATCAACAAGTAGCACCCAGCTACTTGCAACCGGAGATAGCAATCTCCCTTCTCCTGAACAAACAGGAGGAACCCACAAGTGACACCAGCCACTTGGAAACCAGAGACACACGGTCTCTCTTCCTCCACACACGGAGGGAACCACCGGACTTGCTACTCACAAGCCCAGAGCCGGAGGAACAAGCCTCCCTTCCTCCAACCCGGAGGGAAACCTAGAGACCCAAGTCTCTCTTCCTCTGAACCCCAGAGGGAAGCACAACCGGAGATAAATCTCCCTTCCTCCAACCCGGAGGGAAACAACCGATGACACCCTGTCAAAGGCAACCAGAGACGCAAGTCTCTCTTCCTCCACACGGGAGGGTACCAACCACAAGTAGCACCCAGCTACTTGCAAACCGAAGACACAAAGTCTCCCTTCTCCTGAACCCACAGGAGGAACCCCGACCTCTCTACAGAGGATCGGAAATACAGTAAATGGATAAAAACAAAAACGAAACCAGCAACAGAAGGCTGAGAAGATAAAAACAAATGTGGCTCTCGCAGGAGCTGGCTGGCCTGGATTTGATCCACGGTCCAGTAGACGAATCTTCAGGTAAGATCTTCTTTCTTCTCCACGAGCTCTCTCGCTCACTCTCTATCTTTCTTTCTCTTTCTTCTGCTCTCCTCTCACTCTCTGCTTCTTCTTCTCTTCACACTCTTCTCGAGCTCTCTACCTCTCTTCTTCTCCTTCTGCTCTTCTTCTTTCTCTTTTCTTCTTCTATCTGGATCGTGGCTCTCTGTATACGCTTTTCTTCTCGCCAACTCGATCACCTTCATCTATGGAAGAATGCTCATATATATAGCAGCAGCAGCAGCAGCATCAGCCACGACGTGTGACCTCCACATTTCCAGCCCTAAGAATTCGGACCACGTGGCAGTCTCTCAGCAGACTTTATTCCAGCCTCGGATCACGTGCCCTCCTTAAGCTTCACGATCAAAGCACCTGTAAAACAGGGTATCGGATAAGTCATCAGTTTAAAGAACAACTCTGTATAGACTTATCAGAAGAACAGCGTTTTAGAAGAAACCTGGACGAGGTTAGAACGAAACAACACGAGCTAACAAATAGCAACAACACGGAGACAACACGAAGACAGAATAAGGAAACGACACGAGGTACATACGAAGACAAGACAGAAACCAATCATGAAGTATGGTTTCAACAAACGAAAGACACAAGGTCTAGGAAGAACAACACGGGGTGACAGCAGAAACCGACACGAAGTGTTTGCAAACAAAGTAAGACACAAGGTCTACGTAAAGCAACACGAAGTGTGGTTAAAGCGAGAACGACACGAAGTGAAGTTATAAAACAACACGAGGTAAAAAGAAGAACGACACGAGATACATGGAGACAAAACAGAAACCAACACGAAGTGTGGTTTCAACACAAGAAAGACACAAGGTCTAGGAAGAACAAAAACGACACGAAGACACAGAAACAACAGTAACTGACACGAAGTAAGTACGACACCAAGACGAGGTTGACACGAAATGAAAACAACACGAGGTGAAGTTGACACGAAATGAAAACAACACGAAGTGAAAACAACAGTAACCGACACGAAGTACATGAGAGGAAAAACGACACGAAGTCATGAAAACAACAGTAACCGACACGAGGTGAGGTTACTAAAGCGACAACGACACGCGGTGTGGAAAACACGACACGAAGACCTGAGACGGAGAAACGACACGAAGTGTAACAGGAACGACACGAAGTAAAAACAGTGATCGACACGGGTTGAACACAACACGAAGACGAAATACAAAGAGACGACACGAAGTGAAGTTGACACGAAGTGAAAACAACACTAAGTGAAAAACAATAATCGACACGCGGTGAAAACAACACGAAGACGAAGTACAAAGAGACGACACGAAGTGAAGTTGACACGAAGTGAAAACAACACTAAGTGAAAAACAATAATCGACACGCGGTGAAAACAACACGAAGACGTAAACACTAAAACAACACGAAGATGAAGACAAGGGAAACGACACGAAGTCTAACCTCATACAAGCTTTCCTGTCACGCATGGAAATCAACACGAAGTGTTGTATGCTCATACAACACGAGATCTTTTCGTGTTAGTGAGGGGAAACAACACGAAAACTCAAGTACAGAAACAGCACGAAGATGATGTACAATCTGATGTACAGACATGAAGAACAGTCCAAGGTATAGACTTGCACGAGCAAGCTACAGTGCCAAAGTATAGACTTCACGCTGTACAGACTACATGACCAGTGCATGATTGTACTTGACAATGTAAACACTTAGCCTATGCAGACCAATGTACAGATTTTGGCGAAGCAAAAGGCTGTATAGACTTGGAGACCCAAAGCCATTGTATAGACTTTGTCTAAGACAAGGCATGAGCTGACGTTGTATATACTTAGCCAATGCAAACCAGTCCGATGTATAGACTTTAAGGAAATGCATGCTACAGTGCAATGTCTAGACTTGCGATGTGTTCGCCAAATGCACACTACAGTCCAATGTATGGACTTGGACGAATGATGCATGTGCAGTGAATAGACTTAGGGCATAAACCCCACGATGCACTGTATAGACTATGCACATAACATAAGTCTAACATACACAATATATCAGTTGTACCAGTCACAGTCATGATGCAATCATCAAGGCACAATGTCATGAAAACACTATATCATTGCTATCATCAAAATACAATATCAATCATCAAAACCACAGCAATGAATGCTTTATGCATCAGTTTAACATGTAACAAGACTGAACATCAAATATGTTAATCTAAACTGAGCAGCAAGATGACTGAACCTTTGATTAACTCACATCAACAACCAATCATCAAAGCCATCATTAAAACCATCATCAAAACCAAAACCACATGCATGGGCACAACAATAGCCATATGTTTGTGGAGTTGGATACGCATAGCTTGCTGTAGGGTATGCTGGGAACATATACTGGCTGCCCTTTGAATCATCATCTCCCTTGAACTGCCACGATTATTGATCCTGGCATTAGATGGACAAGAGTTGTGTGTACTCAATCTCTCAAAGTTAGATGGCATGTCTGGGTAGTTGTTACTATTTTGCACACAGAACTTGTACGTCCATGCTGATGCTCTCTAGCTTGTTTGTTAAAAGCCTCTAGAGCACCTATAAGAAAATCTCCCATTGTAAGAAACACAACGAAATGGAACTTTTAAAACTTGATTTTCTTGCCTCGGGTCATTGTATATCTTGACGAAACCATTCAACCTACGAATAAAGATTCGTTCTTTATCGTGTGGAGATCTCGAATCTCCAATATATGGTGCCAATTTCACGGATCCTTCAAAGCCACACAAGCGTTTGGCCTCTAGCAATATCCATATGATCTGCTACCTCGACGAAGTGCCTCCACCCATAGGATGATCCGATGAACAATAGCAACACCTTACTGCAGTCTCCTTTCTTCGATGTAACCCACTGAGAGAGAGCAAACGAGCTTGTCCAAACCCTAAGAGAGAGGGTGGTAGTTGCAAGAGGAGGTTGGAGTGAAAGGAGGACAACCCAAAGAGAACTATGATTGCTTGGTGTTAGGATTTCTCTCAAGCTCTACTTTTATAGAAGTAATTATTTCATAATTACTAAAGTACCCCTATCTTAAATAGACATTATGTGCGTGACCCTCTAGACAATGTCGAGATGGCAGTGAGTCTTGTAAGATTATTGAAGTCCCTTTCAATATTTTTAACATAAAATAATGGGACCCCTTATTATTTTATGTGGACCAATGTTAGAACACCATCTAATATTCCATATGTGATAATATTAGAACTCCTAATATTTTGAGTTAGCTTAACTCTCCGAATCAATTATCTCATTAACTCTCTGAATCAATTATCTCATAACCAATTCATGGCAGCTCACATATCATAGTTGGCCCCAGGCAATGCCCCATGATCCCCAGACGATATGAATTCATAATCCAATTGGAGCATTTAAACATCAGTTATCATGTGATAATAATCATTTGTTAGCAAGCAAAGCAACTCCCAGAGTGGGGTGAATTGGAGTGTCGAGTAAAAGTTGTGTTCTAAAAATAAGCTTGCATATAAAAAGGTAGTATAAGTAATATATACGAACAAAAACATGTATCAATCAGGTGATGCAAGAGTTGAACGGATAAAGGTTATGCCCGAAGCAAATCACAGGAGATACTAAAATTTATACTGGTTCGGACACCATTCCTGGTGACCTATGTTAAGTAACTAGACTACATTTAGGATTTCACTACTTATAAGAAATATATCAGCTGAGTTTTGCTGAGGTGATTACCTCACCACTCTCACACTAGTTGAGTTTTGCCCGGGTGTTCAACTCACCAATCTTTGACTTTTGAACAGGTGTCTGACACACCAAGTAATTTGCCGAGAGAGTTGATCTGGTGTTGACACACCAAGTTTACCGAGAGAATTGATTAGGCGTCAACACACAAACAGTTAATACTCTAAGAGTTTCACCCCCACTAACTAAAGGCCTCTATCACTAGGTAGACATGGAGAGAATTAAAGCTCAAAAATAGGAGTATAATAAGCAAGCAAGAAAGATAATCAAGTAGAAAGATGCGTATAATTCAGCTCGCAGTGGCTCTGCCTTGCATTTCTCTGGATATGACTCGGGCTCATTGAAAATGGACTCCTTCGATGAAGTGTTGTTTGATCTGTAATGGGTAGCTTACAAACTAGCACTGGATGAGAACACTTATATTCAAGATAGCTCTTGTTTCATCATCAACTTCTTTCTCATCCTAAAGGCCTGTATTTATAGTCGCTTTCCTTTGGCTATCCATTAAACATAGCTTGGAGTGAAGTGCATCCTTCTCTCTACTTGTCATGTAGCGTACAAGAGAGACGATGTAGCCGCTGTGTTATGTGCCTTACTCAGATCTATCTTAAAATTTGATCTGCAGGGCTTTAGTGTGATCATGATCCCTAAACTCACAGAAAATCTTATTAGCATGGACTTATTCACTTGTGAGAAGGATTTAAGACAGCTTTTTCTAGTCATAAGATTTCTTTGTAGGTAATCTCGATTTGTCCGCTCTCTGAATCCCTGTTAAAATAGAATAACTTTTTTGCTAGTCTTCGACCAAACCATTAGATGGAATCTCTTGTGAGCACTTTATCTTAATACATCGGAGACTGCATGGGAAATATACTCTGCGTTTGAACTTGCTCTCGAGTTCATCGAGTATTTCTCTTTTTTAAGTCAAAGAGAGAGAGAGAGAGAGAGAGAGAGAGAGAGAGAGAGAGAGAGAGAGAGAGAGAGAGAGAGAGAGCATCTGGTTCGGAAATCACAGATATGGAATCTATTTTGCTTGAAGAAACACATAATAAGGCACAGCAAAAAAAATATTAGCAATTGCAACTATGAGTCAGGGATATTTCAATAAAACTCAAAACAAGACAGTAAAGCGCCCTTTGATAACCTGTTTGTCGAGAGCCTGTCGGGTGCAGGCGCTGCGGGCCCACCCTCCCCCCCTCACACACATATGGTTATCCGAGCTTGTTCGACCTTGTTGGTCGAACAAGCCTATCCTACCCGCTTTTCAAAGATGGCCTAAGAGAAGTTTAATAGAAGGTTTTTTTACCTTGGTGTTTAATCGAAGTTATTCACTTGGGCCCGCTTTGACAATCGAATTGTCGGCTGAATTTATTAACAGATGAGAGAGAAAAAATGCGGGGCCCATCAACTCCCTTCACACACAGCCGTTTGCCCGGGATCAGATACGGGGTCGAACACGGTAACCGTGTTCAAATAACAAACGGGGCCTTGAAGAAGAAGTTGAATGATAGTCTCACGACTTTGACTACGGTGATCTGGTTGATTGCTACGACCACCTTCAGTCACAAAGACCTTGACTAAGGTATTCTGACATAGGATAGAGACTTAATTTTGACTGATTTACTACTAATTGTCCTATGTTTCAACTGGATATCTAATAATTTTTTTAGTGAAAGATTTAGCAGAGTGTTTCGATTGGATTGAGAGTTTGAACATGAATTTTTACTGAGTAGGTGTTCCAACTAAGTGTATCAATATGGATGCATAGCCTTCATGATGTTCTACTATTCTTCATTCTTCTGGTTGTTGCTAGTTGATATTTTAGACATAATTTGCTTTTCTTCTTCATCATCATCCTTGATCTTGCTCATCTATTTTTGTGTAAATTATGTTATCATTCAAAACATGCAAAGTCTGATCATTTATGAGCAGGTGTTCAATAATCTCCCATTTTTTTTGATGAGATGTCAAAATTTATGCAAAAAATATTTTGTTTTAGTGATCGAAAAAGAAGTCCTTTCTAGTTTATCCTTAAAATTTCTCCCTATATATCTAATGTACACAAAGTTATCAAGAGATATGCTCTTGTTGAGTGTTCTCCCCCGGAAACTTGTAATTTGTACTCTCAATATTATAGTGTACTACTTAAAGGTTAAGATTCTTTCAATACAAAGCACACATAATGTAATTTTTGCGTACAAATATTCTCCCCCTTTTTGTCGATCAACAAAAAAAGCTGGACACATTAAAGCATATGATGAGTACATAAAACAACACTCTTAAAAGCGATCATCAACGATATGCATGAAAGACAAAGATTGAAGGCTCAGTGACGTAGAAGAAAGCTAAAAAAAAATTATATTTTGAGCACAGATCTAGGCAAAAAAAGCTATCATTGATAAAGATATACTGAACGCACATATTACAAAGATGTTTGATGTTGAGAGCATGTATCAGTTACGCGAAAAATACTATGAAAGACAAGAGTTGAAATCTAGCCTAGAGCTTATACTTCATGGGCGTCGGTGTCACCTTTTTTTGCAAGATGCCTGAAGGAGTAGGGTTTAGGTTGACGAGAATTATATGAATATTTGCAATCTTCTTCTTCGTTTCTATTGAGCAACCCTGGGCACATGCACCAAGAAACAAAATTTCTGTGTCTTTAGGGCTACTTTGGTAACGGGTTAGGTTAGGGGCGGGTGGTTTACCCGGGTTAGTCCACCCCAACCCTAACCCTAACCCTAATTCGGGCGGATTAACTCATTCCACTTATTTTTTAAGAATGAGTTAATCCACTTTAACCCTATTTGACCCGGGTTAAGAAAAAAACTACCAAACAAGGAATAACTCATCCGACCCTGGTTAACTCACTCTAACCCAACTTAACCCGTTATCAAAGTGGCCCTTAGAGCTTGGCGTGGATGGTGCCGCTCCAATGGAGCTTGTGTTGACAGCTCTAGTGTGCTTCTAGTATGTGGAAGGGTCCTTTTTAAACAACACATGGAGGTCTCCTCCATTGTCACTTCCACCACCTCTAACTTCTTGATTCTAGAAAATCATGACGTTAGAAGGGGTTGAGAAGGACAACTTGAGCCTTCATGAGTGTGGGGAGAAGAAAAGAAAGGCTATGAGATAAGAGATGAGACATGAAGAGCACTAAGAACTAGAATGAGAGAGAAAGAAAGATGGAGCTTTCTAAAAGGTTTCTTGATGTGGATCGAGCGAGACCTATGATATTGGACAACAGACTCAATTGGCATGTCGCACAATTGTATTATCTACATAGATGACGATGTAGTAGTCATTCTTATTTTATTATGTTATGTATTTTATCTTTTGGAGCTAATGTTGGATTTTTTGTTTTTTGTTTGGTATGATTTTTGCACTATTTCTTGAGTCTAGGGGTATTTTTTTTATGCATAGAACTTCTCTAGGATCCCAAGTTGGCCCCTAGCATTTTATTTTTATCAAATTAGAAAAGCGTACAAGGGGGGGACATCCCGCCTTACCCCTTGTGGACACCAAAAAATTACACGTCCATATGTCCCGCTGAGCCCCGCATTAATGTCAAAGTCAAAGGAAGAGGACCCGGAGAGACTGGCCATCCAGGGCTCCGGGAAGATACTACCGCCCGGCAAATCCCCGCATTTGCACGGGCGCATTAAGAGACCGAGAAGTCACGGGATGTCTTCCTGATTTAACACACTGCTACGGACCCACCCTCGGGCCCCTAACGGTGAAGAAATATCTCAGAATGCACAGCTTCAAGTTCCCGAAGCAAAAGCAAAGGCCCCTGTCAAAACGGCACCTTTGGTGCCTCCAGCGGCACGGGCCTGAGGCCCTTCAGCGGCACGACATTTCAGCTCCCAGCGGCACGGCCCTTCAGCCCTTCAGCGGCACGGCCATTTGGCCCTTCAGCGGCATGACCATTTGGCCCTTCAGCGGCACGCTTCATTCAGGGTTTCACCAAGTCTGTACAGCCGTCAGCCCAAGTCTGTACGTTGGCAGTTGCACACGAAGTCTATACAGCCGTCAACTTCCAAGTCTATACATCGGTGAAGCATTGGAAGTCTATACATTGTTAGCTTTACCGACGTTGCCCCTGCAAGTCTATACATTGCAGCTAAGTTGAAGTCTGTACAGCCATTGCTTTGCCAAAGTCTATACATTGTGAACTCTCAAGTCTGTACAGACCTTCCTTGCTCAAGTCTGTACATCGTCTAGTTGCCTTGCCAAAGTCTATACACCCGTAAGGCAAGTCTTTACAGAGTTCAGACGCGAAGTCTATACACTCATGTGGCAAGTCTGTACAGAGTTCATGCACGCGAAGTCTATACACTCATCTACCAAGTCTTGGCCCTTCAGCGGCACAGGGTCCTTTGCCCTTCAACGGCACACCCCCTTGGCCCTCAGCGGCACAGCCCCCTTGCCCTTCAGCGGCACAGCCCCCTTGGCCTTCAGCGGCACAACCCCCTTGCCCTTCAGCGGCACGCTCCTCAAGGCCTTCAACGGCACGCTGTTTGCCCCCTTAAGCAGCACGCTTGGGCAACTTCCAGCAACACGCCTTTTGCCCTCTTCAGCGGCACGCTTATGGTGTCTTGCAGCGACACACTTCTTAAGCCCGTCAGCGGCACATCGTGAAAGCTTTTTCAACGGCCGAACAACGTGCCGCCCATGCCCTACATCTTCGGCGCGCAGTAGCCTGTCCGAGGTGTCGGCCAGGGGTTGGGCCATGCAAGCTACTCCCCTGACGCCCAGGATGAGAGAAGTCAAACGCAATGATGACCCCAACACTTCCCGCCTCCGACAGCCGTGCTCGAGGGCTCCCGCTGCTGGGAGTATAAAACGACTCCCATTTTCGGTGAAGAGGGGAGAGGAGGAGGCAGACACACACGCACATAGAGGCAGAGGGCGAAGAGAAGAAGGGAAGAAGAAGAGGAGAAGAGAAGAAGAGGGAGGAGAGGAAGAGAGGGGAGAGGCCCCGCCGTTCCACCCACCGCCGCCGTCTGTGCGAAGAGAGAAGAGAAGAAGGGGAGGGGAGGCTCTTTCTCTCCCTCCTGCTGCTCCGTCCATCGCCGTCCGCGCGAAGAGAAGAAGAATAAGAGGAAGAGAAAGAAGAGAAGAAGAAAAGGGGGAGAGGGCCTGCTGCCCTTCCCCTCTCCGCTGCCACTCCGGCTCTCGACGTCCGTGCGAAGAGAAGAAGAGAAGAAGAGTGGGTGGAGAGAGGGAGTGAGGCCCGGGAGGGGAGGAGTCCACGCTCCGTTCCCCCCACTGTATTTATTTTTCCTCTTTCTTTCCTTTGATTTCTTGTTTTGCCGACGTTGCAATGTATTAGCCCCCTCGGGCCACTCCTCTTGTGAGAATAAAAGTGGAAGGCTTGCAAACGTCTCCTCGGACATCTCTCCAACGTGTGTCTTCCGTGTTTGCATCCTTCGGTGTTTCACGCCCCTTTCCCCTTTTCCTTTTGCTAGGGTTTGCTTCCTCCCGGGGCATTCTTGCTTTTGCTCACCCCTGGGCGCCCTAAGCGGCATACCCCAACCGTGCCTCCAACGGCACGCCCCAATTGTGCCCCCAGCGGCACGCCCCTTACGGGCCTTCCCCGGTGCGCCTTGGCCGCCCTTTCACCAGCACAGCCCTTGTTAGAGCCTCCCCCGGCACGGTCCCTCGGACCCTGGCCCGGCATGCCCTTTTTTCCCTCCTTTGCCCGGCACGCCTTGGCCCCCGTTCGCCGGCACAGCCCCTGGGCGCCTTGCCCGGCGCCCTTGGCCTTCCCCGGCACAGCCCCTCAGTGGCACACCCTGGCCTCCTCCAGCCCGGCACGCTGCTGAGGCTCCTTGGCCGGCACACTAACCACCAGTCCCTCCTTGCCCGGTGCACTCCCTAGCCGGCCCTAGGGAGGTCTCCGGTCCGTTGTTTTCACCGAGTTTTCCGAAGTTTCATTAAAGGTGTTGCCGCTCTCGGGTGTCCACCTCCAGTTGTCCGGTTCCGCCACTCCATGTGGGCCCGTTCCCTTTATCTCCCTTACGCTCAGGTCAAAGGGGAGGTGCTGCCGAATTTTTGTTAGAAACGATAACATATTAAAAAGATAGAAGAAAGTAACAAACAAACAAAAAGAACAACGGTAAAAATGCTTTAACCAAGACAAGGGAACCGTAATCAACCCAAAGAGAGCCAAATCGAACGAAAACTAAACAACATGAACACTCGTCCTCGTGGGAGAAGGAACGGAAATTAATCAAGAGAAGGAAAGAAGAAACCCATGCAAACTTAATAAAAAAATCAAAAAAGAAGAAAAGAAAAGTCTTAAAAGAAGTGGAGGAGGAGTGGGCCTTCACCGGTACGCCTAACCCAGCCCTTCGTCGGTACACCTCTATCATCCTTCGCCGGCACACCCTCCATCATCCTCCACCGGCACACTCCCAGCCCGGTACGCCCTTCACACCCCTGTACACACCTCTTTGAGCCCTTCAGCGGTACATCCCCCTGCTGCCTTCCCCGGTACGCCTCTTTGAGCCCTTCAGCGGTACACCCCCTGCTGCCTTCCCCGGTACACTTCTTTGAGCCTCTCAGCGGCACGCCTCCTTGGGGCCTTCCCCGGTACACCCCTTTGAACCCCCGGGTGGCACGCTCCAGCCAACCCCTCGCCGGCACGCTCCGACCGTCGTCTCCCCGGCACACCCGACTAGGCCCTTCGCCGGCACGCTCCCCCCTACGCTTAGCGACACGCCTGCACGTCCTTCACCGGCACGCCTGTTCGCGCCCCTCGCCGGCACGCCTGTTCGCGCCCCTCGCCGGCACCCCCGTTCGCGCCTTCGCCGGCACCCTCGGCCAGACCCTTCGCCGGCACGCCCTCATTTAACCCCTTTTAGCCCTCCAGCGGCCCACTCTCTCTCTTCAAAAAAAACATATATATGTATTAATATAAAGATAATGATAATAATAATAATAATAATAAATTAATAAAAAATTATGACAAATAAACAAACCTGAATATATATATAAATATAAAAGAAACAAACAAAAATGTGAAATAATAATAATAATAGCAAAAAAAGGGAAAATATAATAGTAATAATAGTAAACGAAAAATGGAGAAATCATCTAGAATAAACACATAAAAGGGAAATAAGCAATAAAATATTTAAGCTTATAATTTAAAGCCCAGATAAAAAAAATGGTAAAACCCATGTTGCAGCCCCGTCTCTCCCGTGACCCGATGCTGAAGGAACAATAATGCCGCCCTCCTAGGTTGGGTCTGAATCTTGGGAATTATCCCGAAATAGCCACGACCTGATCTCGTCTCGGGCCGATATTCCGATTAAACCGGACTCGTTTCTCAGGCCGGATCCCTTCCGAGCCGCTACTAAAATTGCAGCACGTTTGGCAGACATTTGAACGGGTTCACCTCGATTTTCGCCGCGTTTCTATTATGGACTTGCGTCCGAACATGAAAAGGCCCGTGAATGCCCGACGTGGTCGATGGCTCCCATCCCGACATGGTCGTAATCCGGCATTGCTCTGGGCCAATAGTTCATCAATTCTGACCCGTTCCCATTGGGATTCATTCCCGCTCTTTCATTGAAATTGCCGTGAACTCGGCATACATTTATACGGGGTTGTGCCTGTCTACGCCGTACCTTCAATACGGACCCTTGTCCGAATATCAAGTGATCCGCAAGTGACCGACAGAAATCGGAATAGAATAAGACGGCTCCCGTCATCCCTGGACCCTGCACATGGGGATATCAATAAGGCCTTCATGGGCTATGCTTGGACCTCGGGTCCATCCCGATTATGGTCATTGTCTGACCCACACATTCGGCCTATAGCTCGCTCCCTTCGAACATGTTTTGGTGTTGGAATCTAGTCTCGGGACTCTTCCCCGTTGCCCTCCGGCACCGGGAACACTAATGATGCCCACGCAAGCCCTGTTTGGACCGCGGGAGGTGCCCCCGGTATGGTCTCGACTCGATCTCGCACCGGGCCAATAAATTCGCTAGTTTCCTGCTACACGAACCGAGATTTAACCGAATGTTTTCAGTGTCTCGGAATAATATATATTTGCCGTATCCCGACTGTTTCACACATCTTTTTCTTTCTTTTACTTTGTTTATTTATTTATTTATTATTTTTTTTATATTTGATTTATTTACTGGCGTGCCTAGATGTCCCACCGGGCGTGCCAGACTTGTTTAGCGGGTCTTTTCGTTCGCCTTTTCGTTCGCGTATCGATCAACCGTTTGGCTAACTGGTAGTCAACTGACTGATTGATGACGCGGGCGTGCCAGTCACATGAGTGACGATTTTATTGTGCGCTCATTCTGACCCATGTCGGGCGAATGTGAGGTTCGGTCGGGACCAGCAGTCCGCCATACCATAAAGGCTATGGCGTTAATTACATCCCCCACGAGGAGGGAACACCTTTGATTAATTGCCGAGATATCGGGCTGTCGAAGCCGGGATAAAGGATACGGAGCAGGCAAGTGATCATGCAGGATGATACGGTTGACTACACACGATTTATTGGGGTGAACCCTAGTACACGGCGGAGGACTTAGGCTCGAAGGCCACCTTCACGCGTAACGAAGCCTCCAATCAGGCGTAACCTGACCTTCTGGCAATGTTATTTGATATACCAAGGATACACACATTCGGGCATGCGTTAATGCGATATGAGTGTGTGGACTAGGGCATAACGGCAAGGATTCGAGGCGTATCGATTCAAGCTTGAACATGCCAATTTTATTTAGTTTATTTGGTTGAGGAACTTGCATCCCTTTGTAATTAGCATAGGAAGTCATCCCATAAGTGGGAGAAGGGTTGGAATGATGCGACGACACGATTCGGAACGAAACCGGTGCAGTGCTCGCGAAGACAGGGGCTAAAACGCTTGAAACGGTGCCCTGAAACGTAGGTAAAAGGTTTAAAACGGCGCCAGAACCGTAGGTAAAAGGGGCAGCATGTTAAAACGGCGTGGGGAGCTGGGGCGCGCCGGGAAGGGCGCGCCGGGGAGAGCGCGCCGGAAAGGGCGCGCCGGGAAGGGCGCGCCGAATTAACCCGATTTCAAGGAAACATGAGCTTCGTTAGTTTATTCATGGATTTATTAAAGGGTTTTGGAGGATTTTGAGAATTTATTGAGTTTATCATTCATCGAATCGGTCCCAAGCTATCCAGTGGTCGAATCACGGGCTCGCGCGAGGTCCGGACTCGAGCGCGGCGATTGTTCCGAGTTTAAACTCGTTCGAGCCGGAATTTCGGCAGCATCTCCCCATCCCAAAGGATTATCGGGGAGACGCAGGGAGTACTCACGTGGCGGAGTAAACCCCTAAAAAGCCGGGTGGCGCAACGGCGGCCGGCAGACCCAAACGGATAGGAAACCCCGAGGGCTAGCCTACGAGGGGCACCATCATTCCGTGGGTTAAAAGGTGATCAGACGAGATGACCAATAAGAGAAGGTAACCCCAAGGGCTAGCCTACGAGGGGCACTCGACTCATAGCCAAATCATGATCGAAAGGGACAACCAATAGGGAAGAGAAGCCCTCGAGGACTAGCCTGTGAGAGGTTTCCAACCCGTGGCCACCACGATATCCTTGAGGATAGTGGATTTGATGTTGGGCCAAAGCCCTGTTTATATTCACCGAACAGATCATGAGGGTGCATACCATGAAGGGGTATGATCCTGTGATCCACTGGTGATTCATGGGGAATGTCCCCTCTCCCCGTCGGACAAACTCTTCGGGAAAATCGTCATGAGTAGGACAGGACATGATGCATTCGATAGAAAGGAGTTAATTGGACTATGCACATGATAAACCAGCCAGTTGACTAGTTAGCAAGGGGGATTATGTTGATGTCAGAGTTAGCCTGTTAGCATAGAGAGTAGCTTGTTAGCTTGTAGCTTTCCACAACCGAGGGAGGGCAAACCACTGACCAATCAGCATAATGAACAGAAAGATATTAATACCCACAGACGATGCGTTTTGATTATGGGGATACCCCCATCCCCCTCCATTCATGACTGGGAACGGAAGGAGGGCGATGGGAGAAGGTCCCGAGGCTCTGACCAGGGGAGCATCGAGGTGCCTTCCTCTGGCCAATGGCCCTCCACGGAATAGAAATTGATGCGAGAAGAAACCCCTGGGGAGAGGGTGATATCACTGTTGCCCTTGAAATCATTAGGGCGTATGCATCGGGGAAACCACGGAAAGAAACCTCGATCCAGTATATGGCAACGAATCTTCGGGTGTATATATAGGTATTGATGATTTTATTCAAATATAGAAAGGGCGAATGCCCAGATGGCTCATTACAAATGCTCCGCATCCCATAGTCAGCATTCAAGCCGGAAGCAGGAGGGATAAACAAAGTTAGAAGAAGCAGGGCATCGTGGGCTCATATCATCGCCCAGGATGCTACAGCGTCGTACCCGCGCAGGGGTTTTCCGAGAAAAGTGGAGGAGAAAGAGATGATGAAGGGGGAGAGGGCTCGTATCATCGCCCTTCCCGCTTCATTTACATTACATCAGAAGAGAGAAAACAGAGAGAATCGTCAGAAGCAAATCACGAAACCCACCTAAGCTTCTTCTCCAGAGCAGAGTATCGGAACTAGCTCCTCTTCTCCGACTACGGAGGGCTTCGAGCGAACGGACAGAGGAGGATCGCAGTGGCCCTCAGTGGAAACCCTTTCTTCTCCCCCAAGACTTCTCGCTCTCGGACGATTGGCTCTCTTTCTATTTTTCTTCTGATTTTCCTCTCCCCTCTCTCTTTTTTTCTTCGGATTCCCCCTCTTTTCTTTCTATCGAAGGCATGCTATATATAGCCTTGGGTTAATTCGGCGCCCCAGGAAGAGGCGCGCCGGGTTGACGGCGCCGGGGAAGGCCCCATTGGGCTTTTGCGCGCCGGTTCAACGGCGCCGGGGAAGGCCCCATTGGGCTTTTGCGCGCCGGGTTGACGGCGCCGGGGAACACCCCCCATTGTTCTTGGCGCGCCGATTTGACGGTGCCGTTTTAACCTGTTCACTTGGCGTGTAGTCCGGTGGGCCCGGAGATGATTCCGGAAGCTCCCGTCGACTGTTCCTCTCACCCTGGCCATCGAAGGGCCTTGATGGGGTGTTCAGGAAGCTCTTGATAGGACGAATGGCCTTAAACAAGACTTCGTATGTGTCCGGTCCGAGCACACGGGTGTCCTACTGACACAGTCTTCGGCACTGTGATTTGTGCTTCTGGCTGAGACGGACTCGTGCTCGAGGCTTCCTTGCAGGATGATGTTACATCCTGGACAATTCCACCTTGAATCGGTGATCAATCGGCCACTAATGGACCCACTATGGCAAGAAGCCGAACCCGTGCCGGGTAATCGGGGTCTTCTGCTGATAGAACCTTCGGCCCCTTGTTACGGATGGCCGAGGACATTCTTCCTCCTTAGGAGAGTCATTGGGTAGACCGTCGTCCTTGGTCGGGCGACGGATGTGGGGTAGCGGCACGACGAGGTCGATGCCGGATCATTGGGCAGGCTTGATAGCGCTGCCGGTTGGTTGCGGGTTTACTTTGACTCTCCTGAGGTAAAGTCCCCGACGTTCCTTTCAAGGTGGCTCAGGGCTTCGTCAGCTTGAGGGGTCCTCTTGATAAGTTGATCTTTATCGGCTTCTGTGCTTCAGTGGGCCGTATCATTCATCTTTGCGGCTTGGTTGCCAAAGGATCATATTTTGAGTGCCAACAAATGCCCCCCAGACGTAGGCGGTGCAAGTGAGGCAGGAATGCGGCGAGGCCTGCGGATGAGCTTCGTTTTGCTGACGGAGGCTCGACCGGCACTTAATTCTGGCGTCGGATGTTGATCCGGCGAGGCAGGAAGCCTGACGGCGTTGCTTAAAACGGCGCGACCTTTGCTTCGAGGGTTAAAACGGCGCGGCCTTTACGGCGCGCCCTGGGCCTTTTAGAGGTTAAAACGGCGCCACCTTCACGGCGCGCCCTGGGCCTTTTGGAGGTTAAAACGGCGCCGCCTTCACGGCGCCCCCTGGGCCTTTTGGAGGTTAAAACGGCGCGCCCTCCCCGGCACGCCAATTGCTTAAAACGGCGCGCCCCGGGGCGCGCCGTTTTAACAGGGGTGGAGCCCCCCCTATATATTGGCCTTCTTCTTTGTTTTTCTTCACGGAAGCTCATTTGTGAGATTTTTTCCTCTCTCTTCATTCCTTTCTCCACCGCGGCGCCGAGTGAGCCTGAGGTTGTGGGCGAGTCTCTCAGGGGTGAGTGGAGTTGTTGATTCGGGTTTTAAACCCAATTCTTCGGGCCCCGGGAGGCTCCTCGTAGGACTTGTCCTCGGAGCTAGATCCCTCGGGTGTCCCATTTGGCTTTGGCTTAGTGCCTATGGCTGCTTTTAGGGGCCGCTCCCTTGGTGGACGGCTTCCACTTTTCTTTTGGCAAACCCCCGAGCTGGGGAGACTCTGCCGAAATTTTGTCAGAAATATTGTTTCGATCCACTAATTTCTGACTTTTGTTTGTTCTTTTCCGGATGCTGTTTCGCAGACAACATGGCCTCCGGCTCTTCTTCCTCCGTATCCCGGGTCGCCGTGACATGGGGGAATGTCCATTCCCTTGATCGGGGGCTTCGACGCATAGCCGTGGTGGCTGAGTCTTCGGACTCAGAAATCGACACCGTCGACACCGGCCGTCTGTTGATTCTTGACGGCAACCAATTTAGGTATGACCGAGGAGACGACATCAGACGGGACCACCCCAAAGATAAGCACCTGATGGCGTTCCTCGAGCGCTTCAACCTTGGCGGGAAGCGTGATTTAATTCTGGTCCGCCGAGCTGAAGGAGCGCTACTGGCGGAGCGGGACAGCCTGACTGAGTCAGTCACCTATGGTATGCCCATGTACATCCCCGGGGAACCCAGGAAATGGGGGGCCGTGCTCGGAGTGCAGGAATTATCCCCCGAGGCCGGGATGCTGACGAGAGCGCCGCAATACACACCAGCTCGCTGGAATGAAACCGCTGGCCGCGTTGACAGGGAGAAGCCCATATATGGTCTATTCCTCGCGCCGCTCTATTGGGGATACCGGGACGAGCCTTTTCTTTTGGACTGCTTGGCAGTCCGGTTCAAACATCAAATTTCAGTGGGGTGGTTTGGGGAGCTCAAAGCCACCGATGCTCACGCCTTCAGACCGGGAGCGGTTGAATTTACAGACTTCGTGTTGCGGCAATACGCCCCCATCTTGGTGCACGCCGGAGTTTATCAGAGCGTGTATGCTTCCCGGTATAGATACCCGATCTCCCGAGGTCTATGTTGCGGGATGATTGAAGTCTTCTGCCCAGAGTACAATACTTTCTACACTGCAGAAGGTGAAACTTCATTGGATTTATGGAGCCTTTCTCAGCTAAGCGGCCTGCCGATAGATGGAGAGCCGTATGAAGAGGTTTGCTTCGCAGACTGGCTGAAGGACCAGACGGATGGTGAAGGCAACTACTTCACGGGCTTCGCCTATCGTTATCTGATGAAGGCGTATCGCACCCTGCTGCGCCTGACACTTGACCCGCGGGAAGCGCGAAAGCCTGGTGAGAAGAGGCGCGTGCGGATGGGCACGTGGCTTCAATATTTCTTTGGTGGGGAGCAGCACTATGAGGACTTCCCCACAGTGGTTCCGACAGCGGTGGCGCGGAAGAAGAGGGCTCGGCGCCAAGCAACATATCCTGCTGTCTCAGGGAGAGGGCGGCGGGCCGGCCCGAATCCCACAGGAGTTGACGCAGTTACACACTGTGCTGCGTACTTGACATATTGGCTTTGTTCATTCGCCCTTCCCCAAGGAGACGAGACGGTGATCAGGTCGGAGGCGATTTACCCTGCCTGTTTGATGGCTTGGGGGACGAAGCTGTCCCTGTGCCCTGTGGCTTTATGCCTTATATACAAAATGTTGGGGGATTTGCACAAGTCGCGCATCCCCAGGAATTCGCGGACAGTTGGTCCCCTCCACTTTTTTAATGCCTGGGTCTGCACCCTATTTCCGGAAGCAGCTCCCCGGTCAATGCAGTCAGATCGTCCTTTGCCGCGGATGATCGAATTTGCCAGTGCTGAACCGTCTTCACTGGCGGACCAGCTTTTCGCCATTCGGGGGAAATTGACGACAGTTCCAACAGATTCCCCTGGCGTTCTGCATTTCTGGAGTTTGGCTGCTAGCTCCAGCCCTCTTGTCAACAGGATGCGGCAATGCCGATTATTTGAGACAGAGGAATTTATTCATCAGCTGACCGGGTCGAAGAGCACAAGGCCAATCTTGGAGCCGGAACTGGTGGAATGGGCGTTGTCTATTCGCCCCAGTGTCCTAGTCTTCAGGAAAAGCGGCTTGCTGTGGCTGGAGCCGTATTATCCTTTCCGTTTCAGCCGGAATTTTGGGTATGACCAGCAAATTCCTTCTTCTTCAGCCCGATTCAATCTGCCGAATAGACACCGGGCTGATCAGACGGCTACTGATGAAGCCCGTGGATGGTGGGACTACTTCCATCGCCGAGAGGATGTATCATTCAGGGTGCCAACCCCGGCTCGCCTGCCCCGAGTGACTCCAGACTTCATCAAGTGGTGGAATGCACGAATGGGCTTTTATCGGAATTTCCGGAAGGATTGCTGGCATGCTGCCGAACGCCGTTTTTTAGACTCCCAGCGGGAGCCCATTCTGGATGTTGATCCAGCCTACTTGAAGAGGCTGAAATCTTGGTCCAATACTGAGGTGGCGGCATATGTAGAAGCCAGGAAAGCTGCGAAGGGCAAGTCGTCCTGAGCCGACCCGAAGATGCCAGAGATCCAGAGGGATGATTATATTAAGACTCTCTGGGGGCTGTGCCGGGTTAGTAGTGAGAGGGTTGCTCTCCAGACGATCCCCCTTCCGGTGGAAGAACCCCTTCCTAGTATGGCGAGCTGGCACCCGGAAGTCGACCATTTTCATCCTTATCGGACCTTCATCGGGAGGGAAAACAGGCGGGCTGACTTGTACACCAACACCCCCTGGATATTCGCCCTACTTCATTCTCATGGGCTTTCAGTTGACAGTCCGTTAGAAGCCATTCGGAACCATCAGCTTCAAATATCCTTCAAGTATGTCGACGGCTGGGGATTCGACCACTTGAGCTTATATCATCACTTGTCCTCCTGCGGCCATGAAGATTTGGCCCAACTGACGGAGAAAAGTGAAACAATTGGTGATGTATGCTGGCTGATCCGCGAGGCGGCTTCCCGGGACAAGGCGCCAGTATTGCTTTACTGGCCACTCAGTCCTCGATATACGGGGATGCCAGGTAATGCTTGTTTTCTTCTTCAGCCCTGGAGCTGCTTCCCCTATATTCAGTGTGCATCTTCTTACTCATGTGTTTTCGCAGCCCGCCTTTCTGCGGGAGCGACTCGACACTGTAGGGAGCTGATATTTAAGGCGGAGAAGCCTTCATACTTCAATACTCCAGAGCCGGCTCCGACCACGACGCCATTACCCCCTGGGGACTCGCGGAAGCGGACCAGGTCTCAGGTCAGGGAGGCCATCAGCAGGGCTAAGAAAGCCAAGAGGGCAGAATCCCGTGCTACTCGGGCACATCGGAGGAAGGCTGCTGAAGAGGAGTCTACGGTTCCCCTTCCTCGAGTTCCGTCATTTTCTGAATTTGAGGCCGCCCAGACACAAGGGCCTGAAGGCGAAGGTGACTTCTTATTCTTGCATGGCTTATTTGCTTGTTTCGGCTGCCTGGGCTGACCATCTTTCTTTTCAGTAGCTGCCGGCACTATCCCTGCCGTTGTTGGGTTGGAGGCGGCAACCGCAGCTGCTGCTGGAGAGAGAGAGGGGGAAGTCCCCTTGACCTTTGTTGAGGGCGACTTGCCTTCACCGACACCCCATCGAGAAACAGAAGGTAATTTGCAGCTCGCCCGTAGAGCTCAGTGGCATGTTGTAATTTCAGTCAAGTCCTGATTGTTTATTGTCCTTTGACTCCAGTCGACATTCGGCCCACACTGCTCCCTGAGGTTGGTGCCTCGGTAGGGGTTGTCATCGGAGAGCAAGGGCTTCCAAGGGACCAGCCCCTGGATACTTCGCCGATAGATGTTCCCGAGATGGCGATCGCCGAGGAGGTTCTGGATAGAGGGCCTCCTCTCAGCGGCCCGGTTCATGCTCAGGTCCTGGAGATCAGAGGACAAGCAGAAGAGTCATCCTCTTCTGAACAGGTTGATTACGGCGGCGGCTCCGGCGATGATGAGGGGTTCCCGATGGCGGACACCGAGGCTGAGGACGCCGGGGCTTCATCAGCTTATGAGAGCGACCTGCCAACGTTTAGCCCTCCGAGGCTGTTGGGAGCCGAGCACGGGCCATCATACCCGGCTACAGGAGAAGGGCCAGAACCTTCAGAGGCCACTTTGGGAGGCCTAAATATAGTGCCGGTTGAGGTAGGAAGTATTCCGATTCCCACTTGCAGCACTTCTTTTAATTTTCAAGCCAGCTGGCTGATGTACATATATGGCATGCAGGCTGAGGTGGTACCGCCGGCTATAATGATCCGCATACCCCTTCCAGACGTGGACATGGGTCAGTCGGCCTTCCCACCAGTTGTGCGTCCCATTGCCCTTCGGCTTCCACGGACCTATGCTGCTGCAGCGGCCCCAGAGGAACCCGGTGTGACTGCCGAGGTTTGCGGCCTGCCTGAGGTTGCAGGGGCTCAAGCCCTAGTTGCCGGTGACGAGTCATTGCTGAAGCCGAGCGACCCCCCGGAAATAGAGGCAGGGGAGATTATTGCAGGCGAGGCCGATATCATTAAAACTCTGTCGAACACAGAGGGCTCTCCTGCCTCAGCGGCCGGTGAGACTGCTCAGAAAGAGCAAGCGCCCTCCGTCGCCAACACGGTTGTTGTAGCCTCACCGCAACGGGCGGGCAAGGAAGTTGCCATCGTGGAGGTTCCTCCAGTTGATGTAGCCGCAATAGTCGGGCCGGATGTGGGCGTCGTACAGACTATGCCGTCGACGTCCCTCGGGGTATCCGACGATATCTGGGCCGAGGTAGATAGCAGGGTAGACTTTCAGCTCCCCGAGACTTCGCCACTGGGCCTACAATTTTCTGGAGACATGGTGTGGCAGTCTCTGGATAGCCTCCAGCGGGCCATGTTAGCTTCTCCGGACCTGACTTATCTGCAGCTGAGAAGCTTGATAGATCATCTCTCCCGATCGCTTTTGGCATTCGGCAGCCCAATGGATGATTGGACCCCGCGGGTCGTGATGTTGTTAAAACATGCCAACAGGCGGGAGTTCCTCAGTCGAGAGGTTTCTGATCAGTTGACTGCCGCGAAGTTGGAGAAGGCAGATTGCTGCACCGCCGTTAGTTCATTGAGGATGACCGTGGGACAGCTGAGAAATGTTGCCAGCAATATCTCGGAACGTCGGATGCTCCTCACGGCGCGGATGGACGAGTTGCGCTCGGAACTTGCTAAGGTCGAAGCCGAGCTGCAGGAAGGTGAGCGCCTAGAGGTCCAGACAACGGAAGAGGCTGACCTGGCTGAAGGACAACTTGCCTCGCTAGACGAGAGGTTATCTCAGCTGACAGCCACCGAGACCCGTTTGCAAGAGTTGACACGATACCCTTCGCTGGGCCTTTTAGACTTGGCAGATATCTTCCGGTGCCCTCCGCCGTGACCTTGCTTTTTCTTTCTTTCTTTCTTTTTTTTGTAATGCTCCTTTTTGTCTTCGGAGCTCATGTACCCCCGGGGGATGCCCCGGGCAAAAAATGTGTTCCACCCATTCTCATTAAATGGAAATATTTCTTTTCGTCGCCATCAATCGCGACTTCTTTTCCTTCTTTCTTTTCTTTATTCTGGATGGTCACCCGAACCTAGGGATACTTGCTGATGGCGCAGGAGAGCGCTCACGCCTTCAAGGAAGGGGTGAGGTGTTCGCTCCACCGCGATGTAGCCGTTCCCGGAACGGGGCCTTTGCCAATGTGGGACATAGGTAGCGTAGGCAGATGCACCTAGCGAACCTTGCCGCTGGTGATGAGAGGTGTGTTATGACCCTTGACACGGGTCAAATGTTGATGCCATGATGTTTTGTTGGTCAGCGAGGGCGGAGGGCCCAGGTTAGAGAGTAGTCGACAGATCTTGTCGATGGTGACAAGGGTCGAAAAGGGGTAGACGGTCTTGCCGATGGTGACAAAAACTGGATAGGTAGCGACCGATCTTGCCGATGGTGACAAGGGTCGAAAGGGGATAGGCGGTCTTGCCGATGGTGACAAGAACCGGATAGGTAGCGACCGATCTTGCCGATGGTGACAAGGGTCGAAAAAGGGTAGACGGTCTTGCCGATGATGACAAAAACCGGATGGGTAGCGACCGATCTTGTCGATGGTGACAAGGGTCGAAAAAGGGTAGACGGTCTTGCCGATGATGACAAAAAACGTATAGGTAGCGACCGATCTTGCCGATGGTGACAAGGGTCGAAAAAGGGTAGACGGTCTTGCCGATGATGACAAAAACCGGATAGGTAGCGACCGGTCTTGCCGATGGTGACAAGGGTCGAAAAGGGTAGACGGTCTTGCCGATGATGACAAAAACCGGATGGGTAGCGACAGATCTTGTCGATGGTGACAAGGGTCGAAAGGGGTAGACGGTCTTGCCGATGGTGACAAGAACCGGATAGGTAGCGACCGATCTTGCCGATGGTGACAAGGGTCGAAAGAAGGGTAGACGGTCTTGCCGACGGTGATAAGAACCGGATAGGTAGCGACCGGTCTTGCCGATGGTGACAAGGGTCGAAAAGGGTAGACGGTCTTGCCGATGATGACAAAAATCGGATGGGTAGCGACCGATCTTGTCGATGGTGACAAGGGTCGAAAGGGGTAGACGGTCTTGCCGATGGTGACAAGAACCGGATGGGTAGCGACCGATCTTGCCGATGGTGACAAGGGTCAAAAGAAGGGTAGACGGTCTTGTCGATGGTGACAAGAACCGGATAGGTAGCGACCGATCTTGCCGATGGTGACAAGGGTCGAAAAAGGGTAGACGGTCTTGCCGATGATGACAAAAACCGGATAGGTAGCGACCGGTCTTGCCGATGGTGACAAGGGTCGAAAAGGGTAGACGGTCTTGCCGATGATGACAAAAATCGGATGGGTAGCGACCGATCTTGTCGATGGTGACAAGGGTCGAAAGGGGTAGACGGTCTTGCCGATGGTGACAAGAACTGGATAGGTAGCGATCGATCTTGCCGATGGTGACAAGGGTCGAAAGAAGGGTAGACGGTCTTGCCGATGGTGACAAGAACCGGATAGGTAGCGACCGATCTTGCCGATGGTGACAAGGGTCGAAAAAGGGTAGACGGTCTTGCCGATGATGACAAAAACTGGATAGGTAGCGACCGGTCTTGCCGATGGTGACAAGGGTCGAAAAGGTATGACAATAGATGTATATTGCCGGGATATCGGATGAAGACTCCGCCACGACCTCGAAAGGGGTCTTCTGGACAGAGAATGAATCATCACTATTCAGCATTTATTTTTATTCACATTACTGACCTAAGCGCCCTTTCGGGTTTTCGCTGAAGCCAGCCCCCTCTTGCTTTTGCCCACGCGCCCTTTCGGGTTTTCACGCGGCGGGGTACCCGATTTTGCCTGCGACGCCCTTTCGGGTTTTCGCCACAGTCGGGTTATAGCCATTTTTGCACTTGACGCGATGTGGGAGCAAGTCTGGCGGGGTATCTCTATTTTTAACCCCATTTTCTTTTCTTTCTTTCTTTTTCCCTTTTATTCGGAATGCGAGCCGAGAGAGGGTAGCTTGATCAGGGTGGAATGCCGCTAACCAAGGAGAAGTAGCTCGATTAGGGCGGAATGCCGCTAACCAATGAAAAGTAGCTTGATTAGGGCGGAATGCCGCTAACCAATGAAAAGTGGCTTGATTAGGGCGGAATGCCGCTAACCAAGGAAAGGGTAGCTCGGTTAGGGTGGAGTGCCACTAGACCAAGGAAAGGGTAGCTCGGTTAGGGTGGAGTGCCACTAGACCAAGGAAAGGATAGCTTGGTTAGGGCGGAGTGCCACTAAACCAAGGAAAGGGTAGCTCAGTTAGGGCGGAGTGCCACTAGACCAAGGAAAGGGTAGCTCGGTTAGGGCGGAGTGCCACTAGACCAAGAAAAGGGTAGCTCAGTTAGGACGGAGTGCCACTAGACCAAGAAAAGGGTAGCTTGGTTAGGACGGAGTGTCACTAAACCAAGGAAAGGGTAGCTCGGTTAGGGCGGAGTGCCACTGGACCAAGGAAAGGGTAGCTCGGTTAGGGCGGAGTGCCACTAGACCAAGGAAAGGGTAGCTTGATTAGGGCGGAGTGCCACTAGACCAAGGAAAGGGTAGCTCGGTTAGGGCGGAGTGCCACTAGACCAAGGAAAGGGTAGCTCGGTTAGGGCGGAGTGCCACTAGACCAAGGAAAGGGTAGCTCGGTTAGGGCGGAATGCCACTAAACAAGGAGAAATAGCTCGATTAGGGCGGAATGCCGCTAACCAAGGAGAAGTAGCTCGATTAGGGCGGAATGCCGCTAACCAAGGAAAAGTAGCTCGATTAGGGCGGAATGCCGCTAACCAAGGAAAAGTAGCTTGATTAGGGCGGAATGCCGCTAACCAATGAAAAGTGGCTCGATTAGGGCGGAATGCCGCTAACCAAGGAAAGGGTAGCTTGGTTAGGGCGGAGTGCCACTAAACCAAGGAAAGGGTATGTTCCGACCGATCACTCGGGGTGTGTCGGCTACGCCGCATGATACAGCTTAATGTGTTTTCCGTTGAGGGGAGAGAACTGGATGACTCCTTTGTGGTCTACAAGGACGTAGGCACCCCCTTCATATACTCGGCGGACGATATACGGTCCGACCCAGTTTTCGACCAGCTTCCCCTTGGGGTTAGAGGCCATCACTTCTCTTCTTTTGACCATCACCAGGTCTCCTTTCTTGAACTCTCGACCCTTGACTAACTTGTCAAAAGCACGGGCCATGCGAGCTTGGTAGAGTTGGATGTTTTGTTGCGCCTGGAGGCGTTTTCCTTCGAGCTCAACGAGCTCTTCCAATCTTCTTTCTGCATTGGTCTGCTCACCACTGACTAATCCGTGCTGGATGGCAACTCTCAATGAAGGAACTTCAAGTTCAATCGGCACTACAGCTTCCGACCCATAGACAAGGGAGAAGGGTGAACAGCCGGTTGGGGTCTTGTAGACAGTACGATAAGCCCAAAGTGCTTCGTACATCCTTTCTTCCCAATCCTTTTTGTTAGACTTGACAGTCTTCGCCAATAGTGTGCACAAGGTTTTGTTAAAGGCCTCTGCTAGTCCATTGGCTTGAGGGTTGTAGGGGGACGATGTCCTCCAGTCAATTTTGTATTTGTCGGCCAGTCGATAAACCTTCTGATTTCTGAAATGGCTGCCGTTATCAGAGATGATTCGGCTGGGGATCCCGAACCGGAATATTACATTCTGCCGGAAGAATCTTGCAACTAGTTCTCCGGTCACATCTCTTAATGCTACTGCCTCCGCCCATCTGGAGAAGTAGTCTGTAGCTGCTAAGATGTATCTGCACCATGATGAAGATGCTGGCAGTGGCCCTACTACGTCCGTGCCCCACTGAGCAAACGGCCAACTTGGTAGGGTGGGATGCAGTGGCACTGGGGGTCTTCTCGCCACATTAGCGTGCTCTTGACATTTCTGACAAGCTTTGGCAAACTTGCAGCAATCATTAAATATAGTGGGCCAATAGTAACCCAATTTCTTTATCTCTATCTTCATTTTCGGACCGGCCTGGTGTGCCCCGGCTGATCCTGCATGAACTTCTTGCATCACCTGTCCCGCTTCTGCTGAAGACAAGCAACGGAGTAGGACTTTCCTTCGGGTATCTGCCATAATTCGGAACAAGGTCCCGCTTCTCATCTCGTAAGAATCCTTGATCCTCAGGAGCTTCATTCTTTGTTCCTTTTCTTTTGGAAGTTGCTGGTGTTGAAACCAGCGTAGGAGATGCTCTCGCCAGTCGGGCTGCTGAACCCCTTCGATGACTGTTACTTCCATCTCTTCTTCGTCGGCCAGAACCTCTGTTACGCTGGGGACCTGTCGGCGATTGATCACTGTTATATTCAGGCTTGTGTCTGGCGGGACCGCCAATGAACTGGCCAGCTTAGCGAGGGCGTTGTGAGCGACGTCACGCGGTTCGGAGTTCGATGGTGCGGGGAAGAGGATGCGGAGAGCGCGCGCGCTCCTCTTTTTGTTTGTTTTGCTGTTTGCTGCAACACAGAGATGAGAGAAGAGAGAGAAGGGGCCACCAGGGGAGATTGCTCCGGCGGGGCGAGCGGGACAAGTATAATATAGCAAGATATGGGGTTCAAACGGCCATAGCGGGAAGTGACTCGCCGCGACCTCGGGGGGACGGGAATGGTGCAGAAATTAAATAACAAGAATTGAAACGGCCATTGGGGAAGTGACTCGCCGCGGCCTCGAGAATATGAGTAGAATATAGCAGAATATAAAAGAGAATATAAGAACAGAGATTTAAACGGCCATTGGGGAAGTGACTCGCCGCGGCCTCGAGAATGTGAGCAGAATATAACAGAATATAGAGAGAGTATAAGAACGGAAATTTAAACGGCCATTGGGGAAGTGACTCGCCGCGGCCTCGATGATATGAGCAGAATATAACAGAATATAGAGAGAATGTAAGAACGGAAATTTAAACGGCCATTGGGGAAGTGACTCGCCGCGGCCTCGATGATATGAACGAAATATAACAGGATATAAAGAGAATATGAGAACAGAAATTTAAACGGCCATTGGGGAAGTGACTTGCCGCGGCCTCGATGATATGAACGAAATATAACAGGATATAAAGAGAATATGAGAACAGAAATTTAAACGGCCATTGGGGAAGTGACTCGCCGCGGCCTCGATGAAAAGATGTGATCGCCAGGGGCCGAAAGACCCCAAAATAAGAAAGTGATCGCGCCTACCTCAAGAGCGGGAGATGGCGGGTTGCTTCTTCCTCTCCTTTCGGCCGGCCGACGGAGAGGGCTTTCCTCGGCTACCCTTGCAAAACAACGACAAACAAATGACAAGTGGCTTAGAAAGATGAATGTGTAGTATTCATATCCTTGCAATAAAAATGACGAAATAACGGGAAGACACACACCTGGTTGGTGTTATCTTTTAAACCCCTCTCGGACTCGAGTAGGAGGAAAATGAGATGATGGATGCGAGATGATGAATGCAAAAGAACTACGAAGAAAAGGAAAGAGTTGGCTTATTGGATGTGCCGGTGGCGAAATTCGGCGGAGCTCCGGCAGCGTGGGGATGACGTAGAAGCGCGGTGGATGAAGACGACCTTCCTCTCGCGAGCGTGGGCACCCGAGAAGCCGGCAGGACCTCCACCTACAAAAGACCCCACGGGTTAGAAAAATGACTCCGTAGCCTCTGGGCTCCGGCAGCCTATCGGATCACTGCTTAGCTCCCCTAGAACTGAGGGGGTGGGCCTCTATTTATAGAGCTCCGGAGGGTGGAGGCGTCCAGGACCCTGGACACCTCCATCAGGGTGGAAATAATATTTTATTCTATTTTTATTGATTTTTTTGGAATACTTTTGTGGGGGCGTCCAGGGTCCCGGACGCCTCTAACATCTCCACCGAAAACCGACGACGGCCGCACGCGGTTTGGCACAACGCGTGGTTTTGAGAGCGGCGCCTCGTGATTCAGAAATGGGCGCGTCCAGCTGACCGGACGTCTCTATATTTTGGCCTTTTTCACACACGACAAACCGTCGTTCGGTGGGAGGCGCCCGTGAGGGAGTTGATGGAGGCGTCCAGGGGCCTGGACGCCTCCAAAAGTATATTATTTTTCTTCTGTCTTTTGTGCCAAGGCTGGCATTTTAATTTTTTATGATTATTTTTTATGGAGGCGTCCAGATGTCTGGACGCCTCCATTAATATATATATATATTTATTATTTTTTGTGTTTTTATGCCAACTGGCATCTTACAAATATTTTTTATTATTATTGTTTATGGAGGCGTCCAGGGGTCTGGACGCCTCCATTAATATATATATTATTATTATTTTTGTATTTTTATGCCAACTGACATCTTACAAATATTTTTTATATTTTTCTGGAGGCGTCCAGGGGCCTGGACGCCTCCATCAATATATATATTTTTTATTTTGTTTAGGGCCCTGAGAAAATAATAAAAGCAATTAAAAATATGGGGGCGTCCAGGGGCCTGGACGCCCCCATTAAGACCCACCCGGGTCCTCAAATCAGGCGTCGGCGGCCGCTCGGTAGACCCCCTTCTTGATTCCGGAACCTCTTGATGCGTCCGACTGGTGTTGATGTCGTCCGAATGCCGTGACGAGATGATTCCGGATGCCAAAAAAGGCAGAAGAAGACCCAAGAAAAGGAAGTATTCGAGCGGTTCAAAATGCGTAAGCCGTTGCGGGGCGTTGTATAGTAATATGAGACTTTCTCAGGAGACGTCAGGAATGGCGTGTCTACAGCTGCCCCGCCTTGGCGTCTGCTTTACAAGGGAGCGATACGTAGTGGAATGGTATCGAAGTGGAGTGAAATGGAGTGGGAGCGGACTGATAAGTCGATGCCAAGGTGTGATGAGACACGCTTTTGACGTTACTGTTTGGAATCTTTCCTGGAGTTTCAATGAGGCGACCTTGAAGAAGGTCTTTCAAATATTGACGATTACTTGGACGGAGATCAAATAAGGGAGGGTGAGATGTGCGCTTAGGCACGAAACAAAAAGGGACCACCTTCTCGGTGTGGAAGTACCTGGGTCATAAACTGGAGGTTTCACCTTTGGGGAGCGGTTACCAGCCAATGTGGAAGTGCTGCGGCCAAGGTGGGTCAAAAAAAGGTAAAGGAATATCTGAGGGTCTGTCCAAACAAGGGTCTCCTTTGGACGAGCAGCGTCGGGGCCGTCTCTAGGAAACTCGGTATTTCATTCGGAGTGGAATATCTCATATTTGTGGGAATTGAAACACAACGGCTTTCACAATCGAATCACTTGAATGATCTTCCGCAATAAATCAAAGTCCTATATGAATGCATGCTGGGTTTAAAGAAAAATTCAAAACAAACTAAAATAGAAGATAGCCAAGGATAATATTGTTAACTTGTGAAGAACGGGTCAGGATACCGATCCGGTGAGCTGATACTGAGCTGGGGCCCGTTTATCCACGCACCAACTCACTGAACGGAACCATCGTCCCCATTCTATCACAAATTGACGGCCTATCCGTACAACCCAAACTCTTCCGGGATCATCACCGTTTTTGTTGAAGGGGAACTCAAATCCCAGATTCGTTCGGGCCGCAAGGTCCTTGACATGTTCTAGTAGCGTAGGTATCATATACTATGATGCATGACATGGTGGGACCAACCAATGAAAGGTGGGACAGGAGATAGGACAAAGACGTCCGTTAGTAAAACCTGCACAGGCCAGCAAAGGTTAGCAACATCAAAAGGTAGCAGAATCGCACCACAGTTCAAAGGAGATCCAGATAAAATCTTGACAATGACCACTGATGTGACATGTTCTGTCCTGTAGCACCCTTCCCTTCCTATAAGAACTCCCCTTAGGCTAGTTCATTCAAATGCACCAAGGTGGGTTTTGGAAGCTCAGGAGAGGAAGGAGAGGAGAATCTAGAGATCTTCAGGATGGAAGGAGAGTCTTCCCGCGTTATGAAGAGGAGCAAGCCTAGCAGCGAGATTAGGCGACTTTCCGACCTCGAGGGTCATCTGAGTGGGACGATCATGTCGCATATGGTAAGCCGACTCTTTTCAAATTTCTACACGTGAACCTTCTTCTTACTTCCTTCATTTCTTCTTCTTTCCTCTTCCAGCCATATCCACTCTTCCCAGGCCCGAGGAAGTTTTCCAAGCTGCCATGGCTTTCAAAGCTGACTTCCAATATCTCCATTGGCATGAGGGCCATACTCTCGAAGTGGCATTTGCAGGGGCTCCTTATTCACGCCAAGCATTACGAGAAGATTCGTATGGACTGGGCGGCTATGGGCGCGCTAGTGGAGGTCTGGCATCCCCAGACCCACACTTTTATCTTCCCGACCTTCGAGGTGACCATCCTCCTCGAGGAGGTGGAACTTCTGCTTGGTTTGAAGAAATTCAAGAGTGACGGGAAGGTGAAGGCTATGCGGATGCTGACACGGGGTACTTCTGAAAGCGTCCTTGGAAGCTTCATGCCGCCCGACGCAGCTAGAAAGGTCCGTACTCAGAAGGGGATCGATCTCCAAAAGCTTGCGGAGTGGGTCATGAACGCCCTGAGAGGGTCACCAGACGATGACTATTTGGAGGGAATCATGAAGGGGTTCACTATCTGTCTGGCGGGTGCTCTCTTGTTTCCTTATACCGACAACATAGTGGAGGAAGACCAACTGAGTGCTATCTGCGGGATTTGGCGTGGAAAGAGGGTGGGACCCGCTGTCCTCGCCTACCTGTATAGTGGCCTTACTGCCTCGAGCATGGGTAAGCCTCCATTTGGTTGTGCACTTGTCTTAAATTGCTGGCTGGATTTGCATTTCAAATTTGACCACCGCGAGGGAATGCCAACCGCTTCGAAGCTCTTCCAACAAAGCCCGCTTCACCACATAGCCGACGTGTTAGGCTTCGGTGGTACTGTAGTGAACCGCGTTCCGTGGCTGAAGAAACGTGAGGACTGGCGGTCTCACTTCCGCACCGTGACACAAGGCTTCTTTACTTGCGCACCGGCATGTTTGCTTTTGCTAGATCTCCTCATGAGGTCTTCCCCCGAAGTTGATCTTCAACTGATCGGCGCGACCGAGTTCGTCCTTTACAGTGCGCATCGGTGCTGTCTCC